>JAJMCB010000017.1:0-199499 GCA_030584925.1 Starmerella vitae | reverse complement strand
CAAAGGTGCGGATGAGAAAAATAAGAAGGAATTTGAGCTCTATTTATATTAAATATTTGGTCATATTGGTATGAAACCCTGGCATTTTGGCAGGGCTGGATGCATAAGTGCTAGTAAAAGCTACATTTTTGGATAAAATAAAGCAATTAAAATAGTTTTTCCCGATCCTTTACCTTTATAGAGTATTGTACTAGTTTAAATTTCCGAAATTAAATTCATTCTCAAGGTCCCTGGAATGCACAATGTGATTTAGATGGTGTTTTCCCCTATATTTCGCATGTCCTAATTGTTGTATAATCCACTACGGCACAAAATTCACATTAGCCCAGAAAAACGTGTTTTATTCAACAAAAAAAAGTTAAAAAATGTACGGTGTATGTACTACAGATTGATACGAATAGTGTTTTTGTGATTTTATACATCAGATATAGGAAAAAACTGGTATTTTGGTGCATAATTCATAGCATATATGATCTATAATTAACTCTATATGACAGTAAGCCCCACGGCCTTCCGTTGCATGGCAATTGATTGACAACTGTTAGTTTTAAGGCAAGGGATATATGAGGTAAGGGGTGATGTCCTTAGACGCCTGGCTGTTGTAGCACTATAGTTTAACGGAAGGTTCTAAAGTAAAGACAAAAGTCAGATATTTATGGATGCATTTATATTCTATATTTTGTAAAAAGTATCAAATTAACAGTTAGTTTAAGCCGTAGAGCAAAATGTGGATATGCAGGGATAGCAGCATTGTCATGTTACGTAAACCACTTGTGGGGTGTACACCCTTGTTAATTGAATGAGTAGATCATAGATGTAATTATATGAATTATTGGCTAATAAATAAAATCAAAATGCTTGAAAAAATAAAATAAATAATCCTGGATAAAACTCTTCAGGCAGAGTAACTTTTACTAATTTATGTCTGGTTTTCTTTCGAGGTTGGCTCAATAGACACATCATGTGAGATCTGGCATTCTGCATAGTGATTAAAAGTAACTACAGAATGTGAATTATAAACAAGCAGGGTCAAATAGTGGGCAAAAAAAGTGTGCTACGTTAGTGTAATAAAAAATTTAACAACACAAACCTTTTCTGTTTGTGTTGTTTTTGTTATTAAAAATATATACAAATTAAATGATGGTGCTGTGTGAACTCAACTAAAATAAAAAATGAGAGGCAAGGGTACTGTGCTCGCAAACTGATGCCTAAAAGATTAAAGTGGAAAATTGATGACCGATACTAGTAGCAAAAAGTTAAGAATAGCACAGGTACTACTGTCCTCGTATTTCCTAATCAAGTATGGGTTTGTTTCGGGAATACACGGGTATTTCTCCGTGTAATTATGGCAATTATCCAAGCGTGTACTATTCAGGCCAGCCTAAAATCCAATACATAATTCGGTCGAGCTCCAGTTTTATGCGGAATATAGAGATATAAACACCGGTATTTCCAGGTGGCATTATAAAGTCAGTGTACTATTCATGGTTCATTTTTGATAATAACTCGCTGTGCCTCTTCAGAACTGAAAAAAAATATGTGGTTGCAATAAGCGACCATGAAACATGCCTGCAAGCCGAGGTCCTCGGAGGGCAAAGAATTTGTGTTACTTGGGATCAGGAAGTTGTTTACTGAAACATGGCAGCGATGGCAGCGGATACCCAATCGACCTCAAGAAAGAGAGAAAGAGTATATGCCTATATCATTTCAATGCCGAGTTGTAGTTAATCAGTACCAGTAAACAAGCTTCATTGGCCATAAGATATTTAGTGTTGTGGTTTTTCCACCTCTGCGGAAGGTAATCAACCCACACACCACAACCCCCCCAACTCCCCGAGGAGACGTCGTCATACTCGATGCACATAAACTTACAGAAATAGTTCCCTTTTACTCCAAATCATTCCACACTGAATTAACCTTAATGTCAAAATTGATTCATCGATGCGGATTCATCGATGCGGACCCCTGTTCTGTAAATAGCGCCGGCCCAACCCTTGAGGTTAGGTTTACTGATCATCACGTGTGGTGGATATTATGCCTGTGCGTCAACGCAGAAGGCTTTGTTAGCCTTAGTCGATGGCATGAATAGCACGGTAGTGTGTAGCCTATTGTTGGAGGAGTACACGAACGAATTGAAACTACTAAGAAGGATGGAGCCTCCAGAAACCGTGCAGATAGTTGAGATTATCAACAACTGCCGAAACCTTCTAAGGATTCACTGTGACGAGGACAGTGCCAGAGCCCAAGAGCTGGTTGTGGCCGCACTCTGCTGCTCTATTGACGAAGGAATAGCAGTTGGTGGAATTTTCAGCTACGGTGAGCCTCGAGCCTGGAGAGAAATACGCGACTACGCCAGGACCTTGACTCGTCAAACCCCCTAACGCTCACTAACAGTCTTCTTAACCTGTTTCTTCCGCGCGCTCTCCTTGAGACTCTCCCACCGTTCTTTTAACCGCCCAACCTGGATTCTAAGGTGATCGTTTTCCGCTCTCATTCGATCCACCACTGCTGTGTGCTTGTCGAGTAACTGCTGTTCCCTACCAGCTATTTCAGTTAGAATTTCAGCCATTCCATTATCAAGAACCGACTTTTGGGCATTAACAGCCTCCTCAAGCGCCAAAACCCGGTTGAAAGTAGGCACACTGGCCCCAGAATTCGAGGCTCCCGAACGGGTTTTCGGAGCAGCCACGTAAAAGCTGTCGGAAGGAGCTGCTGGCATCAACGTCTGTTCGAATGCACGAACGAAAGCAGCAGTGCTTTGTTGGAATAATTTGGAGATGGAATCGTTGGCGAAATGGCTTAGGTCGCCAGTTGGCTGGGGAATGCCAGTGTTCTCCTCGTCCAAGTTCGTAGACGGAGCAGGTGTAGGAGTTGAATGCGATGCTGGGGTCGATGCTTGGATGTGGTGCTTTGCCGAGTCGCTGCGGACGTATTCGGCCCGAGACCGGTAGTGTTTAATTAGTGACTGTAGGATACGAGACGAAGGGTTTGCAGGAGCGTTATTAGAGACCTCTTCGAATGCTGACGCCGCCTCTAAAAATTTCTTCTCTGCTTCGGCCAATTCGCCATTTTTTACGTGTACATCGGCATCTAGTGCAGCTGTATAAGCACGATCCAGGGGCGAACCTTCCATGGGACTTGATACCCCACACCTAACCTGGCATTAGAGGGGAGTAGGAAGTAGAATAGGAATATAATAGGAAGTAGAATAGAAGTGCACTAGTAGAACAGGAAGTAGAATAGAAGTGCACTAGTAGAACAGGAAGTAGAATAGAAGTGCACTAGTAGAACAGGAAGTAGAATAGAAGTGCACTAGTAGAACAGGAAGTAGAATAGAAGTGCACTAGTAGAACAGGAAGTAGAATAGAAGTGCACTAGTAGAACAGAAAAAGTACACTAGAAGAGGAGAAGTGCCAGAAGTAGCAGCAGAAGCAGAACAAAGCATACAGAAGTATCTTATCTATCGTACATATTAAAGTGTATCGCCCAAACTGTATGAAAACCCACGGAACGCTTCCTGCATCTCAGGAGTCAATGTGCTATTCATTGGTGTGAGAGCAGGCATCTCCGAGGTGAAATCACGCTCGAAGTAGCGGACATCGGTTGGACTGTCGATTTCCGGTTTATATGGAGGGTCCACCTTCAACGCCAGCATGTCATCGAAGTTGATGTTGGCGAAGTACGGGTGGGCCATGATTTCCTCCGCATCTCGCGGTCCGCATCCCAACCGCTTGGAAGGCTCCTTCGTCAACAGCTGTTGCAGGATTGACACCGAGTCTCTCGGCATGTGGATCGGGTAGAGCGGCTCGTCGTGCAGAATTGCCGCATAAACCTCTTCCTCGTCGTTCCCGTGGGTGTCGAATGGCGACTTGCCCAGAAGCATTTGGTACATGAGCACTCCCAGAGCCCACCAATCAACGCTGCGCCCATACTTCTGCTCGTGCAGAATCTCCGGGGCGATGAAGTGGGGAGTTCCACAGAAAGTGGCCGTGGTTTTCCCGTAATCCATGTTCTCCTTGCACAGTCCGTAGTCGGCCACCTTGATGTGTCCGTCCGGTGACAGCAGAATGTTGTCGAGCTTCAAGTCCCTATAAATCACATTGTTGTCGTGGAAGTGTTTGAGGGCCAGCAGCACCTCAGCGGCATAGAACTGGGCCCGTCTCGCACTGAACATCTTTTGCTGGATGTGGAACATCAAATCACCACCACTCACATAGTCCATAACAAAATAGATTCGGTTCTCGGTCTGGAAGCAGGAGAAAAGGTTGATGAGGAACGGGTGCCGCTCGCGGTTCGCAATCAAAAACACCCGTTTCTCGCTTCGCGTGCTCTCGACCTCGCGGTTTTCAATAATGTAGTTCTTCTTAAGAACCTTGACTGCATACAGCTGTCCCGTGTGTTTCGACTCGGCCAGCATTACCTTGCCGAAATTTCCCTTACCGAGCACTGCCAAAAACGAGAAATCGTCAAGACCCACTTTGCGTTTGCGTTTGAGCAGAGCCTGGGCTGCCTGGGATGCCTGGGCTTGGGCTGCCTGGGCCGGTCTTGGCACAGGAGGAGCAGGTATAGTGCTTGGATGGGAAGGAGCAGGTGTGGTGCCTGCATAAGAAGGAACGGGAGGACCAGGAATACCCGAAGGAGGCCCAGGAGGCCCAGAAGGACCAGAAGGACCAGGAACGCCAGAAATAGGACCTGAAGGAGGACGAGACACAGGACCCGAAGGAGGACCCGAAGGAGGACCCGAAGGAGGACCAGAAATAGGACCAGAAGGAGGACCAGAAATAGGACCAGAAGGAGCAGATCCATAACCCGAACCAGAAACATGGCCAGGTACCGGCCCTGGACCACTCACCGGACCTGAACCCACCGGACCTGCCACTGAACCTGCACCCACCGGCCCTGCACCCACTGGACCTGAACCCACTGGACCTCTGCCTGGACTGGATCCCACCTGCCTCACCGGACTCTGTTCTGGGCTCCGTCGCGTCTCGCTTTTCGGGGCCGGCGCGGGTTTCCGTTTGACCGGCACGTTTTTCTTCGGAGGAGCCGGGGTGGCCACGCCCTGCTTCCCCAGCGTGTATGTGCTCGGCGAGTGGCTATGCAGAGTCTTCGCCGCGGCCTTCGTGGCCTGCCTGATCCGCGTCGAGTTGATTTCGTTGACCACCTGGGCCGCCATCTCCATCGACATCCCGCACAAATCCGGCACGAACCGCGAGCACGTCGAGTGGGCCAGGATCCCGCACTCCTGGCACTTCCGCACGTTTTTGCGGCTGGCCAGCGGCAGAATGAACCCGCACTGTGCACACCACGCGGCCTTCATGTTGGTGGTCGGCTCGAACTGGTGCGGAATGCGGTGGTTCAGCTCCTCGTCCGGGTCCGTCGACATCAATGCCGTACACTTCGTCACGATCTTCGAAAGACACTTCCGGTCGCACGTCAGCTGGCACTCCTGGCACTGCACGTACGTCGACGTGTAGTCCCCGCACACGGCACACCGCAGAATGTTGTACGCCGTGTGGTGCACAAACTCGTGCCCGTGGACCTGCTGCGTCTCCTCGCGCTTGCGAATGGCGTTGTGTCGCCCGAGTTTCGCCAGATCCGCCCCGTCTATCACCCGCGGCCGTTTCCGCTGGTTCGTGCCGAACTTATCGAATCCCAGCCGCAAATAAATCCGCCCGGCGGGCTCCAAAGTGAACCAGCCTTCCACAAACTCGTCTTCACCACTGTTTGGTACTTGTTTGGGGCCGTCAGGCTGGGCCTGGCTGGTCTCAATTACAGCGCCCGCGCCCGCGCCCGCGCCGGCTTGAGACTTGCCAACGATCTGGTCTGCCGAGGCCCAGCCGGTCTCCCGCAGCTCCCGCTCGACCCGTTTCTGGCGAATGGCCTCGGTGATGTCGCTGATCCGCAGCCACAGCAGCGCCACGGGATTCTCGCCTTGGGACTCGACGGGCCGGTCGTAAACGGCAAACTCGATCTCGTTGCCGCGGTCCACGGGGATGACGAAGTTCTCGTCGAAGTGCGAGGTCCGCGAGGTGCGGGTCCGGGCCTGCTGCGCGTTCTCGACCTTCATCGTCACCCACATCTCGACTTTTTCGGCCCACGCAATCGTGTGGTCGACGTCCTCGACCTGCTTCACGTAGACCTTCAGGTTGCCGGTCAGCGGCCGCCGCACGTTGGGGGTGCTGTCGAACACGTCCTCGTCGTCGTCTCCGAGCAGTGCGGCCAGCGAAAGGTCCGGGTACCGCTTCTTGCTGCGTTTCAGGAGGGCGAGTTTGCTGCTGTAGTCCGCGAGGTTCGCCCGGGCCTCGCTGGACGACTTGCGGTCGTTGTTCTGCTCGTAAAGACGCACGAGCTTGCGTGTGCCGCGCTCGTACTGCTCCTCAATGCTGGTTTTGTACTCGAGCTGCTCCAGCATGACTTTCACGCGGGCACCCATAAACAGGGGCTGGTCGGCCCGGAACAGGTCCAGCCGGGCTTTGGGGTGCCCGACTGAGGAATTGGGGGGTGGATTGGCGGTTTGGGGGGTGTCGAGCTGCAGTTTCGATAGTCGTTCTTGCAGATACGCCACGTTGCGAGACGTTTCTTTGATCTGCGCGTCGCACTGGTTCCGGACGCTGTTGTTGGGCGCAGACTGCCGCATACGCCGAGCAGCATCCAGCAGCGCCTTCTCCCGCTTGATCAGCCGTGCTACGTCCTGGGCACTGCTATCAAGTGCATTCTCGGCTGCTGGGGGTGACATGTTGATGCCCTTGCCCGGGTAAACGGATTATTGAAGACTTTAGTGAAATATTCTTTTATGTACAATTAAACAGTCTAGTCGTGCGGTTTCGGGTTGATTTTGGCGAGGTACTTCGTGAAATCGTGCCACTCGCGCTGCTGCGTGCCTTTACTCGTCTTGGTCATGCACGTCTTGAGATCAGCGACGAACTTCGCACACTGGGGGGCCCCTTCTTTGTACGACGCCCAGCAGTTCAGCATGTTGATGAATGTGGGCAAACAGTTGCTTCCTGCGCCTTCCTCCACGACGCTCATCGTCCGGGGGCGGAGATAGCTCACTCGCGGAAGCGGTTTTCGGGGCATGTTACTAAGTGAAATTTCCAAAGAAGGTCAATAAATAATATATAGCTGGCCAGAAGCACATTAATCAATTGATGTGCTTTAAACACCCCAAATTTACATACCTCTGGCCATTGAGAAAAATATAAGCGTGAACATAGACATAAAATACGAGCCTGCAAGCAACCACAAAAGTTCCTGCTGGTTAACTTGTACAACGGGCTGGGCCAGCCGGCTGGTGAGCGATTTGGGCTTTGTTTGGGGGGTTTGAGCTGGTGGTGCTGGAGTGGGGGGTGTCATCTCCCGAACTTTGGCTTCAAAGGCTTTCACCAGTTTCCGTCGCTTGTAGGGCTCCACAACCAAGGTCACCGTGACAAACAGGAGAATGTTGATCCCCATAAGCACCCAGGTGCCCCAGGTGCTGGCTTGACGTATCCTATCGCTGAAAAGCTGCTCTTCTCGGTACCGCGAACCCATAAGGTTGCCTACTCTCAACTGCATATCCTCGAGTGCCCTTTCGGCCTCGTCGTATTGGTGCTTGGACTGCTCAACCGCCCGCTGGCTGGCATGGTCGTCTTTATAAAGACCAGTGAAACGCTCTAAATCGTTTGGGTCCCACGCAGACTTCCTCATTAATAGCTCGTTCATCTCTCGCTGTGAGTCGGATCTCAGACCCAGTTTTTCATTGTATTCTTCGCGTGCGGTTTTGACAACCTGCCTCTGGTGATCAAGTTGGGAGTCCAGCGCTTTTATCTCCTGTTTGATCTGCTCAATAGCGTTGTAACCGGTGATTTCGTGGAACCGCGATACACTGAGGATGAACAGGGAGTCTGCTTTCTGCAGAAGCTGTTGAATGGCCCCTTGCCCGCTTTTTGTGGTTTTAAACCGTTTAAATGAACGATTAACGGTGTTATGGGGGCGTAAATTTGCACATAAACGGGGTAATTGATTAACGCTTCTACCGAGAGCGTAGTACATATTATTATGCCCTTACCTCTAAGTGGGTGGAAATAATACCAATAAAGTAATAAAAGTAACTGACTACCTTCACCAACTAGGCTATCATGGATTTATAGAAGTTCATCTTATGAAGTACAATTGAAAGCACCTGAAGAAATGAAAGCATAACGCACTGAAGAACTGAAAGCATAAAGCACTGAAGAAATGAAAGCAGAAAGCACTGAAGAAATGAAAGCAGAAAGCACAACTGTAACCACAATTGAAAGCACAAAGCACAAAGCACAACTGCAATTCAGAAATTCTTGCGATATGTGATCTGTTTTTCACACCTCGCCTACACCTCGCCTACACACCTACTAGGGTTGAGACCTGCCACAAAATATTCCACTTCTGATTCGTTAGTAACCTTGCCACCCATGTTCACCAAAGTGTTCCAAAAAACAGCTGCCAAGGCATTCAAACAGCCCGGAAGTGCTAAGTTCCGGCGTGCTGCCCTAGTATCCTGTGCTGCGGTGGGTGGAATTGCTCTCTCGTCCACTGCGGTTGCTTTCGCCTCTAAACCACAAACAGTTTCGCCTGCTGACGTTCAAGTGGGGGTCCCTGAACTCACCCCGAAAAACCTCTCGGAGGTTGATGAGGTCGAGTTAGAGGAGTCGTCCAACCGCCAAGCTTACAACCCGGTAACTGGCGAAATTGACTGGGACTGCCCTTGCTTGGGGGGCATGGCCCACGGTCCTTGTGGACCTGAGTTCAAGGAGGCCTTCTCGTGCTTCGTGTACTCGCAAAACGAGGTCCGTGGATCGGAGTGTATCCCGAAATTCTCCGCTATGCAGAACTGTTTCCGAAAGTATCCTGAAGTCTACGCTGAGTTCACCGAGGAAGAGGGCGAACAGGGACCTAAATTCACCGTTAGTGAGGAGGCAACCCAGGAACTGGCTAAAGCAAAGACCAGCGCGTCTGAGGTGCTTGAAAATGCCAAAAAAGAGGCTGCCAAGGCTTTAGAAACCGCCCAGTCCTCAGCCAAGGACAGTTTTGAGAAAGCCAAGAGCGGCAGTGCCAGTGTGAAGGAGGCTGCTGCTGCTAAACTTGAAGAGGCCCAGAAACTCGCGACTGTGGCCTTCGAGAATGCCCAAAAAACGGCTGAGGAGCAGTACAATGCTGCCAAAGAGGCTGCCGAGCAGAAATACGAGACCGTCAGGAAGGCAGCCTTGGAAACCGCCCAGCAGGCAGCCTCTAAAATCAACTCCACTAAGGACACCGTAAAGGACACCGTAAAGGACACCGTAAAGGAAACCGTAAAGGAAGCTGCTCAAACAGTTTCGGCCACTGCTTCGGATGTGGAGATGCTCAGTAAGGAGGAGGTTTCAGCAATGGAGAAGAAACTCCACGATGCTCGCAAACACGCCCAGCAAGCCTATGAAAACACTCAGGCCAGCACCTCTACCATTATCGAGCAGACTCAGGAGTATGCATCCTCGGCCATCTCTGAAATTGCTGCTGATGCCAAGGACGCTGTTCAGTATGTCAATGACAAGTTTTCTAAATAAAATTAAACAACGCTGTTCCGTGTGTCAAATCTAAGTAAAATAGAATTAAATAGAATTACGCTGTTCCAATGACAAGCTTTCCAAGTAATTATAGAAAGCTACCGAGGAAAACTAACTGGTCCCGTAGACAAGTTGGAAGACAAGTGGAACTTTCTGCGGGTGAAAGGTTTGGTTAAACAACATCTGGACTCCTTCAACTGCTTTGTGGAGAAGGATATCAAGCAGTCAATGACAAGTAAATTAAATAAAGTTTATGTTGTATCGAGGTCGACTGCCCATCTTCAACAGCAGAGCCTTTTGCCGGCGTGTGGGAGTCTCGAACCGCTGATAAGCCATTCGAATATGTTCGGGAAGCAGTTGGGTGTCCTCGGTGCTGGGCTGCCTAAACAACCTTCCCGTTTGGGGCTTGTTCGGCTCCTCTCGCTTCGATTTAGACTGCACTTGTTTCTTGACTTCCAAAGCAGCAGTGGTGAGATTGGCCACAATTTCGAACGTGAGGAACCCCAAAACGTCCATGATATCGTCCTGCAGTCTCGAATCGGTGATGTGGGAAAGACCGGCCCACTCCTTGAACCGCTTAGACTTGCGGAAGGTGAAACTGGCCTGCCGACACTCGCTCCAATGCACGTACTCCTCCCTGGTCATGTTCTGGGTTCGCAAATCCGCACTCCTTAACCGCTCATTCATGATCTGCATCGCTTCACTGTCCTCCGCATCGCTGTCCTCCGCATCGGCTTCTTCCTCGTTTTGGGCACTTACACTGTGGGGAACGGCACTCATCGGAATAGCAAACATGTTTTGGGTCTTCCAGGGCAGCCCGATCCGCTTTCCTTTGCTGGGACGCTTGTCCTGGGTGCCCAATGCCGCTGTGGGGTCCTCAAGCAGATCCTGGCCGTCGGCGGCGCCTGCACCACCACTGTCCTGGTCTCTAGCGTTTTTGCGGATGTCTTTCCAGGCGAGGTAAGTGGAAAGACGATTGACTTTGGCCACGTCGTGCCTGATTAGAAACATTACGTCCTCCACGGAGATCGCACGGGCTCCACGCCTCCGTGCGAGGGCGGTGCCGCGGTTGATGAGTTCCACGACCTGTGCACGAACAATGTCCTCCACCACCATCACCGTTTGCAGTGGGGGGTCGTTCGTGACGCCGGAAACAAACATCACCTGCTGGATCTCCACCCGGTACTTGTACTTGGAGTCCATACCCTAATGCGGGCTCTGCTCCGAGCATATGAGCTGTGAAGGTGATGAGGCAACTCCGTTCAATCCATGGAGGCTCATGGAGTCCATGGGGTACATCCACGGCCAGGGACTGGGCAAAAACAACGAGGGAATAGTGGAGGCGGTTGAGGTAGAGCGTCGGGGGAGAGAAGGGCTGCGTGGCCCCTCAGAAGTGCCCTGTTTGGAGTCCGATTTAAGCAAAACTAAGCAAATTACCAAGACAAAAGATCAAATACGAATGCTTCATAAAGCACTCAACTCAATTGACACCACTGATGCTGCCCACTTTTACTACGAGTTTTCGGGCCTGGAATGCTGGCAGGAGCTGGAATTGTGGCGGTTGGTGTACGCACAGGTTTCAAAAAACATCGACACCGATCCGCTGGGGGTGGACTTTGAAATTGCTTTTGAATGCCTTCCTCGCAATTTTTACCTGCAGCTCCTGCGTCGGTGGGGTGCTAGTGTTGATAAGTTGGACAAATTAAAAATTACTGAGTTTGCTACTAAAAATAAACATTTGCTTGCCCCAATCTGGCATGAATTTCAAAACATTAACCCCACATTTTTCGACAGCAAAAAGTGGCTAAACGATATACGGCGAGCCGCTCCCCACATTTCAGCTGACGAATTGGCGGCCTGCATTTGGGAGTTAAAAAATTGCGGGGGGGACACGCGGGTTCTAGGGCCTGCATTGGATGCAGTAAACGCCCACCTGGACACTGGGCGTGTTCCGGAACACAGTTTTTCCGAGCTGGTTAGCACGTACTGCAGGCTGAATGGATTAACCAACTTGGCTGGTGATGACCAGTCGGGGACTATAAATGGTGATACGAAGTGGTACGTTGTTGGCGACGAGCTTTTTACCGCCAGCAACGGTAAGGGGCAACCTTGGGACATATCACATTCAATTAGGTAACTGACACACTGCATATGCATGCGGAATGACATGGATTAACTGCCGGTAAACGCTCACGTGCCCATGTCTATATAAACCGTTTCCCCACAAAAAAATACATAAAACAAATAAAAACAAATAAAAACATGACTTTCACTGTAAACAGCTATGCTGCATACGATAACCACAGCCCATTGAGGCCTCTTGAACTCACACGTCGTGACCTGCTTCCGGACGACGTGCTTATCAAGATCAGCTACACTGGAATCTGCCACACGGACCTTCATGTGTCGCACAATGATTGGAAGTTCGCTAAGTACCCAATTGTGCCTGGTCATGAAATCGTGGGTGTGGTTGAAGCTATTGGCAACGAGGTCACCAAGCACAAGGTAGGTGATGTGGTTGCGGTTGGCTGCATGGTAGACTCGTGCTGCAAGTGTGAATACTGCTTGCGGGGGGAGGAAATGTTCTGCAAGGAAGTGGCACAAACGTATAACTTCCCAGAACGTCGTTTCCCGGGGCACTTTACGGCCGGTGGTTACAGCGAGAAGATTGTTGTTCACGACCACTTTGCCGTTCAAGTACCCAAGGAGCTGCAAACTCCCGAACTGCTTCCTGGCGTGGCACCTATTCTCTGTGCTGGCATCACTATGTACTCGCCAATGATGCAGCAAGGCTTGAAACCTGGAGACAAAATTGCCGTTGTTGGCCTTGGCGGTTTAGGTCATATGGGGGTGAAAATTGGCACTGCTTTAGGTGCAGAGGTGACTGTAATCTCTCGGTCGCACAAAAAGGATGCTGATGCCAAGGAATTGGGTGCCAAGGACGTAATTGCCAGTGCGTCGGCTGAGGAAATGGCTGCTAATGCCGAGCGGTTCGACTTGGTGATCGACACCATTCCTTTTGACCACGACATTAATGTTTACGTGCCGCTAGCCAAGCCAAACGGTACAATATCAATTGTAGGACACCTCGGTGAGTTCACGACTCCGTTTGACTCGGTACCACTGGTTATGGGCAACCGTAAACTCTCGGGATCCATTATTGGTGGAATCAAGGAGACTGAGGATCTGTTTCAACTCTGTGCTAAACACAAGATTATTGCCAGATCTAAACTCATCGAAATGGGCGATGTCAACAAGGCATGGCAGGCTCTTATCGATGGAGACTCTGAGAGTCGCTACGTTATTGATATCAATAAGTACACCAGGGACAACCAAAAGCAGTAGTAGTACTAAATAGTCTAATTATATTATTGTTCAAAGAACCCGGGTAGTCTGTAATCCCGTGAATACGTCACTTGAGGGAACCCAGTGCGGGCAATATTTTCTAAATGCTGGAGTGGAAGTTCTAGGTAACTCCGGGTATCGTAGCCTTGGGCACTCCATGCCCTTCTTAACAACCGCGTCTCTCGTGGAGTTCGCTGTCTTATTATCTCGGAAATTCCAGCCGCTCGGTTTCGGTCTGATGCTGCCATGCACCTTAAGTACGGCATTACTTCACACATAAATGCAGATTTTTGGACGTTTGAATCTACAGTACCGTATGGACATGCTTGGTACTGCAGAGCCTCGTTTCCTGTCTCGGGGAACTGTACTGGTTCCATCCAAACGCTGGGTTTAATAGCATTTTGGATCCACACTGTATCCTCAGGTACTGACCGAGAACAAATGCGTTTTGCATCATTATCATTATCATTGTCATGCTCATTGTCAACCGGTTCCTCCTCCTCTGGTAGTGGGAACCACGTTTTGCTAACCACTTTCCCATCTTCAGTCGCTCTGGGAGCCCAGTCGGAGCCTGAGGGATGCCCTCCAATGCCCATTTGGCACCAGAACTGCAGCTCTGTCAATACTTTTCGAAGATCTGCTTTGTGCTTAACGACCAGTCTGGCCACCCGAGTTTTATCAAGGAGATGGCCCTCGGCCAGGGCAATGGACCAGGCAGTGTCCATGCATTTAACTCCATTTGGCACGCCCAAATTGATGTTTTCGATCTCACTGGACCCGAGGTGCACACTGAATGGCGTGCTGGTTGTAAGCACTACCGGTCTCCTACTGGTAGAAACGAATTTGGCAATTGCTGGCCAAAAGGTACCGGCCTCATTTTCATAAATAATGTCGCAGTCATCAATCAGAACCACTACTCGTTTGGCCTTGTGCACTGCGTGATTATGCATGATCCCCTCTAGTACCTGGTGCAGCTCTTTTCCAGTTCGTTTCATCGCACTGTGCACCTCAAAAACAAATGCATCGAGTTCGGCACTGGCAGCATAAACTGCTGAGGTTTTTCCAGACCCCACACCTCCACTAACCACCAGCACATCATCGACTTCCTCCACAAAGTCGTCCTCCACAACAAATGACTGCGGTTTTCGCCTTTTTTTTTTGTTTGGAGATATTTTAGCCCGCAATTCGAACTGATTTACCAGCCATTCGCGGATTTTTCCGGCCTGTTCAGGTTGGATGTGCTGTCTGCTGCTAGTTGGGGAGTACTTTTCGCACCACATACGGTATTCAAACTCACCCAAATCAAATAAACTCGGGGTGGTGCACATTTCACTAAACTGCATACAGTCATTTAGCTCTAAAATGCCTTTGATCTGCTGTTGAGAGCACAGAAGTCGTTGAGAAGCGTGGATAGTTCCAGGCACACAGGGGCCCATACTTCTGGTTAATTTACAGGTTAAGGAGCTACCTTCACGTTTTCTTCGTGGTAAAACCCGGGTTTCCCAGGTCTTTTGGGGTCGGAGATGAACTACGTCGAAATTAGCGTGTCGTTCAACCTGCTTTATTAGCTTTGCCGACGTGACAGGCACCACTGAAGTATTCTTTTTCGCAAAAAATGAATGTACCTTGGGTTTAAGAGCCCTTAAATGTACTGGATCAAGTCGAAATGTATGTATAAGTTTGGGTGGTTCAATTTCATTGTGGACAGGCACCGCTGGTGGGCTGGCAGGCTCCGTCTCCTGGGGTTTATTTTTTTTAAATATATCATTCCATTGCTGCTTAGCAACTTGTGGGTCCTTAGGAACAGTGCTGGCCGGCTCTGGTGTGTGCTTGTCAACCGGCTTGATCCACTGCTGAAGCAGCCGGCTGGACATACCCTATTCGCGATTTCAGCTCTGCTAAATACTCTGCTAAATACTCATTTATAAATATAATTATGTACACTCAAGCTGTTTAAATAGACTAGCCAGTTCGCTCACAGTCATTGATTTTTGCTTATTGTCCCCATCGCGTTCTCTAACGCTTACGGTTCCGGTTTCGACCTCGCGATCACCCACAACTACAATGTAGGATGCACTCAGTTCAATTGCCCTTCTAATTCGACCTTTTAATGGCTCGTCCATATCATAAACTTGGATTTCTGCAAAATCAAGCGTCTTTGCGAGTTTGTGGGCGTATTCCTTATGATGCTGGCTCACCGGAACCACCACCGCCTGTACCGGGTTCAGCCAAAAAGGCCACTTCCCTCCAAAATGATCAATCAGCAAAGCAAGAAACCGTTCAACGCTGCCCAGCACCGCTCGGTGAATCATTACTGGCTGTTTCTGGGCCATTTTATCGTCATCATACTGGAGATCGAACTGGTTGGGCAGCTGGAAATCGAGCTGAATTGTGGCTGCTTGGTGGCTTTTGCCCAAATTATCAGTAACAATGAAGTCTATTTTTGGTCCGTAAAAAGCACCGTCTCCCTCGTTAATCACAACCTCCTTCCCGGTAGACTTCAGTGCCTGCTTCAAACTCTCCTCAGCCTCATCCCACACCTCTTTACTGCCAATGTACTCTGTGGGCCGTGTGGAGAGCACCGGTTGGTATTTGAGGCCAAATACCCGGTAAACATTGTTTATTAGCTCCAGTGAGCCAAGAATCTCTTTGGAAACCTGGTCCAGCCGGCAGAAAATGTGCCCATCGTCCTGGTGGAACCTGCGGACCCGTGTGAGTCCCGAGAGAGCTCCACTCGACTCATTGCGGTGCAGCGGGGAAAAATCAGCATATCTAATTGGTAAATCACGAAAACTGCGTTCCTGCGACTTAAATATCAGGCAGTGTCCAGGACAGTTCATTGGCTTGAGACTGAACTGCTCCTCTGCCTCGAGGGTACCCCCCTTAACACTGAACATATCGTCTTTATAGTGTTTCCAGTGCCCGCTCTGTTTCCACAGCTCGTTTTTGAACAGTTGTGGGGTAATAACCTCCTGGAACCCGTGCCTCCGCATCTGGCCCTTCATGAACCCGACAAGTTTGGAGACAATGTGTGTGCCATTTGGTAAAAAGAACACCGATCCCGGTGAGCTCGGGTGCATGTAGAAAAGCCGCTGAATGTCATTAATGGCCTTCACCTTCGAGGCCGTCGAACCGGTCATCCTAGCCCTAAATTTCAAAACTCCACTGAAATTTAAATTTTCTGTAAAATTTCAAGTCTAGCCAATTCTATATCTATAAACTACAGATCAAAGCAAGTTCAAATCAAAGCAAGTTCTTGTCCTTGAAGTCCTGGAGCAAAGCACGGCCAAGACCGGCAGGGGAAGGCTCGACAATTGCACCAGCCGAGGTCAATGCTGCAATCTTGGACTTGGCATCGCCCTTTCCACCAGCAACAATGGCTCCAGCGTGGCCCATACGACGTCCAGGCGGGGCAGTTACACCAGCAATGAACGAAACGACCGGTTTGGGCACCGAGCGGGTCTGGTTAACCTCCTTAAGGAACTCAGCAGCATCCTCCTCGGCAGTACCACCAATCTCACCAATCATGATGATTCCCTCGATCTCATCATCCTTCATGAATCCATCAAGAACATCAATGAAGTTGGTGCCGGGGAAAGGATCACCACCAATACCAACAACCAGTTTCTGGCCCAAACCGACCTCGGTGGTCTGGTTCACAGCCTCGTAAGTAAGGGTGCCTGAACGCGACACAATGCCAATTTTACCAGGCTGGTGGATGCTCTGGGGCATAATTCCGATCTTGCACTTGCCAGGAGCGATGAGACCGGGGCAGTTGGGGCCAACAAGACGAGTCTTGTTCTGGGTCTTCAAAGCCTGGACAACACGAATCATGTCGTGCTGTGGGACACCTTCAGTAATACACACAGCAAGCGGAATCTCGGCCTCGATGGCCTCCATGATGCTCTGGGCAGCTGCAGGAGGAGGAACGAAGATTCCAGTGGCTGAGGCACCGGTTTGCTGCATGGCCTCTTTAACAGTGGCAAAAACAGGCTTGCCAAGGTGAGTCTCGCCAGCACGCTTGGGGTTAGTGCCTCCAACAATCTGTGTGCCGTATTCAATGGCCTGCTGGGCGTGGAAGGTGGCCTGGCGACCGGTGAAGCCCTGGAAAATAACCTTGGTGTTGGCATCAACAAACAGGTTAGGACGAGTGCTTTCGTACTGCTTGACGGAACGCGTCGTGCTGAAACTCTTCGCCTGGCGAAGGAGACGAACTCGGTTGGACATCATGTTGTGAGAAAAAAATCCCTGCCCAGGGTATAACAACACGGTCCAAATTTTTTTTTGGCTGTGGTTTATATTTAATGTAAGGTCTTGAGGTCTAGTTTTCAGCCTAGTTCTGGTAATAGCACATACTGTATGGAACTGCTTTTCTATTTAAATCGTTATTTATCAGTTTCACCGGTGTATGCACAGAAACTGCAGTTAAAACAGTTATATTTTAATTATAATCAAGATCTATTATTTATTTATCTTGTAAAAGTTAGCAAATAGTTTGCGAATAGTCTACAACTTTTAATGGTCTGTTAATCCCGACCTCTACCTCTACCTCTACCACTACCACCGTTGCCTTCAGGCTGCCCTTCAGGCTCTAATAATTTTTTTTAGGGTACGGAACTTGAAAACTTAATGGCTCCGAAGAAGAAGTACGTTCCCTTCGAGGCCCAGCCTGGACGCAGCTTCAACGGACAAAACTTCGTCCCGGGCTCCGCATTAAGCTCTGCAAATGTATCTGCTGCCACTTCTGCGGCTCCCTCCCCGTCTCCATCGGTGGTGAGCCTCCAGTCGCTTGCCGACTCAGTGGCAGTAATCCTCGGAAAATCCCCACTATCGGAGGAATTCCAAGCCATTGCATCCACTGAATCCGCTACGGATCTCCACAAAGCCGTTCTCAGTGCTGTTTCCCGCATTGAGCATCCCTCACAAATTCTGGACTTCCAAGTAAAGAACGGAATTGAGGCCCTTGGTAAAGTCAAGAAGAGCAGCATTGCCAGAGATGGTGGCATGCAGGTCATTTCTCAGCTTGTGAAGAAGTTTTCCGATGATCCAATCGCTCCAGCCTACATTCTGCCTTTGGTTCCTTTAGCCCTCCAATTCCTCGTTGACAAGGACGGTTCCGTTAAACGAAGTGCTGGTGACGCATTGCAATCTATTAGACTCAGTTTGAGTCCTCAAGTGTTGGCCAGCTCTTTTATCTCCGTTGTTTGGGATGTGCTTGCTGACCAGGGATCCAAACCGGCCACCAAGATCGGGGCCCTGGAGTGTGTGGAGTTTGTTTGCGAGGCCTGTCCTGCCGATTGGGTCGAGCTGCAGTTCTACCGCGGTATTCCATTGCTTACTGCTGCTTTGCACGACTTCAAACCGGAGGTTGCGAAACACGCTCGTCGCACCACCACGAAGTTCATGGAGAAACTCGACAACCAGGACGTTGTTCCGCGAATCAACGTCGTTATTGACGCTTTAACCGACCCGAAGAAGGTACAGGAGTGCATCAAGGTCCTCAGTGCCGTTACTTTTGTGGCTGAAGTCACTGAGCCTTGTCTCTCAGTGTTGGTGCCAATCCTCGTCCGAGCTTTAACCGTTTTCTCCAGCCAGGAATCGCTTCGACAAGCAGTTGTGGTTACTGAGAACCTCACAAGACTCGTCCACAACCCCTGGGAGGTCCACAACTTCATCCCGGAGCTGTTACCCGGTGTGAAGCACACCGTCGAGCAAGCATCGCTTCCCGAGGTCCGTGAGTTGGGCAACCGGGCTTTGCAGGTGCTCAACTCTGCTGCTGAGGACACAAAGACTACCGACCGTAGCCTGCGTATTTCCAAAGCCCAGGCACTCGAGTCGGTTCCTGAACTGCCTACCGAGGTCCGCGACCTCTGTGCCGAGGTTGTTCTGCTCACCGTCAACACTCGTGAGTTCAGCCTCACTGGTTCAGCCTACACGGAAATTGCGAAACTCAGCAGCGAGGAGTCGCACAAGCGCACTCAGCACTTCGAACAGATGTTTGCTGATTCCCGAGTGGACGAGGAGGAGATTGACGGGATTGAGATCGTTAATGCCAGGTTCTCACTCGCTTACGGTGGACGTATGCTGCTGAACAAAGCCACAATGCGGTTGTTCAAGGGCCACCGTTACGGTTTGTGTGGACGTAATGGATGCGGAAAGAGTACGCTTATGCGGTCGATCGCTAATGGCAAGCTCGAGGGCTTCCCCGACAAGGACACATTGCGTACATGCTTCGTGGAGCACCGTTTGCAGGGTGCCGATGCCGATACTGACCTGGTGAGCTTTATTGCCAGCGACGAGGAGATCACCAACACTCGCGAGGAAATTGCTGATGCCTTGAGCGAGGTTGGATTTGACGAGACCCGCAGAGCCCAGAACGTTGGTGCACTGAGTGGTGGATGGAAAATGAAGCTTGAACTGGCGCGTGCAATGCTGATGAAGGCGGACGTTTTGTTGCTTGATGAGCCTACTAACCATCTCGACGTTGCCAACGTTCAGTGGCTTGAGAACTACCTCAACACCCACACCGAGATCACCTCGCTGATTGTTTCGCACGACTCGGGCTTCTTGGATGCCGTGTGCACGGATATCATCCACTACGAGAGCAAGCGTTTGGTGTACTACAAGGGAAACCTCTCCGAATTCGTGAAGGTTCGGCCCGAGGGCAAGGCCTACTACACCTTAACTGACTCAGTGGTGCAGATGGCTTTCCCTGCTCCGGGAATTCTCACGGGTGTGCGGTCAAACACTCGAGCCATTGCCCGGATCTCCGACGTTACCTTCAAGTATCCTGGTGCCCAGAACTACTCACTGAAAAACGTGTCGTGCTCAGTCAGTCTTTCCAGTCGAATTGCGGTTTTAGGGCCTAATGGTGCGGGAAAATCAACGCTGATCAAGCTGCTTACGGGTGAGTTGGTGCCGAACTCCGGAAAGGTCGAGAAACACCCGAACCTCCGCATTGGTTACATTGCCCAGCATGCGTTCCAGCACGTTGAGAAACACAAGGAGAAGACCGCTAATCAGTACCTGCAGTGGCGTTACCAGAATGGTGACGACCGCGAGATCCACCTTAAGCAGACTCGTGTGATGAGCGACGAGGAGCGTGAGGTCATGCTGAAGCCACAGAAGATCGACGACAGTGGCCGTGAGAGGATTCTGGAGGCCATCATTGGTCGTCAGAAACTGAAGAAGGGCTTCCAGTACGAAATCCAGTGGAAGGGCATGCTCCCCAAATTCAACACTTTCATGCCTAGAGAGGAGCTGATCGAGCGTGGTTTTGGTAAACTAGTTCAGGAATTCGACGACCACGAAGCCAGTCGTGAGGGTCTTGGTTACCGTGAGCTGACGCCTCCAGTCATTCGCAAGCACTTTGAGGACGTTGGTTTGGACGGTGACATCGCCGATCACACGCCTTTGGGCAGCCTCAGTGGAGGACAGTTGGTAAAGGTCGTTATTGCTGGTGCTACTTGGAATAACCCGCATCTGCTGGTGCTCGATGAGCCTACTAACTACCTTGACCGTGACTCTTTGGGTGGATTGGCTGTGGCCATTCGTGACTGGTCGGGTGGAGTGATTCTCATCTCCCACAACACCGAGTTCGTTGGTGCTTTGAGTGCAGAGCAGTGGATTGTTGATAATGGCCAGGTCACCATGAAGGGACGTGTTGAGGGTAATGCCTCTAGTTTCGAGGATTCCGGTGTGAGTTCGGCAGCCAGTTCTGCTGACCCGTCGCGAGCTAACTCACCTGCCCCTAGTATTCTCACTGCAAAGGACAACGATTCTCCTGCGAATATCAAGATCCGCAAGAAGAAGAAGCTTACACGTAACGAGATGAAGGAAAGAGAAACTCGTCGCCGTTTGCGGTACTTGGAATGGCTTCAGTCTCCTAAGGGAACTCCGAAACCGGAGGACAGTGATGATGATTAACTTTAAATAATTACAAGTAAGTGCTTTGCATTCTGCTTCATGATCTTTATAACCTGAATAATCCGTAAATTAAGTTTAAACCAAAGAAAAAAAAAAAGAATGAAAGAAAAAAAACTAAAAATAATAATTAAAACTAGTGACTCTACTGGCAACTAACCGGCCAAAGCCTCCTCCTCGGGGGTGACTTCAGTGCCTGATATTCTGGGCAAGAGCTGGGCAACAATTTCGTCTAAGGCACTGCTATTTTCAGGTCCTAAAATCGACACAGTGTTTCGCTTGTCGTGGAAATGGGGGTAACTGCCTATTTTAACCCCTTGGGCCTCGTATTTTGCATGGATTTCGCTTAAAATCGGGGCCAGCACGGATTCCGGTTCCAAAGTCTGCACATACCGTCTAGTGAGCTTTGGTGCATCGACTCGGTTGGAAATAAGCGGTCTTAATCCCTCAATCATGGCCCTGTATAACGCAGGGATGCCCGGGAATATGTAGACCTGATGGTTTAAAGCCACAATGGGTACCCACAGCTTTGGGCACACAAACAGTCGTTCAACATTACTCCCAAACGGAAAAGTAGCCATTCTTAGCTGTGCATTGTATTCAGGACTACCGAAAACCTTGTTACTAGGCGGGTTCGCCGCTAGGGCCTCCATTTTCGCAACCGTTTCCTTGTCAAGGGCTAAACTGAGCCCGAACGCCTCGGCAATACTCTCGTACGTAATGTCATCGTGCGTAGGACCAATTCCACCCGTAGTAACGATGAAATCATACTTCGATCGCAGCCGATTCAACTCCTCAGCAATATCTTTTCGCTCGTCGGGAACGACGGTGATCCGTCGGAGATTGATCCCCAGCTCAAAGCAGTACTGACTAAAGAATTGCGAATTGGTATCTTTGATCTTCCCATTTAGGACCTCGTCGCCTATCACCAGCATCGCTGCAGTATTGATTCGAGGCAGCCTCATTATCAATGACAATGTAACCCTGATTCAGGTACCCGATTTTCAGCCCTGTTGCCCTGTGGGTTGGGTCAGATATATTGGGTCAAATATCTTCAATCCTATTGCTTGACTGTCTTAGGTTCTCAGCTTGTAGAATTCAGCTTAGCTATATTAGTAGAAATTAAGTAAATATGTATTTAGACCAGAAGGTGAAATAGGTTTGAGCAGACGCTCTAGCAGTTGCAATTGCAATTGCCCACTAAAGTTCAAATATCTTGCCTGGATTCAAAATCGAATTAGGATCAAGCGCGAATTTCACTCGGCGCATGGTATCTACAGCAGGATCGCCCAGCTCCTCAATTAGCAGCTCGCGTTTTCCCATTCCAATTCCATGTTCACCCGTGCAGGTACCCTCGAGTTCAATACTGCGGCGTGCCAGCCACTGTGCAAGATCCTCGACAGTCTCCTTCTCTGTTTTTGGGTCGTAAGCAATACTAACATGGAAGTTACCGTCACCTACGTGCCCCAAAATCGATCCCATGAGTTTACGCCGTTTGATTTCTGCTTGGGCATCCTCTACGAAGTTCGCCAGTTGTGAGATTGGCACAGCAGTGTCGGTGCCGAAAGCCAAATATCCCTTTGGGGCACTGTGAAGCAAAGAGTAGAGTGCATTCTTTCGGGCTGCCCACAGTTCGTTACCGTCTTCCTCATTTTTAGCGAATACCAAATCGGTAAGCTGGTTCTGCTTGGCAATATCAAGCACTGCATCAATGTCCTGCTGGACATTCTCCATAGTCGGCCCCGCAAACCTCAGCAGAAGCGTGTCATTCTCGCTCCATTTATGGGATGTGATCCCACACCCGTTAACCAACCTCATCTGCTCGGCATCCATGAGCTCCATTGCATCGAGCTGACGGCCACTCTGCAAGATCTGTTCCACAGTTCGAGACGCATTACGGACATTGGGGAACGAAAGAGCACCAATTCGAGTAAATTTGGGAATTGGGTGCACTTTAACCGTAACCTCACACACAATTGCCAGAGTGCCCTCTGAGCCCAGGACCAAGTCCGTCAAGCTGTAACCAGCACTCGATTTCCGAGGTCTTTGCCTCGTTTTGATAATTTGACCATCAGCTAATACACAAACAAGTCCCAGAACGTTCTGTCGCATGGTTCCGTACCGGTAGGCCCGGGTTCCACTAGCACACGTATTCACCATCCCACCAATCTCAGCAGCAGGGCCCGGATCAACCCCGAATAACAGTCCATGGTCGGATAGAACGTCGTTTAACTGCTCCCAACCCACTGCAGGCTGGACCACACAGTCGAGGTCTCGCTTGTTTACCCTTAAGACTTGATTCATGCGGCTCATATCCAAAGAAATTCCTTGGTGAACCGGAGTGAAGTGACCCTCTAAACTAGTTCCTCCACTGTATGCAGTGACTGGGATCTTAGCTTCGTTACAGAGTTTCATAATCTCGGATACTTCTTCAGTGTTGGCAGGGTACACCACTGCATCCGGTTTTTCGTTCTCCTTGGCGTGGTAGAACTGCCAGGCCGAGTCTGAATGCTGCAGAATCACATCCTTGGTGGTGCTAACATTCTCCTCACCCACAATTTTCTTGATTTCGACCAAAGTTGTCACCAGTTGGAAGTTCCCCCCGTACGAAGGTGTCGATGAATTTTTGGGCTGAGTAGAACCAACAAGTATTGGTTTATAAAAGAAGTTGTTATACAGCTTCAACGTGGCCAGCGAGAAGCCGACAACTGTTATAACCTTAGAAGTCCGTGAAATAGTCATGTCAAGGGCGATGTCAAGGGCTAGGGCCGTTATCAGCTGCAGTACCGTAATTGGCTATCACGAGGAATAACGCTTTTTTTCTTTGTAAACAAATAGAAGTCTTGTAGAAGTAACTGATAAAATGCTTATTATATATGAACTCACACTTTATGCATTTTACATATCGCATCTAATTACGACTAATCATCATTTTGAACCCGTTGGTTACACTCTGCACGTCTGGGTAGGCATTACGCATGAATTCGTACCCGTTAGGGAGGACCTTGACGTGACAGTCCATAATTGGCTGGTTTGCACCCAGCATGTAACACAACAGGAAGTAGCCCGGCCGCCGGTGGTCAAAACAGAAAGCATACACTGACTGTGTTGGCCGGGCATTTGTATATGCACTGAGCCACTTCTCGACGTCCTTGCGGTTCCCCTGCTGGAACTTCTCGCTGTTCGTCATTTCGTCCACCTTCCGACTCATCGACTGGATGTGCATAATAATCAGTTCGTCCAAATCATGGTACCGGTAGTTCCCCACGCAGAGCGTCTTCCCCAATGCATAATCGTTGGGTTTATCGAGTTCTAAAACGTCAACGTGCTGGTAAATCTGGTCCGCGACCTTCCACGTAACCACCAAATGGTCCAGTCCCCGGCTCGACGGTCTGATCACCAGATCGCCTCGCTGCAATGGAGCCAGGAATGCCTCTGCTTCGCGAGCACTGAAAGGTCGGAACAACGGGTGTTTAATGACCCGCATCTGCCTCTCACGCTGCTGGTTACGCCGAAGCACCAGCTCCTCGTCACGCAGCTCGGCCTTTGCATTCCAATGCTGTGAATCTGCTCGTGCAGCTGCCAATTCGGGCGACACTTGCGACTCCGGGCTCTGCAACTGCCGCTGTACCGCTGAGGCCCTAGCATCCACTTTCGCATAAAGAGCAGGGTAGTCAACTTGCTCAACCACACACGAAATGGCCTGCCCCGGAGCGAACTGCTGGCCCAATGGCACACTGCGATCATCACTAATTGAACCCGATTCAGCCACACCGTCAATTCCTCCATCCAATGAAAGCACGAGTTGTCGGCCCGTAACTCGTTTCACAGTGGCCGAAACCACCGAGTTAGAGTGGAAAGTCTGTCTAGTGGCACCCGTGAGCATTGTAAACACGTCGTCCGTAGACAATGGGTGCAACGGATCGCGCTGTTCGAGGTACGGATCCTCGATTTCGCGCCGGATCTGCACCAGAGTCACCCGTTTCTTCTGTTTAAACAGCTGCTCGAGTTCCTCGGCGTACTCCTCCAGCACAAGTTCGTCGAGTTTGCGCAGCTCCGACTCGCTGCTCACGAGTTGGCCCACAACACCACCCGGTGTGCGTTCCTCAACCGATTCGATGTCCTCCTCGTCTAACTCCAGCGCGTCAGCACACATTTTGCGAGCCAATTCATAGTCCTCCGGATGGATCCGCGTGGAATCGAGGTAGTCACCGGTGCCACCGGCCTTGGACTCAAAAGAGATCCTGAGAAACGAGGCACAGTTCATGAAAACTACTCTGGGAGTGATTTCCGCCGTAACCAACTGGGTGCGGAGCTCGACACGGCCACCCTCGGCTCGTGCCAGCACACTCTGCACCATTCCACCGGCCTTCCGCGGGCCCAAACCAGCCACAAACCGCAGAAGCTGGGCGTGGTACTGGCTGCGAACCGCTAAATTCAAGTCCACCCCAACCGTACAAACCGCGTCGACAAACGCACTCTCTACAGCCCATGCGAACTGGTCTGGAGGCAGAAGGTGCTGGGATTTAGTAACTGCGAGGTTGCGAAGCTGAGCATCGTCGAGCTGAGCGTACTCAAGAAGTGGGCTCTGCACATACCGAGCCACACCCACACAGTAACGAGCGTTGGGCACCAGTTCCGGGAACTCCTGGGCGGCCCGAGACGAGTGGCGGTAGAGCCTGGCCACCTCGTCCAAGACCCAAATGGCCTGGACCGGCTGCTCGGCATCCTCTGGTCCCGTAACTACCTGTGCCTTTTCTAAGGATTGCTGGACGTTCGCAAACAGACGTCTGGCAGCAGGAGTGAATCCACAAACGGCTACAACGTCCGGTCGGGCCTCCTTGGCCACATCGGCGAGCTTAGAACCGAAATCAGCCGCACGAGAGTCGCCGAGCTTCACTACCTGGCTGACATGCCCGTCCTCATCCACACAACAACACAGAACCGCATCACTGACGGTGGCCTCGCCTGCACTCACACACATAACTCGAGGCACAGTGCCCAAAACGTATCCTGCGGGCTTAAACGGTGCCTGGTTCAGCCGGTTGGCGAATGCAGTGCGGACTTCAAACCGCAGCGACCGCAGAGCCGCGTGTTTGAGCGATTCCAGTACATTTCGAGCGATTCCAGGCACAATAATGCGAGAGGCTGCTTTAGCAACTTCGCGTCTAAGGGAAACCCAATCGGCTTGGCCCTCCCCGGCCACGGCCTGCTCGAACCGGTGGTACAAAGTCGATTTGTACTGCGGGTACTGGGCACGCACGATGATCAACCCCTGCGACTCGGCCTCGAGCATCCGCAGAAACAATGTTGGTCGCGTTTGCAGGTCCGGAAGCGTCCAATTGCACGAGTACTTCAGGTCCGCAAACGGCGAATTAGAAGTAATGCGTTTGCGGCCGTCATCAGTGAGCACCAAGTCGACTTTGGCGTGCTGCTCAAAGGCAAGTCTAAAGAACTGCCGAATGGCCGGGTTCAGGCCGATTTCGTGGGCTAAGAAGTCCACAACCGAGGGTAAACTAACATCTCCAGGTCCCTCAACCGGATCCGAGTAGCTGGTCTCCAAACCAACTGAGTCTGGGGAGAGTCCACCGGCTTCCAGCTGCTGGTAAACAGCCTCAGGAGAGATGTTTGCGGACTTGATAACCGCCATAGCCGCTTCGTTCTGACGCGTGCGGTCGATTCCGGCAAACCGCGAGTGTCTTCGGGCCGCACGGAGCTGGGCACTCGCAAGAAACTGCACGAACTCGACAATGTCCTGGAACTCGACGGTGGAGCTGGCTCGGTCGAGCAATTTACTCACTCGCGACTGGTCCGCCGACGGCTCGTCTTCCGGTGTGAGGTGGGCAGCCTGTATAAGCTTCATTGCAGCAGTGCGACGCTCCAAAATAGCATGGAAATCAATGTCAAAGTCCACGATCGACCACAAATCATTGAGCTCGAGCAGTTGAGTACGAACGGCATCGCTGCCAACCGAGCTGAAGTGCACCAGGTAGTCCTGGCGGTGGTGCCAGATAAACGGAACCTCCAAACTCTCACGGGCAATACACTCCACGACGTATCCGATCGCTGTGCGGGTGGCAGAGAGCATCTCGAATTCTGGGGACTTTACCTTCAGAACCTGCTCGATGATCCACTGCTTTTTCTCGAAAAACTCAGTATCGCTGAGCTCGTAGCTGCCGCTCACAACTCGCTGCCTAAGGATTTGGTACCTTTCGGGCAAATCCTCGCTGCGAATCGCGTTGTCCTCAGCAGTAAGCATTCGCACCGCCAACTCGCTGGGCTCAAACACGTCAGTGAGCTGCAGCTCGCCCATTCCTTCAACTGGCTCCTCGGGCTTGTCCTCTTCGTCGTCCTCGTTGGCCAGGGCCCAGTCGTACATCTCTCCATCGCCAAAAACGTCGTAGATCTCGCTGAGTTTCTCCTCGTCGAGGCCAGCAAGGTCGCCTCCAGAGAGACCGAGGCCGTTGCGGATAGTAGAGTTCAAATTACTGCGGTTAGAGTGCTTTTTACGGCCAATCTCGCGCTCCTCCTGGCGCCTGAGCTGCTCGTCGTCGTCTTCGCTGAACTCGTCAGCCTCAATGAAGTCGTCAAACTCGCCAGTTTGTGCACGGTCGGTTTCCTCGTCGCGACGACGCTCGGTATCGTCAAACATCGCGTCAAGGCCGGATTTACGCTCTCCGGCATCGCGGTTGACTTTTTTCAATCGCTTGAAGCGGCCCCCACTGGATGCACTGGGGGTATTAACGCCAAGAAGGTCTAAATCGTCCTCGTCAAGCTGTACGGGCTCGTCGACAGGTCTCCGGCGTCGTTTCCGCCGACGTTTGCGTTTGTGGCCGTCGGAACCGGATTCCGAGCCAGCATCGCTGTCAGCAATGAATTCGTCGCGTAATTTCGCAATTTCCTCTTCGTCGTCATCGCTGGACTCGTCGCTGCTGTCTGCATCGTCGCCGGGTTCGCTTTCTGATCCGCTTCCGTCGCCATTACGGTTGTCACCGGGTTCCTGGTGAGGAGACTCGGACTGGTGGGGGGGGGTAGACCCAGACTGGTCCTGGACCGTGGAATTAAGGTCCCCCTGCTCGTCATCGCTGGAATCATCGACCCCCTTTCGACGATTCATTTTGTTGTTCGACGTCGGAATTTCGCTGACAAATTTGAAGTGAAATATAGGTAAGCAGTTTATGTAAGTGAAATTATAACTGAAACTCTTTCAGCTCACAAGTGTACAAACTGCACCAAAGGTGCTCAAAGGTTTACAGGCGCGTTAGTTCTTAGGAATTTCATGTGAATGGGTCAATTGAGGGGAAATGGAAACGTCTGTATTGCATAAGTGGAAAGATGTGCTGACGAGGTGCAGGGGTGCTTAGTTCGAGTGGAAAAACCACAAAACGGGGTTTGTAAACGTGCAATTGCATATACATAACTTAATACACAGATTAAAATAGACGAATGACCGAATTGACTACTAGACGGATATACATTGTAACTACCACCTGTTTATTCATTAGTCATCGTCTCGATCGTAAATTATCCCCGACGATTACAATGCTGCACTCACACAAAATACCAGTAAACTAAACTTCTACTTTAACTGGAATATTTAGAACGCAGTTCCAAATTCAGCCTATTAATACGGCCCGATTAGTGTACCTAGCTTTTCTACAATGGCTATCATCACCAATTCTCTACGCTAATTCCTACCAGGACTATTTACAGGCTGTAGAAATAAAAGCTTAGTAATTCATATATGTATTCTAAATGATGCCACATCAGGTGTGTTGTGCATGACGATATGTAGTGTTAGTCTAGTAACAGTAAGACGAACCCTAATTATACGTAACCGGCACCTCCCTAATAACACTTGACGGGCCAACTCCCAGCGATCGGGATATCGAGGGTAAGGCTACCAATGGAAATTAATGAAGAAAATCTGAAACAAAAAAGAGCCTGACTCTGAAGTTGTACAGGTGGGCATTTTTTAACCATTAAAGCCAGACCGTCATCAATCGCGCAGGATAAAAAACGTGCGGCGGTCAGGATTGCTGTTCTATTTTTAGAGTTTGCTATTACCAAGGTCTTCCCCTCACCATGCTGTCGGGTGTGGATAGGCCGCTCAGTCATACAAGCATATGAATTACACACTATGCTATTCAGAAACCCTATGACTACTTATGGGCTGGGGTATTACACAACCCTCTTAAAAGTTCTTGGTGGGATTGTTACTCTTCTAATTGACTTTAATCATTAACGACCGCGCGTATCGATGAACAACAGCAAGCTCTATTTTAAAAGTCGAAATCCAACAAACCGGTTTATTGGCGTATTTGGATACGCGGTTTTTTGTACTCTTTTATTTTGATTAAACTTATCAGTGATTTCAAGTAATAGCGCTAAATATGTATAGGTTGAGTGGTTATCACTATCTATTCATCACATACACAATAATATTTTTAAAGGTTAACCGCTTAACAATTAACTTAAACACCACGTTT
This sequence comes from Starmerella vitae, assembly GCA_030584925.1. Taxonomy (NCBI): domain Eukaryota; kingdom Fungi; phylum Ascomycota; class Dipodascomycetes; order Dipodascales; family Trichomonascaceae; genus Starmerella; species Starmerella vitae. The sequence continues at coordinate 170,179 of JAJMCB010000017.1, read as the reverse complement.
CGGATGGTTTCGTATAATTGAAGAAAACGTAGATCCACCACAGTGGTTTATCTTGGTGAGAATTGTGACTCGTAGCATTCCAGGTCGTATAATCCTTTATTTAGCGGATCGAGGTAAGCTGAGAACAAGTGTGTATCTTCATGTTCGAATTATGGGTAAGGAAGGTTTAATCACTCAAATTGTGCGAAAGATGAAGTGCAGGGTGGGGATGGGGAAAGCGTTAGAAAGTGGGGACGAAAGTATTGGGGCAGGTAATAGGGTTTGAAGGAATGTGCTCTATAATATCTGGGCAGGTGTTAAAAGGGATAAATACGATAAATCGGAGTGGTCAGCTGTTCAGCAGCTGAGATGAAAAGTATTGCTGATGATCAACTATACATAGAAAGTCTTTTATTGGAATTAATTTCGTTAAATTTAAGATTTTTTTAAAAATCAGAAACGATTATTATCCTGTTCCTGATCAATATCGTGCCTTAAACATTTAAAGTAATAAAACTCATACATCTGTAGCCATTCTGCGTTGATTCCACGTGTTGTAAAGCCGCACGCAAAATCATCACGTGTATTGCATCTTGCCATAGCCATTACTAGCAACACACCTACGTCTATATTGCGCGAGAGTGTGTCTTTATCTAAAATTAGCCAAGACTAAGAAGAAGAAAAACAAGGAGGAGAAGGGAAGGGAAGGTTTTAATGCTTGGATGATATTTATAAAGATAGGCTTATGCATTACAGCAGTAATAATCAATTGTAAGTATTATTTTATTTAGTGATGATGTACCCATATATGATTTATCCCACCTACTATATAATAAGGGAAGGCGAGAGTTAGAATGCATAATTGGAAAAAGAATAACAAACCCAGGTCCTGTCAAACTAAATAGTATCAAGCTGGGCGATCTCAGATCTGAGGAAAAACTAATGACTGGGGTTAAAGCGGCATTTTTCAGGGCAAATAAACGAGAAAAAAATATCCCAAACCCATATATACAAACAAAATCCATAACTCCGCAGCAGTAAAAATGTTGAAAAAAGTCTCTAGTTTAGTTTATGATATTTATATGACCGACAATACTTTATCGTTTGATCATAGGTAAAAGTTATAAATGATTTGTTGAATTAAGAAATACTGCATTAGCCGCATTTGCCTCATGAGCGCAGATTCTGGGTAATGTGACTTGCCGCATATTATTCAAAAATCACGCCCTAGCCCCATTTAAGTGAGTGAACAAAGCTATAGAGCTTTGTGAGATAGTCTATACCTTACCCCAAGAATTTTAAACCACTTACCCTCTAAAATCTCAGATTATATTTCAGATCAGGATTCATACGAACTTTTAGCAAATCGAATACGGTTCGGGCTTAAATTTCCACTTAGTATATAGCATTTTAAGAAAAATGAGATCGAATAAAATTCGGTAACGGTAATACATACATACGCGGATATTTATTATCAGTTGAGCAAATTAACCCTACATTTTTGCCCAATTCTTCAGCAAGGGGTAAGCGCATAATCCTTTAAATCAGAGGGAGGTTCCTCTACACCTAGGTTTAGGTATGGGTGTTGCTCAAGTGACAAATACCCAACTGCACACACTCTCACTCGCTATTGATAGGTTCATAAGATCGGTCCCAGATTCGATCGTGTGCAAGCACTAAACGAAAGGCTTCGCATTGGCGTACTTCTAAATACACACTAAGCAAGTTTTTTTTTACGGAAAAAAATAGCGAGAGTAATCGAGTTAATCGTATATAATAATCAGTCATATTTTCCACAATTAATGAATGATTCATTATGCTACAGTCATATTGTCCTGGTCTTTTTTTAGAATAGGTTTTTTCTTTAAGCCTCGTTGGTCACCGTAATACTGGGAGAGCCCCACCCTCAAAGCTCGTTCCCTGTCACATTACCACACTCTCAATGAGCCTTTGTAGGACCTAACCCTACTTGGGTGTAGCACTCGTACCCACAACCAACAGCAAGGAGATAGGGGTTATGCATGCAAGTTTATTTCGCCCTCGATGGTGCACCGCATTAATGCAATTTTTATATCCGGTCAGATAGACTACAAAAAGTCGACTTCTTCCTTCATTTGAGCACTAGAGAAATTCTCCTTTATCAAGATCATCTACTACAAGATTATCCAAACCTGCCTAACAACTGCTAGGGACGTATATCTGAACGATTACATCAATGGTTCGCTGTATGAGTCCCCCTAACTTGACTTTGCGTCTCTCGGAACACGACATCGCTGTCTTTCCAGGATCTTCTGTAGCTCCTGACCGATTCTTGTCGGTGGCTTTAACAAAGCCTGACCTCCCGAAGTTGTCCGAGCAACCCATTTCCAATTCACTGCCTCAAACACCTCCTTTTAGCCACAAGGCTGACCTGAACTCACTTCCTCGTATAATGCCTATCACCGCTCCGGTCGTCGCAGAGTCTGAACTTCCTCCTGAGCTTGCGCGGGCGCGACTCAGTGGTGTCGTTTTGAAGAGCGACGGTCAGAAGCCGAATCTGCCTCCAATTGCGAGCTCGAGCCCCAAATCCAAGGCCAAAAAGGCCGTACATCCCGAACCTGCCCCTGTCTACTGCAACTTTCCGACTAAGATCAAGAAAAGGGGATCTAAGCAGCAGCTTCCTTTGCTTCCCCTCACTTTCCCCCAGGCTACTCAGCCAGCTAAACTGCAGTTGAAGGGTGGACATATATCGCCAGTTACTCCTATAGAATCGGAGGCTGGCCCTGCTGCTATGAGAGGTTCCGTGCCGGAGCTGGTTCCTAGCAACCGGGCCTCAGTGGCCACTACCACATACTCCTCACCTCCGCATTCTCCTTTAATCTCGCCTACGTCTACCGAACCTTATCCCCAGTCGTTCCCTAACACTTACTTCCCAGTTCAACCCCAAGCTGCGGTCCAGTATCCTCCTTACCAGTTTGCTCAGCCATACATGGTACCGAGCATGCCGGTTCCAATGCACCAAATTCAGATTCCGGCAGTCCAAAATCAGCCAATTCAGCCAATTCAGGCACCTCTGCAGCCTCTGCAGCCTCTGCAGGTTCAACAGGTACCGTCGTGCGTCCCTCAGTACCTGGTTCCCACAATGGCACCACAGCCAGTGCCTATGACAATGCCTATCCAGGCTCCTCAGCCAGTTCAGGTGTCGCCTAGTCTGGCTCAGCCTCAATCTCAACGTCAGTCCCAACCGCAACTTCACCTGCAGACACAGCTTCCCGCTCAGCCTCAGGCACCAGCCCCACAGCTCACACCTCAAGCTACCGAGCCCCAGTCCCAGCCCCTGTCTAAGTCCCAACCTCAGTCTCAGACTCAGTCTCAGACTCAGACCTTCAGTACTGCCCCAGTCCAGTACTCACCCCCTTCTGATGCCTGTAAATCAGACAAGCCACAGCCCCAGTTCAAGGTAACCTCTCCCTACAGCATACTCCCCGAAAAGGTCCCAGGCTCTAACCCATCTGGAAGAGTTGGTAAACAGCCCGTTAGAGATCCCGAGAAGCTCAAGCACCGGATTTGGCTGCAGCAGAATCGGATGCACCAGGACAGACTTCACCAGCTGGGGTTCAGGATACTGGAAGGCGTCAATGGATCGAAGATCTGCTCTCTTTGCCAAATGGAATTCTCCAAAGAGATGTTTGTGTGGCGCCATGCGTGGCAGCACGTAAACGAAAAGCCCTTCCACTGCCATGTGTGCCGACAAAAGTTTACTCGCAGCGATACATTGCAGAGGCATGTGAGGAGAACCGGGCACCACCTGAGCCCAGGTGCTTGATTTGTTTTTTTGTAAACATTTATTTTTATTTATCTATTTTATTTTATTTATCTTAATTATTTAATCCAAAATCGCTCTTAAACGTAAGTGTACTAGATTCAAATTTTAAACTGTTTACACTGTTTGAATTTAGCAGTATCGCGTATGAAGGTACCGACCGGAATCGCACGCGTAGTGCTCGCTCTAGGCCTTTTGCTGCAGATCTACATCCGCATTTATCCCTATTTTCGGTCGGGATGTCAGTGGCCAAGTGGTGCTCGGCATAAACTGCTTGCTTTCGGCGATCCACAGATCACCGGGTACCTCGAGTACCAAAGACTTCGCAAAAAAATAGACATTCTCGGTAACGATCGGTTCCTCAAGCAGGTGGCAAGCTCTACCCGGAATGCTCTGCAGCCAGAATTTATTGCTGTGCTAGGCGACCTGCTCTCCTCGCAGTGGATCGACACCGAGGAGTTCCACAAGCGGTGCGATCGTTTTGAAAGCATTTTTCCGCCCGGTCCGGGTGAAATTTTAAACATTACCGGTAACCACGACATTGGATACCATGGTGAATTCTCGGAAGAGGGAATTCAGCGGTACATTCAGCGGTTTGGCAAGTTGAACTTTCAGGTCCTCAATGATGGATGGAGAATCGTTGTTTGCAACACACTGAGCCTGGATGGACCGCCTTACGACCAACTTTATGACGATACATATGCATTTCTGGACAGCATCAGGGGCTACCAGGGGGCCACGGTCCTTCTGCTCCACGTACCCATGTACAAGCCGGTAGGAGTCTGCAGAGACGGTCCGCATTTTCTGTACGACGAACGGGGATACCTGCATGGCCAGAACCATTTGAGCCAAAACGCCACCAACTACGTGATGGAGAGTGCTTTTGGGCTAAACAAAAGCGGAATTGTACTGGCTGGCCACGACCACGAGGGCTGTGAGACCAGCTACATAAAAGACGAAGCCAGCAACTGGGTGCCTGGCCCACATGGTATCCCCGAACACACGGTAAGATCCATGATGGGCGAGTTCGGGGGGAATACGGGGCTTGTGTGTGCTCGCGAGGTGGATGGAGTTTTAGAGTGGCACTTTTCGCTGTGCCGATTCCATCTGCAGCACATCTGGTGGATAGCCCAGGTGGTTACGTTGGTTGGATGCCTCCTAGTTCTAGTCGATTTCTTGGTTAGACGTCTTTGGAGGCCTAAGGCTAAGCACGAGTAGCTCTATATACATAATTTATGAAGACTCAAATACTGATCGGTGCATTGGCGAGAGAAGTCCGGCAGCACGACACCGTCTAATGGCTTTAGAAAGTTTTTTCTGAGTGGATCCTCTGTGTCCATTGACAAAACCGGGCATGATTCGGCCATTAGCAGTGATGTACTTGCTGAGGTCCTCAGGCGACTTCCACAGCTCGATGGGGTTGACTTTCAGTTGAGCAAACATGTCGGTCTTTCCGAAACCTTGCATGCGAGCAATAGACTTCTCGGTGACATTATAACGCTGGCGAGCCAGGGAAAAATCACTGGCTTCGTAGGTTCGCTGACCTTGTGGGAACCTGGGCATCAGCGAGGAATCCACGGACTCCCACTGACCAGCTGCAGGCTCTTCTAACTCATACGATCCTTGTAAAAATCTATAGTTGGGATTTGACACTCCGCTGTTGTGTCTAATTCCAAATTTGGCCAGTTTTCCACAACCGATCCGCCAGTTCATGGGTACGGATTTTTCACTGACAAATCAGTTCAAGTAGTTCCACTGAAAATTCAGACCAAGCAGTGTTAATCGCACCAATTTCGCGGCGGAGTTACGGTATTGATATAATAAATAAAATATAATGTTTGACTAGAACGAAATCAGGGAAAAAAAACTAGGTTTAACCAGAAACTAAGGTAGCGAAGTAGGAATGAAGATGGTGTAATAACAATTAAAACATGCTTTAGGAATATTAATATGTGCTCACCAATTAGCTGGTTGGTGTATACACGTAAATAGTGCGTCTGACCTGATTAGCCACTGGTGGGTTTACGTTACCTAAGTACTACTCATATGCTCCTTGAAACAGTGGCCATACTGCTACTATTTTTATGGATTTACCTAGACTTCATTTATCCTTTCGTGATATACCCTCTTCTAGCATGGAAACACGGTGCAGGTACTCCGGGTGCCTTGACTAGTTTCCCTTTCGGCATCCCCATCACCATCAAATTGGTCAAAGGTGTCCGCAGCCAGAAATTGATGGAAACCGTTTACCGAACGCATACAAGTGTGCCCTACCGTACGTTTCTGCAGCACAGCACCTTTAAATGGAACCTCTACACTCGCGATCCCGAAAACCTTAAAACGCTTTTATCGACTAAATTCGCTAATTTCGGCGTTAACGAAAGAATCGACTGTTTGGAACCGGTATTCGGGAGCGGAATATTCACCCAAAATGGGCCTGCTTGGAAACACTCGAGGGAGATGCTGCGGCCTCAATTCAGTCGTGAACAAATTCGACGGCTTGATACCATCAACGAACACATAGACAATCTCATTGATTTGATTGACAGGTCTGAACAGCCAGTTGAGCTCTCCTCAGTGTTTCACATGCTCACAATGGACACTGCTACCGAGTTTTTATTTGGACAATCGGTAAACTCGCTGCAGTTCAGTACTGAGAACCAAGGTTCGTTTGTAGTGACACCAACTGGCAAAAAAGTATTTGCCAAAGATTTCGTTGAATCATATACATACCTCAACGAGGTTGGATTGAAACGGATGATGCTCAATGCCGCGGCATTTCTTCTGCATTACACCCATCCTGACCTCAACCGTCATTTAAGCCGGGCTCGAGAATTCATTGACTACTACGTCAATTTGGCATTAACAAACACCGAGGAAGACAAAAATTATATTTTCAGCCACGAATTGGCGAAAAATACTAGGGATCCGATAGCCATTCGCGACCAAATGTTCAACATTCTGATTGCAGGCCGGGACACCACGGCCTCAACACTCTCATTTTGCTTTTATTACTTTGCAGAGAACCCCCAAATGTGGGAGAAGTGCCGATCAGAGGTCTTAAATGCATTTCAAAATGAAGATATAACTTTTGAAGGCCTGAAGCATCTGAAGTATGTGAACATGTTCATCAAGGAGGTGCTTCGACTGCACCCCGTAGTTCCCATAAACACCCGCACCGTTCTTAAAGACACGATATTTCCCCGTGGAGGTGGCAGAGACGAGAGTGAACCTGTATTCGCGCCTAAAGGAATGTCAGTCAACTACTCGGTCTACGTAATGCACCGCGATCCTGAAATCTACGGACCTGACGCCCTTGACTTCCGTCCTGAACGATGGGATCAGAAAGAGGCCCGCGGACCTATGTTTACTTGGGGATATCTTCCCTTCAATGGAGGACCTCGGATCTGTTTAGGCCAGCAGTTCGCTTTAAGCGAGATATCGTTGACAATTACCCGGCTTGCAATGCGTTATGAATCTATCTTTAAAGCCCCAGGATTCGAAAAACTACGTGAAAAAAACCTTCTTTCGCTATCAGTTGGAAATAAAATTATGTGCGAGATGAAGTAGTTGGCGAAGTGTTCTACTTCACTCCATATAGTTATTTAAATTTCACACCAATTCAGCCACCAGGTCAAGTATTCAAAGAACACAAGATCCACCGGGACTTTGTAGATTTAATACTGGATTAAAGACCGTCCTTCCGGTTCCTGTTCCTGAACCTGCCCAAGCATTCGCCTAAATCTAGCACATACTCTCCTACATAAACTAAACATCCACAATATATCACCCCTGGAAACTATTAAAACAGTTCCCAAAACCCATATAGTACCGAATAGTCCCCAATGGACTGCACTTCGAGTATTCAGCTATAAATACTAGAAACACGCGTGGTTGATCATTGCTTACTCATCAACACACCGCCTTGCCCAGCCATCCCTTCCACACGCCCCTCTCCTCCCCACCACTAATTAGTTTCCTAATCCACAGCAAGTGCACAACTATCCAGGCGAACCGAACACAGAACACCACCCCGCGTACCCAGCGGAAGCTAGTGGATCCTGTCAATGTCTTCCTGGAAACTGACAAAAAAACTCAAAGAAACAAACTTCTTACGCGGCCATACGCAGTCAAGTCGTCGGCAATCGACTGCAAGCACTAAAAGCGCCGCTAGCGAGTCCGAATCAACTGGCAGCTTGAGTTCCAGCGGAAGTCCGCAAAAAAACGCGAGTTTAGAGACTGCCAATGCTGCCTCGAACCTTTCTAACAACAAACCCGCAGGCCATAGTGGGATCAGGAACGCGTCCTCGCGTGAAACACTTGTGGAGCCAACTCTGCCAAACCAACCTACCCCCAACACACCACCCAGCATCCCCGCATCTTCGAGCAATTCGCAGTATTCACGTACCAACACGCTTACTGAGAAATCGCAGTTGCGGGGCACCGTGACAAGCCGAGACGGCACAATCTCGGCCTCACAGAGCGTCACACCCGAAACAAACGCCCATGATTACAATCCCAGACTGCTTCGAGTCACCATTTACGAGTTAAAAGGCCTGGCCGAGACTGTGGAGGCGTACCGCTCGGTACTGCCCGCGTGGGCATTCGACAAAACCAGCACCAAACCACCGCCCGTTTATTTGGTGTTGGACTACGACAAAACGCAGATTTTGCTGTATGCAATTGGAGGAACGGTCTCTGAGCCTGTTTGGGACAAGACAACCTCGTTTGATGTGGCAACAACCACATCGGCCACACTCAGTGTATCGTGCTACCTTCGCACGAAGCAAAGCTCTGCGGCAGGCTCCGCAGCTGACCAAAGCGAGCACGATACCCCAGGCGACAAAGCTTTGAACAACGGACTTAAAGATGTTCTGCTGGGCACCGGCATTGTTTCCCCCACCTACTTCAGCCAGGCAGAGCAGCTCAGTATTGGGGGAGCGGGGGTTCTGGGCATGAAGTGCGAGGTAAACAACACGAAGAACCAGCCTCTTTCGATAGACGACTTCACGCTGCTCAAGGTAGTAGGCAAAGGCTCGTTTGGCAAAGTTATGCAGGTGCGAAAGAACGATACTCGCCAGATCTATGCGTTGAAAACCATTCGCAAAGCCCACATTGTGTCCAAGGCCGAGGTGGGACACACTCTGGCCGAGAGAACGGTGTTGGCCAAAATCAACAACCCGTTTATTGTTCCGCTGAAATTTTCGTTCCAGTCCCCGGAAAAGCTCTACCTTGTGCTTGCCTTTGTGAATGGGGGCGAGCTCTTCCACCACCTGCAGCGTGAGGGCCACTTTGATTTGAACCGGGCCCGGTTCTACACCGCTGAGTTGCTGTGTGCACTCGAGTGCCTTCACGAGTACAACGTGATTTATAGGGATTTGAAACCCGAGAACATTTTGCTCGACTACACTGGACACATCGCATTGTGTGATTTTGGACTCTGCAAGCTTAACATGGGATCCAAGGACCAGACCACCACTTTTTGTGGCACTCCAGAATACCTCGCCCCAGAGCTGTTGTTGGGCCAAGGCTACACGAAGGCCGTGGACTGGTGGACTTTGGGTGTGCTGTTTTACGAGATGCTGGCGGGGCTGCCACCGTTTTACGACACAAATGTCAACACAATGTACCACAAAATTGTCAAGGATCCGCTCGTGTTTCCTCCGGAAATGGACCGCGAGGCAAAATCGCTCATTACTGGCTTGCTGGATCGCGATCCGAAAAAGCGGTTGGGGGCAAATGGAGCATCGGAGATCAAGGCCCACCCATTCTTCCACCAGATCGACTGGCAGTTCTTGTTGAACAAGAAGTACGCAGCTCCGTTTTTGCCTTCAGTTACCTCGGCAGTGGACACCTCGAATTTTGACTCGGAATTTACTAGTGAACCTCCAACCGACTCGTTTGTCGATAAGGCATCCTGTCTTAGTGACAGTGTCCAGCAGCAGTTCGGTGGCTGGTCGTACTCAACTGAGTCAAAACTCACTGCTGAGAAATGGATTTAGATAGCATATATATATTACAGTTGTAGCTGTGCACCTCTTTCTCCTCTTTTAGTTGCTTTGAGTGTGGCCTAATCCAACTCGAGTGAGCTTGACGGTGGCTGGAATTGGGGCGACAATTCCACCATTTCCCAGTCCGGAGCCTTGCTGCCAACCCATCTGTTTCAAAAGCTGGTGACCGAAGTTCGTCTCGTCAATTTCCGTGGCATGCTGACCCACCACATCGCCATCACGAACACGCTGCGAGGGCTTACTGGCCTTTTTATCTTTTTTCTTTACCTCAGTATCAGTGCGCAGAAAGGTTTGTCTTCTAGTGAGGAATTTTTTGAGTTTGCTTTCGTGCACAAAAGGATTCGTGCGTTTAGTACGTATAGCTTTCACGTATTTTCTGGTATCCTTACCAATTGTGACTGCTTTCATACCGTGTGCCTCGGCCAGCGAGGCAACATACCAGTTGGCATTAGAGTCTAGGGGTGGGAATGAAACGTTGTCTATTGACCTCGCGGTCCCAAACTTCCGAATTTCGTCAAGGATCTCGTGGACAGTTATTGAGTCTGGGTAGTCTTTCCACAGTTGGGGCTCTTTGCCGAATTTAGCAGCATGCATGGCTTCACGGATCTGTCGCTTCTGTTTCTTGCGGTCGCTGACCCCACTGTGAATTAGTTCGTCGAAGTACTCATCGTAATCGTCGTACTTGTCGAAAATATCCCGGTCTTCATGCTCGTAAACCGAGGTTCCGCTGGCCAGAGCGAAGATCTGCTCGTCGTCAAGTTCGCTCATATTGTCACTGGAATTGCAGTCTTCATAATCGTCTAAGGTAATTACTGGACCGTCGGAGTCGGAAATGTCAAGCTGGGACACGTCGATCTCACGCTCAACAAAGAAATCAAAATCGGACTCTATTGATTCGGAGTCGCTTTTAGTTTTATCACTTTCCAGGGGTAAATCAGTCTCCTCCGGTTCAACCGAAAAGTTGATTTCAGGCTCAGCAGGCCCAGTTTCAGGCGTGTCTTCTTCAATTTCAGCCTCATCGGGTTCAGGCACCGGTTCATCAATATCAACCTCGAAGCCTCCATTGACTTCCTCAGGTTCAGCAGACAAATCAATCTCCGGTACACAATCGGTACTACTTTCGGGGGTATTAATTTCCGATACTGAGTGTAAATCCGATTCGCTTTCTACAGGTTGGGCAGGCAGGACCTCGGTTGTAGCAGAATCAATTGCAGTTTCCACATCAATCAATTCAATTTTTTCAAGTTCCTTTGTCTCATTTGCTCTTGTGTCAAGTGTTGGCATGAGCAGCTCTGATTCAGTGACGAATTCTACCGGGTAAAACCGCAGGCCATGTGCTAGCATTTTTTCACGCTCAGACACAGATTTCTCGCTCATTTTCTTACCACGGAACGTTTCGGTCCTCGTATTCCGCTTCTTCTTCAGCTCAACCGGTTTAAAGTCTTTCTTCGCTTTCTTCTGACGCTTCGCTTTATTTCGCGACATTTGGTTTTGATAGCCTCGTGGGGATGAGACCTTGCCCAAAGTTCACTGTCCCACCAAACGCACCCATACTGTGAATTGAGAGGTCAATTGTACTCCAATGCAGCGAATGCTCAGTATTTGGAGGACTGATTCAGTCCAGTGTGAGTTAGATTCTGACGCATACGTGCTCGGTAGCCATTACGAGTTTCCTAAGGGCGAATTCACGGGTCCGTTTCTATCGGACTGTGAGAGCTGCGTGTGGCTGATGTACCGAATGCAGTTTCCAGAGCCAATTGAACGCCACCCAGAGGGGCCAAGCCCACTACTTACCAACGTTAATGCTCTGTTTAGAGCTGGTTCTTCCGCAATCCCTCCACCATCCACACTCATTAACAATAACGCATTTGCCACCGATATAGGCTGGGGATGCATGATTCGCACCGGTCAATCATTGCTTGCGAATGCATTGCTCTCCTTGAATGAATGTCGTATCAACCAGCCCACAGAAAAGGGCATTCAAGTACTTCGACAGTTCAGTGACGAGCAAAATGCGAAATTCTCTATACACCGGTTCGTTGAGTACGGCACTCAAAAGTGTGGTAAACTCCCTGGACAGTGGTTTGGTCCCAGTGCAGTTGCACAGTGCATTTCTGCTTTTTCAGACGACCTGAAATGTTACTCAGGGGGGATGGATGTATACGAGTCTGAAATCAAACAGTTTCCTGCACTAATTCTATGTGGGTTACGGTTGGGGATTGAGAAAATTAATCCTATATACGAAAATGGACTGCGAGCTTTGCTAAACTGTCCCCAGTCCGTGGGTGTTGCGGGTGGACGAACCAGTGCATCGCTGTACTTCTACGGGTTTCACGGATCAAAGCTCCTTTACCACGATCCCCATGAGCCAAAACACAGCTTGACTTCTCACTCAAGCGATACTGAGGTATGGGAGACTACTCATTCAAATCAACTTCGGGGGCTCGATTGGGCTGAAATGGATCCAAGCATGCTTGCTGGGTTCCTAATAAAGGATAGAGAGGACTTTTTGAGATGGAAGGAGCATTTAATGGCTGTAAATGAGAGAGAAAGATGTGTTTTTGTGCTGGATCGAAGACCCGATACAATGTCTGATGAGTGTGAAAAAGACGGGTACGTTATGTGCACAGCCAATGATGCAAGCGACGAGGCTGAAATCATTATAGAAACTTCAAAGGAGGGAATTGAGGACACCAGCTCAAATTCGTTCGCGATTATATAGTATAGTATTTCATATTTACAACTTACTGGATTATTCGGTATGCATTAGCTGACCCATTTGATTAAATTCACGAAATCTATTCATTAATATATTTATTTATAGATTAAAACAAAAATCTATAGTGTATAGATTTACGAACAAAAAAGAATATAAATTCCCCTTTGATTGCCTCACGATTCAATAACCATGTGCTTCTTGACCTTACTCTTTTACCCACCAGTTAGCGAGTTTCTGTACACTAACATGATAGTGCCTTTGTTACCTCCACAACCTCCACCACCTCCACCAAACACATTGGAATCTTATTTAGCTTTTCTGAATTTGCTGAGTTCATGGAATCCATTCTCATGGAATCTATTCTCCTCTTGCACCGATAAAGCTCTTTACAGGTCTTAAAACCCAAGTTAAATATATCTATAGCTTTAAGGCGTCAATAATAATTTCACTGCTTAGAGCGGGTAAGCCCTTGAGTTTAACCCCTCTTTTACTCTACGAAAGGTGCGTGATTAACGGGAAAAAAATAGTTTTTGCACCTCATATTTTACCTTTTTTCGACTTAAAAAGGACTTTATAATATTAACTACACAAAATAGAAAGTTGCATTGGCACTCTTTTTCACCGTTAAACAGTAGAGTGTATGTTTCTTAAATCACAGAAAGTGACTTATAGATTTTAATACTTATAGATTTTCATACTAATCTCTATGTCTAAGATAATTGATATAGATTTAGGAACCACAAAGAACATAAATACCCCCCTCCCCCCAACTCCTACTTACCTTTCAACATGTACTTCAATTTCAATATCTTTGGACTCGGGGCAAGTCTCTTCTCTATCGCTAAGTTTACTGTTAAACTGCCTTTTATTAAACAGGAAATACACTTGGACAAGACAGTTGGGGTTTTGTTACTCAAATCCGTAGTCGCACCCTTTTTCCCCGCTGCAGCAGTTCCCTTAGAAGCAGTATCAGCAGCATATGCTTTGCCTGATTCATGGAATCCATTGGCCTTTATCACTAAGAAAATCTTTGGTTAATAAATATATCAAATACATATACCCTTGGTACCTTTTTGTCACCTATTGAGCTTAAACCTCTACTTTTGACATCAAATTAGAGATATGAGGCACCTATAATAATATATATCATCATATCATATCCAATTAGAAATCTGGAGATTTCTTTAAATTTTCAGAAACCATGTTAGAAACTGCATTGGTAATTCCTTAGGGGAAAATATAAATTGACCTGATCTTCCTCCATGTCTACATCCTCTTCTTCAACATGGATACAAATTTAGTCTTTTCACTACTTCTGCTATTAAGACTAACCTAATATTTTCAGTACTGCTCTTCAGTTGGATAAAATCGGTGCGACTTTATTCGCAAAAAAAAATTATGACTCGAATATTCCCTGATTCTGGCGTTCTTGTGATTACCCAGTTAATTGCTCTCGTATTTCTACCAAATTAATCTGACTGTCTTCTCTCTCTCTCTCTCTACTACCTGTAGTACATACATCATTTTAAGGGTAAGGACTTTCCAACTCCAAATGGGACTCGAAGTAGTTGATCAGCTGTGGAAAGACCACCAGCAGGCTCCCGCACGCATCCGTGTGATCGATATCTTCATGGTGTATCTTGCTGGATGCGGAATTTTACAGTTTGTATTCTGCGCACTGGTGGGAAACTACCCCTTTAACGCGTTCCTGGCCGGCTTTGGAGCCAACGTTGCACAATTCGTGCTTCTCGCAAATCTCCGCCAGCAGATTAACCCAGTTAACACGAAGGAGTTTGATCAAATCTCACCGAAGCGTGCCTTTGGTGACTTTGTTATCGCTTCGCTCATCCTTCACTTCCTCTCCTGGCATTTCATTAATTAACTAAGTACTTATCTTACCCTTACATGCTGAAGCGGCTGCTGAGGCCCCAACGGTTTCGCCCAATACGGACTCTGACCCATGCTGCCAGTGTATCAGCACAAAGCGAAGCTCTCGATGATGCGATATTAATCCAGGCGGCCCAAAAGCCCGCCCCCATTCGCCTCAACGAGCTCCTGAGCTCTGCACCCACACCCGGAGAGCCCCCCTCGAGTGAAAAACTGCTTTTACATGCCGATTACGTTCTGAAACAACTAAAAATACGTCTTGCTCGCCGTCTAGACCGTTTACGAGAGCTCCCCCTAATTGTGATGCTGAACCCACATATCAGCGAGATCTACGACGTTTATCATCGTTCGTTTGCCGCAGTTACGAGTTTAAAGCCACCTAAAACCAGCGCTGAAAACAACGAGCTTGTTTTGGTACTCCAGGAACTTGTACAATCCCATGCAGAAACAATACCCACACTGGCCCAAGGATTCAACCAGTCAGTAGGGATTTTAGGGGAAGAACCGGTGAATAAAGCACTTTGGGAGCACTTGAAAGCACGAATTGGTGCTCTACTTCTAGCTGAGCACCACATTGGACTCACAAAACCGCTGGGACCGTCGTTTGTTGGCTGTGTGCAAACCGATTTGTGCCCCAGCACAATGTGCGAGAAAATAGAGAAAATAGTGGCACAATTGACCAATGTGCAGTTCGGTTTCAACCCAAAAGTTCGCGTTGACGTGGGCCGGGATATTTCGCTGGCGTATGTACCGAGCCACTTGGAGTACATCCTTACCGAACTCCTCAAAAATGCCTTCCGGGCCCAGTGCATGCTTGGCGAGCACGTTGCAGAGACCAGTCCAGTAACAGTTACCGTGATCAAGTCAGGACAAGGCGTGATTATCCGGATCAGGGACCGTGGAGGAGGAATTCGCCCTGAAAACGAGCTGGACGTGTTTAAATTCGCCTACACGACTGTAAACCGCGACCAAAGTGGCATCATTGAGGGAGAGGACAGCTCCCTTGCTGGCCTGGGGTTCGGACTTCCCCTATCCAAGGCATATGCGGAGTTTTTCGGAGGCTCCTTGCAGCTTCAATCGTACCACGGTTGGGGAACCGACGCCTACCTTACTCTAAAGACACAGACTTGAATATTAAATTTAATTTACAAAACTCGTTTCGCTCGCTCACCTGTACACGTGATCGAATCTTCAACCAATCCCCTTTTGCGCTTATGTGATTCCTTCCATCACCACATTTTTGGTATCACAATGCTCTCTCGAACACTGCTCCGCCGCACGGTGCCCTCGATTGCTCGTCGCAACCTCTCCTCATCTGCTATACTCCGAAGTGCTCCTAAGGAGGACTCACTCATCGATACCAAGGTCTCGCGTAACCTCAGTGAGGCCACAGGCCCCAATGCCTTATTTGGTCCCGGTACCACTGAGAAGAACGCTCAGCCCACTTCATTTGAGATTGCCACTGGTATTGACCGTTTGGAGACCCTTGCTAGGCTCGAAGGTATTGAGCTTTTCGACATGGCTCCCCTCAACCAGGACCGCAAGGGCACCGTTGACGATCCCGTTGTTATTGACTCATTCGACCGTGTGCGTTACGTTGGATGCACCGGTTTCCCTGCTGGTAGTTCCGAGGTTAACTGGCTTCGTGTTGAGGAGGGTAAGATTGCTCGCGACTGGGAGTCTGGCTGCTGCTACACCTTGAACTACCTTGGCCCGAAGGAGGACGTCCACCACCACTAAGTGAAATAAATGCCGGCACAATAGATTTTACTTAATCGAAATAGACGCACCCCACTCAAAATTGTTTGTAGTTCTTTATTCTTTATTCATAGACAGGGCGAGGTCCATGCACGTTAAATTAAGGTGCAGAGATGACGTTAGTTCGTACGAAAGCTAAATCTAGAGTGATCTTAAGATGGGGGAGGGTAGAATTCGCTAGAAAACAGCTGTGGCAGTCGATAAATAAATAAATAAATACAAATACCTAACATGTATCTCCCTGTATTTGTCTTATCATTGCTTCTCATCAAGGAGAGCACCTGATTACTCATCGGTTGTTTTCCTTTTCCTTGATTCTGTCTTGTGGGCAAGGACCTTCGTTACTCTCCACACCGAAGCGAAAAAAAAAACTTGCCGATTATGGGTTAATGCGGTCACAGTTGCGGTCACGATTTTTGCGCTTGCTCGCCGGTTTTTAGTTAGTTTGGATATTTATTTACTTTTTAGTTTTTATTTGATACTCCTGCGTTCTGTACCCTTCAAGTGCTTATCGGAAATTGATTTGTTTATTTCCGAACTAAGCGGCTACCGTAAAAAGTTAAGCCGAATTCGTCTCCATGGAACCGGCCACCCTGCGATGGGCGCCTCGAATAGGAAATGCACGTGATATATTCTAAATTTAGAAGCACGCGGCTTAGCCCTAGCCGCGTGAAAAACCGCGAACCCTCCAATTATAAACAGCCGATCCCCCTTCCTGCTGTTTCACACACCCCTTGTGTATATCAACAACACCAAAATTAATTTGGCTTATAAAAACACCTGTCGGTTTTTTTTCTCAAATTAATATTCAACCCACACAATATTAAAATAATGTTCAAGCACATCTCTTTAGCAGCGCTTATTGCTGTCGCCACTGCTGCCGACAGCATCCCCAGTTGCGGTGCTGGTCTCGCCGACTGCCCCGAGGAATATCCTTGTTGTTCAATCGAGGGAACCTGCGGTAATGGCTACGTCTGTTTGGGTGGCTGCGATCCTCGTTACTCGAACACTCCTGGTGCCTGTGTTGCGATGCCTGTCTACAACCAGACCACTTACAACTTCGAGGGTACCAACGGTATTTCGACGTACAGCGACTTCCTTGGTGACGCAGTCAAGTCTCCTTTCAGCTACCTTGGAAATATCACTACCGGTGACAACAATAATCTGCGTATCCAACTCTACAAGAACACTGGCGGCTCTACTGTCTCCTCGTCTGCATACCTCTGGTACGGTAAAACCACGATCAAGATGAAGACCTCCGGCACCGGTGGCGTTGTTTCCGACTTTATTCTGATCTCTGGCGTTAAGGACGAGATTGACTACGAGTTCCCCGGTTACGACCTCATGAACGCCCAGACCAACTATTACTGGCAGGGTGAGCTCGATTACAAAAACATGGTGAAGGGTGCTGTTTCCAGCAATACTGAGGAAAACTACCACGAGTACACTATTGACTGGCAGGAGAACCAGATCCAGTGGATTATCGATGGCAACGTTGTTCGCACCCTCAACAAGGCTGACACCAAGAACGCTACCACGGGCGAGTACAACTACCCTCAGACTCCTTGCCGTCTGCAGTTCGGTTTGTGGGCTGGTGGTGACTCCGCTGCCCAGGGCACTTCCGAGTGGGCCGGTGGACCCATCAACTGGAACGCTGACCAGGCTGCTTCGGTTGGTTACTTCTACATGGACATTGAGAGCATTACTGTTCAGCCTTACGACACTCCTTCCGGTGCCAATGTTACTGGTTCGAAGTCTTACATCTACACTGACAAGAACGGTTTGGCCTCTTCGGTTGCTTTGACAAACGAGGACTACGTTTTGTTGGCAACCAACGGTGACGGTAACCGCCTCGCTGGCCCTTACGCCAAGTCTTCGTCTTCGTCGTCTTCGAGTGCTGTTAGCTCTACCAAGACCTCTAGCTCTGCTTCCAGCTCCAGCTCTGCTTCCAGCTCTAGCTCTAGCTCCAGTGTGAGCTCCAGCTCTAGTGTCAGCTCCAGCTCTAGCGTCAGCTCCAGCTCGTCTAAGTCCAGTAGCTCGGCTAAGTCCAGCTCATCCAAATCCAGTTCGGTTTCCTCAAGCACAGCTGCTGGCAGCTCAAGTGCCGAGCCCAAGTCCACAACGACTTCTTCGGCCACTTTGGCTTCTGCTACCTCTTCGGCTGCTAGCTCTTCTGCTTCCTCCTCAAAGGCTAAAAACGGTGCTGGATCGGTTTCTCCTTGCTTTGCCGCTCTTCTTTCTGCATTCCTGCTCATTTTCCAGTAAATAATAAAAAAAAATGCATGAAAATATTTATATAATTTAACTTTTTTTTACCTTAGTTCTTTATCTCATCGTAGCATGCAATTATGTTCTCGAGTGCTCGGGCGACTTGCTTGATAAAAACACAGTCACCCGGTGAGAATTCGCGGCTTTGGCTGGCGAAAGATGCCATAACGAATCCTCCTGAGCGTATCTCCCCGGTGGTTTCCGACTTCACCTTCAAGTCGGGACTAGACCGCCTAAGAGGGACCATTACACCGGACATGGGCTGGTCATTACCTTCCGAAGTAAATTTGAGACCGTACTTACTGGGAATCGCAGCCTCTAGCAACGGAATATCACGTTGAATGTAATCCTCATCAACAATGACGTCAATGGTTGGCTTACAAGACCCGGCCAATCGTGCTTTAACCGTCTTCTCGACCCTTTGTATAGCTGAGTCGAAGTCCGCCAGATTGCTGTTGACGAGGGCTGGACGGGTAAATAGGCACTTTTCAGTGAACCGGACCTCTGCAATGTACACAATATTAGCACCCACGTTTTGCATCACCATTCTGCACGCCTTCTTGATTGCCTGGGATATGGTCGGGCACTTGAGCAGCGATTCAAACACCTCAAATGGTTGTAGGATCAGTTTTGTAGATGGAATTGGGTGGATTCGTGCTTTGTTGTTGGCCAAGCTAATAACCAACGACTCCTGGGACTGACTGGGGTGAAAGGGGGTAAAGAGTGAAGAGGACTCGCTGGTGGTGCTGATGCTAATAACACTGTCAGAGTCCTGTGATAACACGGGGTACTGTATAGCCTTTTGGCTGGGAGGAGAAACCAGACTAGGTACGCTTTCAGTGTTGACTTGACGGACTTTCCACGGCCTTCGGTGGTTGAGCTGGTGCTCCAAGTTTCTCACTAGCTGCTCGGCCAGCTCCTTTAGCTCACTCAAGAGTACTGGAGAGACACGAGTTTTGAGGTACGGATCCAGTACAGAAATGCTGCCAATTGGCATATTTTTGTACACGATTGGGACGCCCAAATAGAATTTGATGAATGGCGGCCCGTGAACCAGAGGGTTGAGTCGCGTTCGCCAATCGCTGCTAGCATCAAGTAGCGCGAAGTAGTCTCGACTCAGCACGGTGTGGGCATCAATGCTTAATTCCCGGCCAATTGTTACGAATTGGTGTCCTAGTCCAACCTCAACCATGATCTGCTGAGTAGTTCGCTCCAGCACCGAAACCGTGGCAGACTTCAAACGATACTTGGTTAGAATTTTACGGAGACTGGATTTCAGCCAGACTATCTGGGTGGACCATAATTCCTTCTCACCAATTCGTTCTACTGCACGTAACCTTGCCGGCTCGTTCCTGTGAAGAGGAGCCGTCATGTGTCCGAACCCGTTGAAGCACGTTGGGCGGCCCACTTCGCTCAGGTTAAGCGATCCTTTCTGGTATCTCTCCTGCCAGTCCTCCCATGACTCGTCAAGCAGCTGGATTTGTGACGTCCGCGAACGTTTCCGAATAGAATCCATGCGGCTGTTGTTACCACTCTCGGTTAGAGACTTGTTATTGGATACAATAGCCTCTATTTCCGGTTTTGATTTGGTCGAGATGGAGGAAATGTCGGTTTGGGTGTCAGCTTCGGTATTTTTGCGATGATACCGTTTTGAGAGCCACCGAGAGAGGGAGCGTAGGCCTCCCTTTTGGGGTTTAGCGAGTTGAACTGCCAGTGAAAGGGGCTGGTTATTCTGGACAGATTCCATGAACGCGGTTGAGTTGGTGTTAGTGTTACTGGTGCTGTTTTTTTTTATTTGCACCTCGGTGTAGGTCGTAGTATTTACGAAAAATAATTACCCGATTAGGAAGGTGGAGTAATATGCAGGAGAAAACGTTAAATTTATACATTTATTTATTTTTTTAATTATTTATGTGCCTTTATGAAATGCTCTTGAAATGCTCTTAAATGCCTCGCGTGAGGAAATGGCCGATCCATGCTCGTCATGGTGCCTTATTTCTACCTCAGGTTCGTAGTTCTTCTGAACCACCTCAGCCTCACGGACCAATTCGGCATGTTGACGCTCTCGGTGTATCTTTAAAGCCTGTTCCCGTTCATTTACAGGCAACGCCTGCACCTTGGCCTCCATTTCCACTGCTTCTTGTTCCCGTTTCTTACGTGCTGCCGTTAGTTGTTGTGCCCATTTACCTTTACTGCTCCGGGATTTAGGCTCTACCTTTGACTGTTCACGAATATTAGCAAGCGTTTCTGCCACTGAGTTGCTGGATTTCTCCGCTGCAGCTCGCTTATCGGCTGTAGTAGGAACTTTTCGCTTGGTCCTTGGCTTACTCGCCTGAGGCTGAAGTTGGGGCTGAAGCTGAGCCGGTGGGGGTCTGTTAGCATGTAGCCTGCGAAGAAAAGCCTCGGTTTGAATGTAATACTGCGGGTGTGGATTAATAGGGATCATTGGCCTGCATGCGATGTGCATCCGTGCATGCTGCAGAAGCTGTGAGTAGTAGCTAAGAGAATCGGCACTAAGCGGGTCCCTTTTCTCAACTGGTGGTTTTGCTGGTTGTCTTTTCCGTGGCTTTGCCTTAGCACGAACCTTTTTCGGTTTAATGGTGGGTTTTTCAGCTGGCGGTTTTTGCAAAGAGTCGTCTGACTTGGAGTCGCTTTTTGCCTTCTCGTTGGGTGCGGGCACATCTTGAGCTGGTTCAGCACTTTCAGCCTTCTCAACTGGGACATCATCATCTTTTCCATCTAGTTCAAGAAACTGGTCTTCAAAACTGCCACTATGAGCGTTGGATGTGGGCCCATCGGCATCAGGCCCGAATGTCTGGTTCTCAGGCACGACCACGGATCCAACCCCAGATTCAATGTACTCAGGGCCCAGATCATCATTATTACCCGAAGTGGCCAGTGGAATTGGCCTGAGTCCGAGCCTTAGTCGCAGCTGGTTGGTCTCTTCCACTGATAAACTGAGGTGCATGTACCTTTTGGTGAACCCTAACAAAAGATCGGCAGGTCCATGAACAGCGAGATTCTGCCAGAACCAGAGGCACCGAACACGCTTGAGATCTCAAAAGAACTTGATAAGGCTCTGAATAATTTGGAAACCCAACTTGAAGCATTTTCAAAGGAGCTGAACTCTAGTCTTGACAGTTTGGCCAAATGAAGTCGAAGAACCAACAACGACGGTTAAAGAAGAAGTTAAAGCGCGAGCAGGAACCCGAGAAGGTTATTGAACTTTCAGATGAGTTGAAAAAATCGAGTATTGCCATGCTGGCCCGCAAGTTCGAGTGGATCAGCCCCGAAGACCCGTTGTTTGAAATGTACACAAATATCAACCAGCGATTCAAGCATAAACTTCCTGAGCAAATTGAGGAGCCAGTAGAGGAGCATTCACAGCCTCTGCCAAGCCGCAAGCAGCAGCGTCTGCAAGAAAAACCCCAATTGAGCGATTTGAAGAAGTCCACCAACAAACCGGAATTGGTTGAGTGGTTTGATGCCGATGCGAAGTTCCCAGAGTTCCATATTCTCCTCAAAACTCTGCCTGGTGTGGTTCAGGTACCCGCTAACTGGAGAATGAGAAACGAGATCCCACAATTCGGCCATAAACCCAGCTACGAACTGCCCCCAAATATTCGAGCAACCGGGATAGCAGAGCCCCGTGTAGGCAGTGCGCCTGTTGATGTGGACTATGAGCTGATGCACGCTGCTTTTTTCTCTCAAGAGTCCAAAGCACTGGCAGAACCTACTGAACTGCTCCCATTTGGGCAAGTAGCCGATCTGCACTTTCGCCAGAGATCCGCAAAGCCGAAACTCACTCAGGTTGTTAAAAAGCCCAAACACGTTTCTGAACGACTTCGACGTGCCCTTGGTCTTAAACCCGGTGAAAAAGTGCCATGGGACCAAACCGTGCAGGATTTAGGGCCTGCTCCTGGGTACTCAAGCGAAACACTGCAACTTTGGGGCAGCTTTTAGTTATTTAGCTTTTAGTTATTTATTATTTATTTCCTGGTTTGAACTGGTTCTTTTCGATCTCGGCCAACAGTTCCGGATCGAGTTGGCTTAATAGTGTTGGCAAGTACGTCACAAGCACTAAAGCAGCAATCGACAACAGAACTGTAGGCTGTTTGAAAAATTGGAACAGCGAGAACGTTAAACGGTCGGCGACCAGCGTTTTGCGGCTAACTTTCCAGCGGATCTCCGAAACCGGTGGACCACTGTCATCTACTGGTCTCCCCGGCAAAATTTTGTGGGTTTCGCCATTTGGCACAACGTGTAAAGCGTAGTTGGCCTCTACACTATCCGATTCCAACGACATTCGGTAGGAATGGTTCTCCAAAAGATCTCCAAAGCAGAACGAGCCATTTTGATTGACGTGCCTGGTTTGGCGATTACTGGTCTCTAAGTCTCGCAAAACCAGCTGTGTAGACAAGAAATCCGCAGTGACAAGCCCGTCAACCACGCCACAAACGGATGCACACAGAACCGGCACGATCTGAAGTAACAGTAGCATGGGTATGGAATGGTAAGTGCAGTGCTGATAAGTTACTAGATGGCACACGACGTTATATACCGTGCATAGGCATTGCACTCACTACACTGCAACTATAATATAATTTAACTGTATAAGAACTGTATAAGAACTGTATAAGTACTTCATAGTACTATGATCTATCTAGCAAGCGGAATTTGGGTGTGGCCCTCTTCGCTCTCGGGTTTATCGAACGCTGCGGAAGCCTTGGCCATGGTAGGCGAGGATCTGGCAATGGAGTTTGTGAAGTAGAAGTTTGTGATTGGCGATGCGAGGTCAGCGAGCTTGACACCGGATGCAGATTTGGGGCCTGCAGTGGTTGCCAGTTTGGCGAGTTCCGAGTGTTCAAGCACGTCATGGCTGAGCAAATTCGGGGCAATCTCGGCCACACGGCTCTGCACCTCCAACTCGCTTTCATACGGCAAAGGAACACCCAACACGTCGCTGACTGCCTTGATAATCTTCCAGTCCTGGCGAGCAGCACCAGGCGGCCCCACAGCAGCCCTCGTTTGCTGTGCACGGCCCTCACTGTTCACATACGTAGCAGTCTTCTCAGTGTAGGCAGCACCCGGAAGAATGACGTCGGCCAAAGGAGCACCAACGTCACCGTGGTGGCCCTGGTAGATCACAAAAGCACTCGAAGGCAACTCGGTGGCCTCGTCGGCACCCAAAAGGTACACCACCTTGGGCTTGGTAGCCTGGACCTCGGCTGAAGGCACGGCAAACCCAATGTCGTACAAACCGGCTCTCGATGCCGCTCTCTGCAGCACATTCACGGCCTGCCAGTCGTCAGTGACGATGTTGTGGGTGGCTGCAAGCTCATTAATACTCTTCATAACCGGTTGGTTGCTTTCCCACACCTTCGACCCCACAATAATCAGGGGCCGCTTGGCCTCGCCGAGCTTGAACTCGCCCTCAAACGCCTCCTTCACGGATTTGATCGAGCTGTAGGCGAACGTGCTGTCGAAGTCCTCGCCCACGAGTCCAATCCGGACATTGGAGTGCAGCCAACGCTGCCTCAAGCGGGCATTCAGCACCGCGGCCTCCAGGCGGGGATTCGTGCCTACCAACAGCACTGCATCGGCCTCATCGATGGATGCAAAGCCAGCGTTGAACAGGTAACTGGCTCTGAGGTCAACATTGGCGGGTGCACTGCCCCCAGAATAGTCGTGGCTGAGGTTCTCACTGCCCAAACGGTTGGTGAGGTCCTTCAAAGCAACTGCACTCTCGACATCAACGAGGTCACCACACACGGCCTTAAACTCGTTGCTGGTCAAATTGGCCTCCTTTACGCGCTGCTGAATGTAAACAAGTGCATCCTCCCAGCCTGTGGGCTGGAACTGGTCGCCCACCCTCACCAACGGCTGGGTCAATCGCTGGGTGTTCAAACCATCCACCGCGAACCGAGTCTTGTCGGAAATCCACTCCTCGTTCACATCATCGTTCACTCGAGGAAGAACTCGCAGAACGCTTTGGCCTCGCGAGTCTACGCGGATATTGGAGCCCATTCCGTCCATGACGTCGATGGTTTCGGTCTTCTTGAGTTCCCAGGGACGTGCTTTAAACGCATAGGGCTTAGAAGTGAGTGCACCCACCGGACAAAGGTCGATAATGTTACCGCTGAGTTCGCTGCGGAGGTTTCGCTGAAGGTAAGTGCCGATCTGCATTTCGTTTCCACGGCCGGAGGTTCCCAGCTCGGGTGCACCGGCAATTTCGTTGCTGAATCGCACACAACGAGTGCACTGGATGCACCTGTTCATGCTGGTCTTCACAAGGGGGCCAATGTCTTTGTCCTCGGTGGCTCGCTTACCGGCAATCTCGTGGAACCGGCCACGGTCGCTACCGTACCGCAGAGTCTGGTCTTGCAGGTCGCATTCGCCTCCTTGGTCGCAAACGGGGCAGTCCAGGGGGTGGTTTCCGAGGATCATCTCGGTAACGGCCTCCTGGTACTGCTTGGCCTTCTCACTACGGGTGTGCACGACCATACCGTTGCTTACGGGGAAACTGCAGCTAGCAACAGGTTTTCTGGCGTTCTCAACATCAACCAAGCACATTCTGCAGTTGCCTGCCACTGCCAAACGTTCGTGGTAGCAGTAGCGAGGAACCTGGACACCAGCCTTCTCGATGGCCTGAATCAGAGCAGCTCGCGCATCCACGGTTACCTCGCGACCATCAATAGTCAATGTAACTTCTTTTAGGCTGTGACGCGTGCTGGAAAAGCCACGGAAGTGGGCCAACCGCGACGCCAGCTTGGGGATCCTCAACATGGTAGTAAGCAGATTTGGGTTGATGTGATTGGCCCTAAACGCATAATTTGGTGTATCCCAGTTCAAAGCAGTAATGAAAAATAATAATAAATAAAATATTCAGATCCAAATGTAATATTTCAGCTTTAGAATTATATAAACCTAACGCATTCTGATCACACTAACCGATTCCACGGCACTAAGTACTACACTAGTGGCAGTAATTGATGAAGCAGTAGTCTAAGTAGTTATAAAAATCAAACAGTGAAAATAACTACTTGGCCATCGCCAGAAGTTGAAACTTCCTTAGCACTATGCAGCCTGATAGTTTGGATAGCATTCTGGTGAATGGTTTGCAGCTTCGTAGAGACGTTCTGGGTGCCTTTAAGGTCCAACTCGCGGAACAGATCCATGGCACTTTGCTCGCCGGAACCCTGTTTCTTGAAGTTTTTGGGATCGTCAATGTTGTGGCTGAAACTCCAGCCTTCGAGCGAGCCTTTGAAGACTACGGGGTGGCAGTCGTAACCAGCAGCAACAATCTCGTCCTCCTTGGTGAATACAAGCGACCGGAAGGGGAGGAAAGAGGTCGAGATCTGCACAACTCCAAGGGGTGGCTGATCAGCACCGTTTGGGTAGGCAATCAGCACGCTGGAATCGTGTGTGGTCCATGCCAGAGCCTCTCCGCTGGGCGAGAATGCCACGTCGTGGACCCATGCCTGCGAGTCATCGGTGAAGTCTCCGCACAGAGTCTGGAAGGGCAGCCTGGAGCCCCAACTGCTGGCCTCGGGCTTCTCGTCGATTCCTTTAACGTATCCACTGAACACCCGGGCGTGTCCATCTGTAGAACCAGAGGCAAGCAAAACACTGTTCGGGTGCCAAGCCACACTAAGCACTGTGGACCTCAGGGGCTTCTTGATATGCTTGGAAATCCACCAGTCGTTGCTTTCGTCGAAATAGCAAACTGCAATGACCCGAGCACCGGATCCACAGGCGAATTTCTGGCCGTTGGGCGACCACCGAACTGAAGTGGCTGCTCGGTTGATTCGGAGCAGAACAAGGGTGGGTTTCCAGGTTCCATCGCTCTGGGCTTTCCAAACAAACGCATTGCGGTCCTGTGAACAAGTCACGATCTCGTTCTGGGCGTTGATGTCGATTGCAGTTACTTGCTTGTCGTGGCCAATCAACGTCGCGCCTCGCTCGTAGCTGCCGCTGCCGAGATCATAGTACAGCTCGGGTTCATTGCCACGGGCTACTGCCAGCAGCGTGCGGTCTTCATTGAAACTGTGGTCCGCAATGGGACGGTGGCCGAGTTGGATTCGATGGGGCATAGGAGTACACTCTACTATACCTTGCCCAGCTGTGGCTGGATGGGTTTATATTACTGCTAGGTTGTTGAGCTTGATTTTGGTTATAGAACATAATGCGATAAATAACGATCAATTAAACGGTATTGAGACCACTGAACGTGTTCTTTCCATACTAGGAATAATCAGGTTAGGTATACTTGCTATAAACGGTTAAGGTTGGTACCCATGGGTTCTATCAATGATGATTTCGCCGAGAGGGGTGGTGATTACACCAGCAGCAGTCAAGATATCAGCGACAATTTGCCCAAGAGTACTGCCGAGTGTCAGTGAACCGAGAGTTAGGATGTCGTTGTTTCGGGTGCCGCACATAAGGCGGGGTGTGGTTCCATCGAGGGCCTGCTGAACAAACCTTAAGGCATCAGGCAAACCAAGGTACTCGGCAGAAAGGTGGTCGTCACCTTTCCAGGGGACGAATTGGATGTTGGCACCTCGAGCACACTGCTCTTGCACGTACTGCCACACTGGAGGAGCGGGGATGACTTGATCACTGTCGGCATGCCAGATGTACCGGGGGAACTGGGGGACGGAAATTGTGGTGGTGGTGGACTTTTCGAGTAGACTTTCGTTGCCCATAACCTCCATAAATGGGGGGAAGGTCATAATGTTCACATCAGTCATGGCGTGGAACTGCTGATGCATAAACTCATTAACAATGTTTACCATGCAAACACCTGGAGTCCAGATCTTTTCAATGGCATTTTGAAGAGCTGGATCCATGTGGGGCCACATGGCGGTTGCGAAGTCGGGGTAGCTGTTCAGCAATCCTGCAAGAGCATCGGCGATAAAACCAGAAAACATGTTGTTCTGGTTATCCAAGTGGTTTACAGTAGCTTCAATATCAATGGGAGTACCTCCGTGAGCTGCACCGACAATGTTAAGCTCGGGGGCATAGCTCTCGTGGAGGTTGGCCATCCACACTGTGGCACTTCCGCCTCCACTGTAACCAAGAAGTGCGATAGGGACAGTAGGTAGAAGATGAAGGAATGAAATACCTGCTCTAATACCATCTAAACCGGCTTGGCCTTGCTCGTGACCGGCAATGAAGGCTGAACGGATCCCTTCATGATCAGGAACCAAAACATAGTATCCTTGGGACAGGCCAAAGGCGATGGCAGCAGCAGTATCAGTTGATACAGGATACGCATTGGGTGACAGAAGACCTTTTGCCAACGAATAACTGGGGGCGCAATTGAGATTTGCCGAGTCCTCGTAAACCTGGTAAGACATAACTTTTGGATACGGTCCGGGATTTCGGGGCGAGTAAACCGTGACAACACTGTATGAGGGATTTCCTTGAGTGTTTGTTGTGCGGTAAGCTACCTGATCGACTCTGGCAGAGGACGAATAAAGTTCGATGTTAGCGGCAACTTGGCGCGAGTTGTAGATTTCACCATTGAAAAGTTGCTGCAGAAAGCCGGGATCGCTATAGAATGGATCATGAAGTGGATCCGGAAGTGAATTGCCTGTAATCGGGCGTGCAAAGGTCGTAGCTAGCAGAGAGAAAAAGAAAAGCATATTGTAAACTTAAAATTCTAAAGTATTAATATTTATAGTTTACAACGGTATAGATATATCTTACCGTTATTCTTTTACTTAAATAGTTAAGAATATATCCATTATATCCAAATGATCAGGCGTTAAAATAGAAATACCAAGTGGTTTTCGGGTTTCTTCAGTGGTTTTTTTGTTCATTACATGTGGCTAAGATATAATAAATGCCAGAAATTAGCTATTTAGGTGAACAATTCAGGTGAATACATGAATGTGATTTTTTTTTGTTATTACGAAGTAATATAAAGAAAGCTATTATATTGAGTCTTTATTATAGCATTATAAACTATACGTCTTGATTTTCTTTTTAATATATTGAGCCTTGCGCACCTACCTTGCATACATGCGTATACTAGAAAAAGGCGTACTATTAATACTGTGGAAGAGTCTATAGCGTCTTGCCTACGACAAATGCATTATTAAATTATATTAAGTAACTAGTAGTTGTATAAGGTTAGGTATAATTGCCTAATTGGTTAGGGCTGGTACCCATCGGTAATGTCAAGGATAATATTACCGAAGGGAGTGGTAATGTAATTAACAGCAGAGATGATATCCGCAGCAACTTGTCCAATGGTGTCACCGAGTGCAAGAGAGCCCAAAGTCAGGATGTCGTTGTCCTGGCTACCACACAAAACACTGGGGGTGTTTCCTTCAAGAGCCTGCTTAACAAACTTCAAAGCATTGGGTAATCCAAGGTACTCGGCACTAAGGTGATCGTCTCCCTTCCAGGGAACGAACTGGATGTTGGCACCACGCTCACACTGCTCTTTTACGAACTGCTTGACAGGGCCAGAGGGAATGATTTGATCATCGTCAGCATGCCAGATATACCGAGGGAACTGGGGAACAGAAATAGTGGTAGATGTTGCATTTTCCAGAAGACTCTCATTGGCAATCACCTCCAAGAACGGCGGGAAGGTCATAATATCAGTGTCGGTCATAATGTGGAACTGTTGGTGCATAAATTCAGCAACGATATCCAGCATACACACACCAGGTTTCCTAATGGTCTCAATTGCATTTTGCAGGGGGGCAAGCATGTGGGGCCATCCAATAGCAGCAAAGTCGGGGTAGCTGTTGAGTAAACCGCCAAGTGCACCAGCAATGAATCCAGAGAACATATTGTCTTTGTTGTCCAGGTGATACATAGTAGTAGCAATGTCAACAGGAGTACCACCGTGAGCTGCACCAACAATGTTGAGCTCAGGGGCATAGCTCTCGTGAAGGTTTGCCATCCAAACTGTGGCACTTCCACCTCCACTGTAGCCAAGAAGTGCAATAGGAACATCAGCAGAAACAGGGAGGTATGAAATACCAGCTCTGATACCATCCAATCCAGCTTGACCTTGCTCATGGCCGGCAATAAAGCCTGAGCGAATACCTTCATGGTCTGGAACAATAACGTAATAGCCTTGAGACAGGCCAAAGGCAATAGCAGCAGCAGTGTCAGTGGATACAGTATAAGCATTAGGTGACAAAAGACCTCTTGCAAGAGAATAACTAGGGGCACAGTCAAGGTTCACAGAGTCTTCGTATACCTGGTACGACATCACTTTGGGGTTCCAACTGGGAAAAAGAGGGGAGTAAACAGTAGCAACACTGCGAGAAGAGTTTCCTTGAGTGTTAGTGGTACGATAGGCGATCTGCTCAACCTTAGCAAAAGTCAAAGAGAGCTCGATGTTGGTGGTAATCTCACGCGTATTGTAGATCTCACCATTTTCGAGATCATCAAGGTTTCCTGGATCATCATAAAAAGGATCATTAACAGGATCCGGAAGTAGAAGACCCGGGATAGGGAGTGCAGATGCTACTGCGAATAAAGAGAGAAAAAGCATGGTTTTCAAAGTCAAAGAAAAAAAATCTGAGGGGAATGTGCTACTTATATGTATAAATTTGTCAAAAAAATAGCATTATGCAAATATTTACGTCACCTTGCATTACTATGCATCATTCTAAAATGATTTGCTATAGAGCTTATGCAGTGATATGTGAAAAAATGGCGTACATGTATATAAATTGTTCCAAATTATAATAGTACTTGATATTTATGTTTGCTTCTAAATATAATTAGAGTAGTAATAGAGTCTCTATATAATGTCCCCGTGTCTTCGTATTGATTATGCACAAGCCCATCGTTTATTTGAAGATGGTGTCTGTGGTTCGGTAAAAATTTCCTCGGCAAACAAATGCGGATCAGCCAAAATTGCACTGACATTTTTATCAAGCTTTGAGATATTTAAACGTTTTTAAGATATTTTAAGTAATTATTCAGTGACTTAGAGTGTTTAGGAGTGTTTGACAATCTTTTCTTTAGTATCAGAAAAGAAATAATGTTTCCATGTAGACTTATCCCAAACCCCAAAAATAATTCCATACCCCAAAATCCGTGCTTAACGGTGTGTGTGGGTTAATCCCTCATATGAATATGGTGCCAAAGCCTGTTTTATAGCTCGACCGTATATCTAGATTTCAACACAGTTGTTCTAGTAGAGACCTGGATAATTATCGACGTGTTTTTTATTTATTGTATGTATTTTTTAGAATATCTCCAGTCACCATAAAATTCTAGAATGGTCTGTTACAGCAGCCTCCCACATCACCTAAACACCGCCCTATCCCCCATTTTTGCAAGCATTTAAAATCGCATTATATGAATGTTTTTCAGGTATACATGAGCAGATAAATGCAAATAGGAGCAAGTCTGTGGTTTTTTAAATAAAATATAATGCTTCTAATACCGTTAATTATGTTCTTTTAGTTTACTTTATCTCGATCATGCTTGATCAACGGATACAAAATGCACAACCCAGGTTGATTAAGAGTAATTTGTTGTAGTCACGCATAATTCCTTTTAATATTGCTGTTTTTTTCTTTGCTTTTGTATTTTATACGCTTTTTTTCTCTAATTAAAACCTAATAGAGCCACAGTCTAGATCCCAAACAAAAATATTATTGAAAACTTCCGGGAGAAGCCACATATATCCCCTATTTATAAATAGCATCGGTAATGTTTAATCCGGTATGTGCGAATTATTAATAACCCCTCTTTGAAATCATGTTGGTATCACACTAGAATTAGGTAACTTAAGAGGTGAAATTCTCGCCATGTAGTTATAAATCAGTGCGCAGTTAAATAGAGATCAAAACAACTAGGAATTCTAACTGACTCTGACGTTGTCCGTGCTTATATATTTATTCCTCTCAATAGTATATAAACCACCAAGAATCTCCCGGTAATTTTTTTTAACTAATTTTTTTAGAATTTAATATACAGTAAAATATATATAAATATATTATTATTTGGTATCAAATAAAAAAAATGGTTTATGAAACCGATTAGTATTGGTAACCGCTAGTAAGGTCAAGAATGATGGGACCAAGAGGTGTAGTGATGGTGTTGATAACACTAAGGACGTCAGCAACAACATCACCGAGAATACCCCTGATGAGCAAAGAGCCCAAAGCCAAGATTCCGGTAGGGTGAGTACCGCAAGTAACTTGGGGAGTGTCGCCCTCGAGAGCTTGCTTGACAAATCTCAATGCATCAGGGAGACCAAGATACTGAACACTGAAGTGGTCATTACCTTTCCACGCCACAAACTGAATGTTAGCCCCATCCAAGCACTGTTCTTGAACGTAATTACTGACAGAGCTATAAGGGAAGATCTGATCGCCAACAGCATGCCAGATGTATCTGGGGAAAGTAGGTGTATTAATACCAGATGTTGAGTTCCGCAACAAGCTCTCACCACTGACAACCTCAGCGAAAGGCTCAAAGGTAGCAAGATCGACGTCAGCCATGGTGTGGAACTGCTGGTGCTGGAACTTATTAACAAGGCTGGTCAAGCAGAATCCAGCCTCACTCATAGTGCTAATAGCGTACTGGAAAGGAGAGAACAAGTGGGACCACACAGAGTCCTCCAAATCGGGATAGCTGTTAAACAAACCACCAACCATGGCAGCGAAGATTCCCGAGTAGCCGTTCTCACAGTTATCAACGTGGTTCATTGTATCCAAGAAATCAACGTGAAGACCACCGTAGGCAGCACCAACGATGTTGATCTCAGGGGCATAAGAGTCGTGAAGATGAGCCATCCAAGCAGTAGCGGCAGCACCACCGCCGTAACCAAGAAGAGCAACGGGGGTGTTCTGGTCGACCTGAATGTAACTGATACCAGCTCTGAGGCCATCCAAACCAGCCTGGCCCTGCTCACGGCCTGTCATGTATCCAGAACGAGCACCCTCATGGTCAGGAATAACAACGTACCAGCCCTGAGACAATGCGAAAGCGATTGAGGCAGCAGCATCTGTAGAGACACTATATGCATTAGGAGAAATCAAACCGCGGGCGAGCGAGTAACTGGGAGAGCAGTCAGTGTTGAGGGAATCCTCAGACACCTGGTAGGAAACAACCTTGGGGTTCCAGCTAGGGAACAAAGGTGAGTAAACAGTAGCAACACTGTGAGACGCGTTACCTTGGGTATCGTTGGTACGGTAAGCGAGCTGCTCAACGTGTGCAAATGTCAATGCAAGTTCCAGATTGGGAAGAAGGGGACGCCATTTGTAGGTCTCACCGACATCGAAGTCGTTGAGGTTTCCAGGATCCTGATAGAATTCATCATTGGCCGGGTCGGACAAGAAAATACCCAGGGCAGGCAAAGCAGATGCTGTTGCAAACAAAGAAAGGAAATGCATTACTAGAAAACTTCCAAATTTAGAGTACCTAAGCGGTCTTATATACGCAAAGTATATACCGCCCGGAATTTATTTCTCGCCCGCATCTACCTCACCCTGCATCCACGGCAAAATTTGTCTAGGACTAGGTCGAGACCATGCATCACATGCAGCAAAGCTTTCGGGGGCTGTTTAGCTTGTTGGTTTAAATATTTATGATGATGGAATAATGGGGATCAATATATTTGGGGTTTTTATCACTTGTATAATCAATTCTATTTCAATAAGTATCCGAATTAGCTTGCCATCGTTTATGCAATAAATTCTCGCTAATTTAAGGGTAAGGTGTAATTAAAATGCCCTAGTAAACAAGCGGGTTCTGCATCTGCAAACCACTCTAGACCGATTGTTTCTTTTTAATTACTGCTTGGGGGTAGAATTTCGGATAGTAAAGCTATGGAGACAGATTAGAACTATTTAATTAAGTATCGATATTGTACTATCTCATCTTAGGCTTTTTTAAAACTAGCAACTGCTTTTCAGTGGGTGCTCTTGCATTCTCCCCAGCAATCCCTATTGCATAAGGATCTTTTTTTTTCAGCATTTCACTGTCCTAAACCATCGTACATGCAGCTACTAAAAATAGCTGCAGATATTTTTTATGAATATTAAAGACAATAAGCGTTGTCGATTCAGTTATACGCATGATCAGGTACAAAAAAAAATCCCCAGTTAATTAAATCTTGATGGCTTTATAAAGCAACATTTTACTAGCTGTGGAAATAGATTCTGCATTTGTTACGCGTCGTTAATATACGCACTTGTTTACGGGGAAATAATCACGCGTCATTCATAGCCTAAAACGTACTTTTATATCAACAAAATTGCAGCAAATACCGAAGCTCTAACTTTTTCCCGTGGATTTTGATGTCAGCATATGCCGTGTTGTATTGCATATGCATTAACCTTGCCTCGCATAATGTATCTGCTTAATAAGAGTCGCCCAGAAAGCATTTATTATACAGCTTCTACTTGCATGATCGATCGGAACTTGCTATTTATTTTTATCTTTAAGTATTTTTGCGCTAATATTGATCTCATCAGTACACAGATTGTTCAAATTAACCTTAGGTCAGATGGTTTTAGCTAGGTGTTGTTGACTGATTGTTGTTTATTGCATATTGCATTCATGTAATCAAGTAGTGTACCATCGGAATTTAAACGGTTTTTTGTGAATGTTCAGATAGATAAATTCTAGTTGATCTATTTATAACTCTCATTCCATGACAAATACTGCTGAAAAGTGAGGCTACTTGGTCCAGTGAGGTATGACACCCTCTCGTTTATCTTTCCACATTTCAAATCAGTACTGCAGCGCCATCAACCAAGTCATCATGCCCTGTATTCTATAAACTACATTGAATCAGTGCTTCGTACCTATATTGCACATCGGTGTAATTCCCCACCGCATGAGATTGTTTGAACTGGACTGAACCTTCAATAGCGTGATCTGCATAGTGTTTACTTATCGCAAATTCCAAGTAATGCTAGATCATTTCGGTACTATTTACTTACAGCTATTAACTCCCCCGTCATATCCTTAACCAATAATGCCCAGGAGTGTTTTTATTCTCACCAGCCACAAAATGGCTTATCTACTCCTGGTTTTTTTTTCAAAAACAAACTAGTTCGCTATCCACATCCTGTTGATCCTCTCAAGCACGAATCGTTCCCATGCTAAAAAAATAAAATTAATTAGTGGTAGGGTAAAACGTGACCTGCAACCGCATGACACTTAACCTTCGCCATGACCAACAGTAAACCAAGTACACGGCGTCCAAGCCGTCGTTTAAGCAGTACACGAGCGGCTATTACGGGTCCATTGACTGAAGGTGAAGATAATGTTCTGTCCAGTTCTCCTGTTGAGGAAAACTCGCCGCTGGACGGCGAAATGGACATGGACAACCCCGACCCCCGAATTGTACAGCGAGTAGGACGTCATCTTGTGAACGAAGAGAGTGGATTTGACAGTTTACAACTGCAAGGAGGTGATATTACCCGAGAAATCTACAACTGGCAACGAGAGCATAGAACCGATGAAGGTGAGATCAAGCGTGGTCGAAGCCGCAGTTTCGACGTGCAAGGCGGAGTGCATCCACAGGTAGGTCAAGCTCGAGATATGCTTGTGCCTGGGGGTTTCAGACGGGACTTTGTGGCCACTCACCAGGATGCCGAGAGCATTGTTTCGGCGTATGGCTCAATTGCGCCCTCTAACTTGTCCAACGAGCCTCATGTTTTCACAAGAAACTTTATCGAGTACCTTAGTTTGTATGGACACTTTGCTGGTGAGGATTTGGAGGAAGAGAGCGAAGGAAGCGATGATGAAGAGCCGCTTTTGCAAACGAGGCAGCAGCAGCGCCAGTCTCAGCAGGCCAAAGGGCAAGCCTCCACGACAGAAACAGTGATGTTGTTGCTAAAATCGTTTGTGGGTACTGGTGTACTGTTTTTGCCGAAAGCATTCTACAACGGTGGTCTGTTGTTCTCGACCTGTGTCATGATGGCAGTCTCCCTGGTGTCCTATTGGTGCTTCATGCTGCTTATTGCCGCTAAAGAGCACACTAAGGTTGGTTCATTTGGTGATATCGGCGGTGAACTCTTTGGAAACCGAGTTCGTTTGTTGATTCTCGGGTGCATCGTGGTCTCACAAATTGGGTTTGCCTCGGCTTACATCGTGTTTGTGGCCGAGAACCTGCGAGCATTCTTAAGCAATGTTGTTGCAGGCGACATTCACGCCCTTGCAGGTATGCCCACGCTTATTCTGATGCAGTTGGTGGTGTTTTTGCCGCTGAGCATGATTCGCGATATTGCAAAACTGGGATTCACCGCTCTGATTGCCGACGCATTTATTCTTGCTGGCCTCATTTACCTTTACTCGTGGTCTGGTGTCTCTTTACTTAGCAATGGTGTGGCTGACGTGCAGTTGTTCAACTCATCGGGTTGGACGCTGTTCATTGGTACTGCAGTGTTCACCTACGAGGGAATTGGGCTCATTATTCCGATTCAGGAGAGTATGCGAAATCCCAAGCGGTTTGGACCTGTTTTGGGTGGTGTAATGATTGGAATTACCGTGGTTTTCGTGAGCGTGGGTGCTCTGCTGTACATGGCCACTGGGTCTAAGGTGGAGACGGTAATTCTGCTGAACTTGCCAAAGGGAGGACTTACAAACACGGTGCAGCTCCTGTATTCCGTTGCTATTCTGCTCAGCACGCCGCTGCAATTGTTCCCAGCCATCCGTATTCTTGAGAATGCTCTGTTTGTGAGGAGTGGTAAGTTCTCACGCAAGGTGAAGTGGCAGAAGAATGTGTTCCGCTTCTTCCTTGTGTTTGCAACTGGGTGTGTGGCTTATGCGGGCAGTGATGACCTCGACAAGTTCGTGGCACTGATTGGATCGGTGGCCTGTGTGCCGCTTGTTTACATTTTCCCACCGCTGCTGCACATGAAAACTGTTGCGTACCAGTCGGTACCGTTTTACCTCGATATTGGCTTAGCTGTCTTCGGTTTGGGTGTAATGCTTTACACTTCGGCCACAACTGCTATGGCATGGGGGTCATAAAAGATCTATATAGAGTATTTACTAACTAAATTAGAGAGTACACTTCAAGCCCAACTAGGACATCATGCAAGCGCCCAGAACTAAACTGGTGACTGGATACATGATAATACTAGGTGATATGATTTAAACTCCGGTTTTAGTATTACCTGATCATGGACTTCTCTGATTTCTATCACCCAATGGTTTGCCAAGAGTGATTGACGCTTAAACATGCAGTCTTCTCCTCAACTCGACATAGAAAGTTCCTATAACTCACTTTTTCAACCTTACTTTCCGTCGAGGGCAGAAGTAGTTCCTCTAAACCTGTGCTTTGCACAGATGATATAGAGTGTTGGAGGTATCTTGCCTCCAACGCTAGATACCTTCAGCATTCTATATCCTATATATTTACTACTCGCCAAACTTCAATATGTAAATGAATAGGTATCAGTGCGATTTGGGCCTGTGATCCTGGGATAATGAAATATCAGCAACTGGGTGTGCTTCGCATTAACTACGCTTTCCCGAGAATTACTGTTTGCACCCAATTCATGATGTTTTATGCAATTTTTATGTACTCATACGCGTCTAAACGGCAGGATCAAGATTATTTAAGTTACTAAGTTTGTGAACTGTTTGGGTATGGAATATATTCAAGAGGCCGAAGTGCTCACCAGCTTCGTATTTTTTGGAATATGTGGCACTATGGGCCGAGCTGGACTCGTTGCTCTTACTGCCTTTGAAGGACTTGGTAGTGTCTGGCCTAATTTTACCGGGTGCTTTGTGATCGCTGCCGCTCCGAGCATGTTTGGTCCCCTGCTACTTCTACAGGTAGCCACAGGTTTTTGTGGAGCAATGACCTCCTTCAGCGAACTCATTACTGATATTTTCAACCAAAGTGTCACTCGAGAGCGTTCGTGGCCCAATTCGGGCTATGGTGTTCCCCTATTTATGGCACGACTATTACTTGAGCTCAGCTGCTGTTTTGCTGCGTATAGCAGTGGATTGCATTTTGGAAAGCTCTATAGTCACCTAATCCCTAAGAAACCAACCCCTAAACAAGAGCGATTAATTAGAGGGGTTGCCTGTTTCTTTGGAATCGCTGCTTGGGTCGTGTGCATAGTCACTGCAATCACCACCAAATCCAACCACCGCATGTGGCCCCTGTGTGGAGTGTTTGCACCGTTTGGAGTCTGGCTAAGGTACGAGTTAGCCAAGCTGAACACCCCCCATTGGTTCAAGTGGGGCACCTTTTCCGCCAACGTCTTTGCCACGCTGGTTTCCTGTATAATTGAGCTATGTGTGCGGCTTCCACACGTAACACCCCTTCAGCGAGACATGATGCTTGGAATTCAGAAAGGTTTTACTGGTTCGCTGTCCACAATTAGCACGCTGGTTAAGGAGTTGAACACCATGCCTGCTCGCTATGCGTACCTCTACGGTCCTATTACACTGTTTACAGGCTACTCGCTGGCCTTCATTATAATTGGGTCCTATAGGTGGACTCGGAACTAAATAAACTAATTTATAAACTAATTAATACATATATGTAAATTGACACTTCCTAACTCTTTAAAGCATTCGAGGGCAAGGAACTTGCCACCATGGCTGGACTCAGTTTTGAAAACCATCGTCGAAACCAAGCACTTGCGGAGGCAGGTTTCCCCGCACCTCGCGCCACATCGACCGGAACAACGATTGTCGGGTGCAAATTCCGCTCTGGCGTTGTTTTGGCTGCCGATACACGCGCCACGGCCGGCTCAATTGTTGCCGATAAGAACTGCTTGAAACTACACCGTTTGAGCCCTCAAATCTGGTGTGCAGGCGCTGGAACGGCTGCAGACAACGATAAAGTCACCGAACTGGAGAGCAGTAACCTCGAACTGCACTCACAGTGGACTGGCAGGGCCCCAAGAGTTGTGACCGCACTCACCCATCTAAAGCAGCATTTGTTCCGCTACCAAGGTTACGTTGGAGCCAACATTATTCTTGCAGGCTGCGATCCTACCGGAAACCACCTTTTCTCCATCCACGCCCACGGAAGCACCGATTTGGGCCCCTATCTCGCCCTCGGTTCCGGCTCGCTGGCTGCCCTCAGTGTGCTTGAAACCAACTGGAAGCCGGATCTCACTCGCGAGGAGGCCATGGAACTCTGTGCAAACGCAATTGAGAGCGGAATCTTCAACGATCTCGGCTCAGGATCCAATGTTGACATGTGTGTTATTGAGAACGGAAAGCCCACCAAGCTCACCCGAGGCTTCCGCAAGCCGAACGTGAGACTGACCAAGCAGAAAAACTACGCTTTTGCTCCTGGATCAACTGCATACTTCGAGGATGCGACTGAGGTGTTCTACGTCGGGAAGCAAGTGGAGTCCAACGCAATGGAGGTCGACCCTTTGTAACTAAATATTTTTACATCTGCTGAGGGCCATTTTCGTGCCCTCAACAATCGATAAATGCTCTAAAGCATGCACACGCGCCTCGTAGTCGTCTAGCGACTCGCCCTTGACGATATCGAGCTCGCGAACCAGCAGCGGCTCACCTTCGTCAACGGCAGCAATGACGTAGTGGATCATCAGGCCTCCTTTAGTGATCTCGCCACGCTGGCCGGCCTCCCAGGCCCTCTCAATGGCGTGGGTGCCTGGAAACGCATCCGGAAGGGCCGGGTGAAGGTTGATAATGCCGATGTTGCAGGCCTCCACCGGTTTCAAAAACTCCGGGGACAAAATGAGCATCCACCCCGCACAGACCACGAGCGAAGGCTTCAAACCAATAACCGTCTCGGCCAAATCTTTATTGAAGGCAGTTCTTGCGGCCTGTCGCTCTGCAGTGGCACTTACCGGGATATTTTTCGTGAACTTGAAAAGAGGCTTCACAAGTGTCGGAATCCCCGCTTTCTTGGCACGTTCGAGGCCAAAAGCTTTGCTGGAACTTGAAATAACATGCGATATCGGCAGCTTGGCGTCGATCAACGCCTGCAGGTTCGTTCCACTACCTGAAATTAGCACGACAATGGACATCACGTAATATGAAGATACTGCACGCTCCAGTGTAGTACTTAATGATCGGCTATTTTGCTAAGGTGAAAATATCTGCTAAATATCTAAAGTAACTAAGCAACGAAGGTTCATACTTACTGTTTAATTAACTTCATCGGGGTTCTCCTCAAAAGTTTCAAGTAACTATTTCACTACTACTTCACCTTCAACTATATACTTCAACTATATACTTCAACTAGATTATAAACACAGTTTTTTACATTATACCTATTACTTAGTGACCCCACCATTAACATCTTTTTGTTCTTCCACTTTCTGCCACTATGGGTTCGGGCATGGACCACGTAGGCTCACGAATCGAGCTTGAACGGTACCTCGACAGCGTTCGGCACGCTCAAAGTCTCTCAATAGAGCGTCTCCAGCAGCTTAGTCTGGAGGCCCAGGTCGAGCGGCGGTGCCAGGAGCTCGCCAATGCTCAGCAGCGTTTAAGAGCAGCCCAACCCGCATCCTCAACCGCTCGGCTGCTGCTCGAATCCGCGAGTTCAGCGGGAAATGACACCCGAGAAAAGATCGAAGAGGCTATGGAGGTTTACGAGCGAGCACGCCAGGCGCGTGAAACTGCAGACCAAGTTACTGCTCTGCGCGCTGGCGTGCAAGGAATCCACGGTGCCATGGAGGTCCGGGACTGGGAACGCGCGGCACAGCTTGCATATGCTGCTCTGCAGGTCCCCCCCTCCGTGGCAGAGTCTGAATTTGCCCGGAAAATGGTGCCCAGCTCTGAACTCCCTGAAAACCCCGCTGATACGCTGAAAGCAGCGTGCGACGACCTTTTGGCACTTTTTTTGCGGGAATTCAACGCTGCAGCTCGCGCTCGCCAAGTAGACCAGCTCACAAGGTACTTCAAGCTGTTCCCATTGGTTGGCCACGCCCCGGCTGGTCTCGAGGCTTACGCGTCGTTTCTTCGGCAAATCATTGCGAATTTGGCCAAAAATCTGCTTGTCTCGGCCGGTGAGGCCACTCGCCGCAACAGCATTTTCTACGGAGCGGTGTGGACAAAACTGTTTGAGAACCTCGCTGTGGTTATTGAGCAGCACGGTAAACTCATCATAAAGCATTACGGACCTGAAGCCATGGCTCAGGTGCTCAAGCACGTCCAGCCGGAGATCGACAAGCAGGCCGGACTGATTATCGATACTTTTTGGGACGAACGGAGGGTTGGCCAGCTCATGCAACGGGCCAGCAACTACGACTTCCCGGGGCTGGTATCCTCTTTCGGGTCTATAAATGAGGAGGAAACCAAGGATATCTGCATGGAGGAGGACGTTGACTTGAGGGACGGCAGTGCTCGTCTCAGTGAGATCTCGGCCATTCTCAGCCGGTTTGAACTGTACACGGCGTTTATTCAGTCGCGGTTCAATACTAATCTGGTCAGCACGATTAGCGAGCGGTTAAATATGCTGTCGGATGCATTCACAACACTGGGTGTGTTTGTGTTCCGGCGAAGTGTTGAACGGGCAGTGGTGCTGGACGAGCTGCCGAGTCAGCAGACGGTGGGGGCCCGTGAGGAATTCAGTATGGAGGCTCCGCTGGCTTCCTCGCTGGTAGAGGACGTCATGTACGTGTTTAGCAGCGTGCTGTCCTCGCTGATGGCGACCCACCACCGGGAGACCCAGCAGCACACGTGTGGGGGGCTCCACCGCGTGTTGGAGGGCGATTTGGTGGGGTCGTTACAACGTAAACTCCGGTCTGCGGCTCCTTCAGCGGCAGTGCACGGTGAATTCGGCGGTGCGGGGCCGTTTATGCTGTATTTGAACGATCTCGAGCTGGTCAGCGGGTACGTTTTGGAGGCGGTTTCAAAGCAAAACGCGGAGTTCTTCAACGTGGAGTCGTTCCGGAAGAAATGTAATGAACTGGTTGCAGATGGCTGTCAAACACTCGTGAGTACGCGGCTGGTGGGGCAGTCAAACCAGGCGGTTTCGGCATTCAAGTCCAGTTCGCACGAGTTTGAGCGACAGTGGAAGCAGATTCTGCGGCCTCTAAGACAGCTGTTACATCCAAAGGTTCTGTCGAGAGTGCTTAATTCTGTGTGCACCCTGATTGCCGAGGGCCTCGAGCAGCACGTTTGGTCTTTGGACGGGAAGATCTCGGTTGCGGGGAGTCTGGAGCTTGAGAAGGACATCAGTGTTGCAATTTCGTGTTGTGTGGAAACTCAGTATGGTTTACGAAGGTGTTTCACCAAATTGGCTCAGATTGTAACTGCATTGGTCGAGGGAGACACTGCTGGGCTCAGTGCAGAGGACGGTGCGAGGGTCGCGAGATTCCGTATGGATGTGGCAGAATAATTGCGAATAACTAAATATTTAGAAATAATTGATTGTAATAGCCGAGGCAAGAACTTTAGGTGGAATTTGCAAATACGCAAGCGCCTGCATGGTTTAGAGTCATCACCTGTATCTAGGTAAGGGCATGTCTGTATCGGGTAATTAGCACTGCTAAATTCAGAGTCATAATAATACCTTGCTGTTACCACTACGCGGGTCAGTCTTATATATATATAAAAAAAAAGTTCAGAGTCTTGCATCTATAAGGGTGTATATGACCAGTCAAATAGAGGA
This sequence comes from Starmerella vitae, assembly GCA_030584925.1. Classification (NCBI taxonomy): domain Eukaryota; kingdom Fungi; phylum Ascomycota; class Dipodascomycetes; order Dipodascales; family Trichomonascaceae; genus Starmerella; species Starmerella vitae. The sequence goes on along the minus strand of JAJMCB010000017.1, from coordinate 128,189 downwards.
TCCATTTACTGACAAGTTAAAACAAGATATTCCTGAACCACCCGATGGAGGACTTTGGGCCTGGCTGCAGGTTGTAGCATCATTTTTGGCCAATTTTAACGGCTGGGGAATTCTTAACGCCTTCGGGGTGTACCAGGAATATTATCAAAAATCACTACTGAAAGACCGGTCGCCATTTCAGATTAGCTGGATTATGGCACTCGCAGGTGCTTTCTCGTTATTTGCACCTAACTTCATGGGCATTTTAATCGATATGGGCTTTATTAAGTATATGGGCCTGGTAGGGTGTTTGTTACAATTCACAGCACTGATGCTCCTTAGCTGGTCGAAAACGTATGCAGAAGTGATTCTAACCCAAGGGTTGTTTATGGGATTTAATACCGCAGTTTTATTTTTGGTTTCCATCAGTGCTGTGGCACCATACTTCTCCACTAAACGGCCAACGGCCCTCGGAATAGGCGCCTGTGGCTCCTCAATAGGGGGAACAATTTACTCCGTAATGGCCCGAAAACTGATTGAGGAGGTGGGATTTGGATGGTCCACGCGAATAATTGCCTTTGTACAGCTTGCCACATCGGCGGTGATGTTTTTCTGTCTAAAAAGGATACTGCCACCCACTAAACGTAAATCGTTTGTGGCATTAGAGATTTTCCGCGAGCCCGCGAGTATGATATACGCCTTCGGAAACATTTTTGGTTACCTTAGTCTCTACACCTTCTATGTCTACATTGAGTCATATGCAATTTCACAGTCAACACATAAAGTCAATGCACTCTTCTATATGACAGCAATAACCAACTGCGGGTCCGTTATTGGCCGAACTTTCCCGTCTTTCCTCGCAAGCAAAATTGGGCCCTTGAATGTGCTCATTATTGCCGATGCACTCTCGCTTTTAGTGGCATTTTGCTGGATCCGAGTCAAATCCGTTGGGGGGGTAATCGCACTGGCATTGGTGTTCGGGTTTGTTTCGGGCCCAATTATGGCCCTTCCCGGATCAATTGTTGCTGAATTGTGTAAGGACTTCAACCGGCTGGGGATTCGGCTCTCCTTCAATTTTAATTTCATGGCTATCGGAATAACACTAGGCCCTGCTCTGGCTGGAATCATTGAGAGAAAGCATGGGTGGTTCTGGCTGAAAATGTACGCCTCGTTGGGTTGGATTTTCAGCCTGATCTTCCACTGCATTGCTAGATTTTTGCTCGTAGGTATTCAGGCGAAAAAAATATAAAAATGTATATATTTATGCAATTATGGTCTGGGCCGGAACCGGGTTCTCCCGTTCAACCTTCTCTTTTTCTATTCCTTCTTGTGCAGCTCTTTCTTTTTCCAACCTTTCCCTCTCCTCTCGTTCTTTCTGCATACGAAGAATGTACGGTGCCTGTGTGGGTTGACTGCGAGAAATACGCATTGAATCGTCTACTTGGGTGAATTTAGGGTGTGCGTCCTCGCATTCGGGTCCCAATGGACAGAACCCAGTCAAGTACCTCAAGCACATCCGCCTGCGGATGTGTGGTTTGCGGCATGAAGGCCCCAACTTGCAGAACCCCCGGTCATAAGCTGCACAGCCCGCAGTGTTCAGGTTCTCGGTGTCCTTAACGTTCACTATACCGTTTCCAACCACAAATCCCGAGCTTGGGCCCGTCGCACGTATCTTCGGGTGGCGGAATGGACACTCGAGAATGTTCGGGCACTTACCTGTGGCAGCCACATTTGGACACTCAACCACACGATTGATATCGAGCTCATGGAGGTACTCACACTGGTCTGCAAGCTTGCACAGTCCCCTTAGCCAGTGGCGACAGACGATTTTGTGGCTGTGGGGCGGTACTATGTGCTGGTTACGGCAAAACATGCCCTTTGGGCACATTGTGACGCCGTAGTACGGACAGATCGGAGCGTTCGGGTCGATGTCCCACCGGTACTCCTTCCGCAGCACATCATCGAACGCAAACTTCCGTGTACGCGAGAACACCCTCCCATGACGAGCCATTAACTTGGACTTGAACTTTGGGCGAGTTTGACTGTAGGTTAAGGGAATGGACCCGACGTGCTTTGCCGGTCCCTCGCGAGTCCGGGCCTTCGTGGTGCCTGTTTCCTGTGAAAACGAGGAGACGTTGGCTAAAAGGGTTGAGGACCTTGAGCGTGCGTCCAGAGTACCGCTCATTGACGTTCAGCTGCCTCCTAACCAGCCAGTATCGGCTGGCCTGCTGGATCCCAGCGTAAATCCAACTGGATTTGTTACATACAGCTTCGAAACAAAGCCACTCCCCGCTCCTCAGCTGGTTCTGCTGGATTTAGAGCCATATCGTCGCGATCTGCTCGTTCTGGGTTTGGTGGAGAGTACAAGTGCCACAAGTGAAGAGTGCGCTGAACAATTGAACGATCTCCGCAAAAAGTACCCCAATAAAGTTTACTACGCTCTCTTGGTGTTTAATGAAGGTACCACGGAATTGGGACCCAATGTATTCCGTGTGAAACCGTCGGAGTGGACATCGTTGGAAACCACCCTTTCACTATTAACTGCACATTTTATGCAGGGATTGGCTGAGTTTTGGGCCGCAAGGCAACTGGCCAGTTTCCAAAGTCCGCTGGAACTGCTTCCTGGCCCGAAAAGTGCCGAACCGGTTAAGCAGGGCCACCCGGTGAGGCACGGACACACTAGAAACAACCTCTCCTTGGGCCGACACGGATCGATTTCCATGACGAGTGCGGACCGTGCAAAGGCTCGGCAAAATGCCCGGTCTCAGAAATTCTTTGGCGATCTGCTGCTGCTGTGCGGTAACCACCAGGCTGCCCTTAATGAGCTTTCCACCGCTGCTCACCGGCTCCAACAAGCAAACGACCGGCTGTGGCTTGGGTCAGCACTTTCTAGCATTGCAGTCTGCCTGGTTTTGTTGAGAATATCGGGCTCTCCGTGCCGGCCTCCGCCAGTGGCAGTGCACAGTGCCTGGACTGCGGCGCTGAAACTGATGAAATCCAAGCGTGAGATTCTAGAGGCGCACGTAGAGCTGCCTGGAGGCCAGCAAAAGGCTCCCTCGGTGCACTCGGATTTGGCCTCGCACCCGTTGAAAAAGTCGCGGCCCTTCACCGAGCAAACCCCCGTGGAGGAGATGTTGGAATACATCATTGCTGCTGCTTTGGACGAAATGGCGGCTGGTGAGGGCACCGAGCTGGTCCCGTACACTGTTTACTACGAGCTGGTTACTAGGTACTCCGGCCTGCTCATCAACTTGAACCACTACGACTGGTTGAAGGCCGTTGGTGGTGTTTCCACTGAATTGTCCACTAGTGAGTCCAAACACTTAGTGCCTTCAAAGTTCATTGACTCGTGGATCAGTCGTGTCTACGACCTCAGCACGGACTTGTCACCGGATACCCAAGCAAAGATCCTCACCACCGTTTCCAAGCTGTACGCAGCCGCAGGAATGCGCCGGAAGTGGGCATTTGTGTGCACGCAAATCATTTCATTGCTGGCTACGTCGTCGGCTACCGTTGATGCCGACCTGAGCGAGGTCCACTCCGTGCTTGAGGTCTACAGCCGCTGGCCCACTTTGGAGGCCCAGATTCTGCACAAGCTGGTGGCTTTGGGGCACCGGGTGAAAAGTCCCCAGCTGCAAACCGCGGCTGCGAGCCAACTGTTGTCAATGGCCTCCCCAGCGGTTTCCGCCAGCGAACAACTCACACTGTACCACCTCATTCGCAACTTTGGAGACATTGTTCAGAGCCCGTTTTGGGACCCAAAAATCGTTGTGAACGCCAATGTTCGCGCTTTAAAACTCACAACCGTTCCCCCACCGATCAGCAAATCGGAGGGGATCATCTACAACCCGTTTGAGGGCATCGAGACTCACGAAGAGTGCTCCGTGGAGGCCGGGGTGCCTACAAAGGCCCGAGTGTGGTTGAGGAATCCGCTGCTGGTGGACATCCAGGTTTATCAGCTCGCTTTGGTTAATGGCGAAACGTTAGTGTCCGAGTCCATCAAGGATTTCGTGGTACCGGCCCAGTCCACCCAGTTCCGGTTGGACGTCACGGTCACTCCCGGTGAGGGGACTTTATTAGAGGCAACCGGGGTGTTGGTACAGGTTGGCGGGTGTGCAGCCCATGTGTGCGTGCTGGACACGCCCATCAGCATCCCCATTGTTCAGCCTCGTCCGCTGCTCGCACTCCAGGAACTCAGCCTGCTCAAGGGGTGTGCCATGTTACTGGAAGGAGAGCGTCGTAAATTCACCGTTACACTCTACAACAACTCTCAGACCAGCTGCCATGTCGTGCACTTTGGGTACAATGAGACGCTCCCGAGTAATCATGCCAAAAAAGAGCTTTCACGAGTGGAGATGTACGAGCACGAGTACTACACTCAACGATGCAAAGCGGTGGAGCTGGTAGAGCCGAAATCGGTTGGTATTGAGCCCTTTAGAGGCGAGCAGTACGGATTCGTGTTGCAGGGCAAGTTGGGAGTGAGCCAAGCCTCGATTCTCGTCGATTACGGTCACCAAGAAGACAAACTTAGGCGGATAAAAATCCCCCTTCAGTTAACGGTCCACCGGAGTGTTTGGATCGAGCGGTGTACGGTTCTGACACAGGCCCAAAAGCAGATCATGCTGATTATTGATTTGCGAAATGGCTGGAGACACAGTATCCGGTGCCGTATATGGGCAGTTAAAGACGAAATTCCGGAGTTCACGGTGGTGGAGCCCTACGGGGCGCACCGAATGATGCTCACACTGCCATGGACTCCTCCCGAGGACCCCCATCGCCCGATCCCCGTGTCTCAAAAACAGTTCACCGTGGATAGGCAGACGAGTGCGGAACAATTGGAGAGGTTCTGGCTGCGTGAGCACCTGTTGTCGATGCTGGACAGCGAATGGGAGCTCGAGGGCCGGAGTGGAAAAATTGAGCTTAGGCGGATTGAGTTAAGGAGCGGTGCCTTTGATGTGCTTCGCCGAGTGGATGTTGAGGTGACTGCTCCGCCTAACATAGAGGTTGCTATGGACGAGCAGGCCGAGCTTGGTGTCACTATCGCTAATAACTCCGACCAGCAGGTCCAAGGTATGCTTAGGCTAGCCCCTAATAAAGCAGCACAGAAATTCATGCTGAGCATTGGATGTGCACAGCAGCTTGTTACGGTACCTCCGAGCAAAAGCGTTTACGTGAAATTCAAAATGCTTTTTGTAAGTAATGGCGTTTTCGAAGTAGCTGCACTGCTTGACCTTCCCACCAAAACGGTTTACCAAACTAGTAAAACGGATGTGCGGGTGGGATCTATATAAATTCTTTAAAAATAAAATAAAATAAACGTATTAACGAGAAGGTGATTCTCTCAAATGTATTCTACGTACGTGCACAACTATTTAACTACTTAGGCATTATATGCAGCAATAAGAAACGCCAGGCCGAAACTGTACTTGAAGCTCGGATCCTGGACCATAACTTCCTGTTTCCAGTGCTTCAAGCAGAACTGGTACACGGTTTTTTGGAAAGGTCTTAAGTCCACGTAGCCCGACCTCGACAGGTAATCAGTGGCCATCAGCGAGCTGACGATGACCCCCACCAAGATCTTTGAGATTCTTCCGAAAAAGTACCCCGCGAGCATCCCCGTAAACGAGCCAAACGTCATTTGGTGGTAGTCTATGGCCCCATTGAAGTGGGTGATCCCCTTCCCCCTCACTGGCTCGCCATACGTGGCCAAAGACTCGGCAGCGGTCGGGCGAGTAGGCAACAGTGGCTCGTTGAGAATGCGCGGACGCATCAGCGGCACTGCAAGCGATCCAAGCCCCACAGCAACTGGCACAATTGGTGATCTTAGGATTTTGGGGAAAAACAACATTTGTGGCATAGGGATAGGGCTAGTGGATTTAATAACATTTAATTAATTAATTCAACTTACGTAGATCAGCTTACAAGCGGTCGTAGTAGTACTCCCAGTTCTCTGGGTTGGGCTTGAGACCGGCACGAGTACGGGCCTCGACGACGATCTGACCAGGCTTGGTGGTGGCCTCGAGGGGGTTGCCAGGCATAGTCTGCCAGTGGTCGAACACCAACTGAGGGAAAGCCTGGCCACCGGTGGCCTGACGAAGCTCGGTGGTGAAACCGAACGACTCGTTGACAGGGAGGTAGGCCTTGATAACGAACTGAGGGGTACCAGGGCGCTGGACCTCGGAGATGACCTGACCACGCTTGCGGTTCAAGACGGAGTAGATACCGCCAATACCGCTCTCGTGAGAGGTGATCTCGACGCTGAAGACGGGCTCCATGATGGCAGGCTCGGCCAACAGCAAAGCAGCGAAGGTGGCACGACGCATGGCCGGGCCAAGCTGACCGGCACCACGGTGGATGGCATCGGCGTGGAGAGTGACATCCTGGAGGTTGAAACGGGTGGCACGGAGGGGCTCGTTGAGGATAGGACCGTTGGCGGAAGCCTCCTGGAAGGCAGCGACGATGTGGTCCTTGATCTCGTGGAGGTACTGGACGGCCTTGGTCTGGTCAACAACGACGTTGGCACCGGAACCGTCAGGACCGAAGCACCAGATCTTACGGGCGTCAGTGACGTCCCACTCGTACTCGTCAGCGAGAATACGGGCACGGGCCTTGAAGTCGTCACCAGCAGTGATCTTACCGTCCTCAATGGCAAGGGCGAGGTCCTCGTTCATAGGCTCGCAAGTCAAGTAGATACGGTTGTGCTTGTTGGGCGACTTGGCCAAAGCAACCTGCGAGGAAACGGCGTTGCAGCCCTCGCGGTAAGAGACGACCGGGGGAGAGACCTTGATGGGGATACCAGCGTGGTCCTCACCGAGATCCTTAAGACAGATCTCCAAGTGGAGCTCACCAGTGCAGGCAACGATGTGCTCACCGCTGGGCGAGATCGAGGTCTGGACAAGAGGGTCACTCTTCGAAAGACGCTTGAGACCCTCGACCAACTTGGGCAGATCAGAAGCGTTCTTGACGTCAACGGCGACCTGGACAACGGGCGAGACACTGAAACGCATGACCTTCATGTTGTGAGCGCTCTCGATGGTGGTAAGAGTACCGCTCTTCAACAAGAACTGGTCAACACCGACCAAACCGATGATGTTACCGGCAGGGCAGTCGTCAATGGCCTCGGTGGTACGGCCCATCATGAGCACAGTGCGCTGAATGTTCTTGAGGAAGAGATCGTCCTTCTTACCAGGGGTGTAGTTGGGGCCCTGGATACGGACCTTCTGACCGCTCTTGACGGTACCGGCGAACACACGGCCGAAGGCGTAGAAACGACCCTTGTCGGAGGTGGGAACCATCTTCGAGACGTAAAGCATCAAACCGGCCTCGGAGTCGCAGTTCTTGATGGCAGTGTAGGCCTCGTCGTCCTTAGGACCCTCGTAGAGGGTGTCGGCACGGTAGCTCTGGGCAGTAGCGGGGGAAGGAAGGTGCAAAATGACCATCTCGAGAAGGGCATCAGCGGCAGGAAGGAACTTGCGCATGACGGTCTTCAAAAGGGGCTTGTCAACAAGGTCCTTCTCCTCGCTCTTGAGCTCAACACCAAGCTTGGGCAGAAGAGTGAGAAGCTCCTCCTTGCGGCCGTTGGTGATGGCGGAGTAGATGCGGAAAATGGGGTCGAGGATGAACATGTTGAAGGCACGCTCGAGGGTGTTGCCATCGGCATCAGTGGCGCTCTTGGTCCACTTCTTCGTCTTGGGGTTGAAGAAGTGGTCGCCCCACAAACGCTCCATCATCTTCTCCTTGTCGACACCGAACTTCTTGGAGTAGCGGATGGCGAACTGGCGGATGGTGAAGGCCCAGCCCTGGATGGCCGAGGCGAAGGCCACGGTACCCTTCTGGGGGTAGACCTGGACGTCACCAACGGTCTCGTCGGTGTAAGTGGCAATGACGACGTTGACGGACTCGACGTGACGGGCAAAGGTCTGGTAGACCTCCTCCTTGTCAATCTGCAACTCAAGAATGGCACGGTCGACCTTGTTGATGACAACAATGGGCTTAATGCGCTCAGTAAGGGCCTGACGAAGCACAGTCTCGGTCTGCACACACACACCGTCGATGGTGTCAACGACAACAAGGGCACCGTCGGTGACACGGAGGGCAGCAGTGACCTCAGAGCTGAAGTCAACGTGACCGGGGGAGTCAATCAAGTTGACAAGGAACTCGTTACCGTCAACGGGCTGCTTGATCTCCTTAACATCCTCGTCGCTCATCATGGCGTGAAGAGAGATGGCGGTGGACTTGATGGTGATACCACGCTCCTGCTCGTCTTTACGGGTATCGGTGAAACGGGCCTCACCGGCCTTGGCAGCCGAGATAATACCGGCACGCTGGACAAGCGAGTCGGTAAGGGTGGACTTACCGTGATCGACGTGGGCCACAACAGAGATGTTACGAATCGAGTTCTTGCGACCCATAAGGGTGCGGATATGGTCAACTGTGAGCGCTGAAACCATTTTTGGGGCAAACTGATGTGAGGAGGAAAAAGAAAAAATTTTAGGTGAAATTTATGACCTGAGAGGGTCAGGTGAGTTACGTGGTACGGGCGCGGCTGCCAAAAAAAAACATAAACCAAGATTTTACTTAGACAGGGGGAAGCCTTAACTTAATTAGTAAGTTACAAAAGAGGCTACAAGAGATGTCACAATAAGTAGTTTAAAGGGGGCACTATATACACGCACTATATACTACTAATTTAGAAAACGCGGGAGACGGCCTCGAAGAAGGTCTTACCCTGGACCTCAGCAATCTGGATCTCGAGCTTAGAGGGCTGGCGAGAACCGTCACCGCCGGCGAAGCTGCCAGCACCCCAGGGAGAGCCACCGTGGACCTCGTCAAGGTTGGTGAGGAGACCGAAGGCGTTCTTGTAGCCGAGGGGGACGTAGATAAGACCGTGGTGGGTCAAAGTGGAGATGGAGTTCAAGGCAGTGACCTCCTGTCCACCACCGGGGGTACCAGTGGTAACGAAGAGACCGGCGTACTTGCCGTAGAGCTCACCCTGGGCCCAGAGACCACCGGTAGCGTCCCAGAAGGCACGCCATTGGGCGGGCTGGGTACCGTAACGGGTGGGGATACCGAAGAGGAAAGCATCGTACTTGGTAAGGTCGGCAGGGGTGATGACGGGGTCGCTAGCCTTGGGGGGAGCACGCATCTTGGTGAGGATCTCGGGGGAGAGAGTCTCAGGGACCTGGAAGAGGTCAGCAGAGCCACCAGCGGCCTTGATACCGTTCTGGACGGCAACAGCAAGGGAACGGACGTGGCCGTAAGTAGAGTAGTAGATGATAGCGATCTTGGGAGCCATTTTGTCTAGGGAGATTAGGTGGGGTGGTGGGGTACCTTATATACTGTACGTCCATATATTAGGGTATGCTGTTATAAACACGTACCGGTATCCCGGCCTTGCTGTCACCAGCGCAACGTTTGCATAACAGCATATCACACACCGTTTAAAAAAAACGCCTGGACTCGATCCAAAAGAGCAAGGAGTTAAATGTGCAGCCGGGATTTTTTTGTAAATAATTTAAATATTTTAAATTTTAAAAATAATTAATCCAAGGAGTTCCAATTCTCAGCGTAGAGTATAAACCATTTGGCAGCCAAATATCCGTGTACCCGGGGCACCCTCTTGGCGACAGATGTAAATTTGTGTAGGGTTCGCCCAGAAACGTTGGAATATCTCGCCCAAAATGGCGTGACCAGACCCTACAGATTAAACAGCACGAAGACGCCCAACGTCGTTTAGGTCATTGCTAAGTCACACATGCCCCCCACCACCCCACCCGCAGCTGAAGCACCAGCAGCACCAGCAGCACCAGCGTGTAACATAAATTAAATAACGCACTATTATATTATTTGGATAAGAACTATCTATACTTTACAAAAAAATCAGTACTGCAAGAAAAATCCAGCGCCTTTGTGTTGTTTTATGCACCTAAACTAAACTAATCCAAACCTGGTCACACCCCGCATCAGAAACCCCTTTTTACCATTGTTGCAATAATAATAATAACCCGCATATTCACGTAGTGAATAAATCACTCTAAATTAGCGAATTAATCAAGAATATTTGGTGATACTGCTGCGGTATAATTGAATTGTAATTCTCAAATATTAACCACCACCCCTAATGTAGCTATTGGTCCTTGACTAACAGCACCCAATATCCACCCCAGGCAGTCAACTATTAACAACCACCAAATAGGTACCAAAAAAAATGAATTATGTATCTTAAAATATTTATGGCGCTGAACAGCATCTACCTACTCTCACAAATGCAAATCATTAAACTAAGTAAACGCCTTCGGCCGCTTCTGTTCGTTCCAATGCAGTGTTCTGCTCAATTGTTGGACCCATGAAACACTAGTGGCATTCGACGGAAGAACCTTGGGAAACGGGTACCTCGACACATTAATGGCGAGGAAATCGCCCCTGCGGAGCTCAACCCGGGCCTTTCCATCAAAGGACACAAAAGCTGACGACCGAGCATCGTAAGGCACACCAATGTGAAGTGCCATCGAGTCTGGCACCACCAATGGCCGGAAACTTAAGGTGTGCGGGCAAATAGGAGAGATGAGCCTAGCAGGTATGTCCGGGTGCACCAGACTGCCTCCTGCAGACATTGAGTAGGCTGTGGATCCCGTAGGCGTGGAAATGACTACACCATCTGCCTTGATTGATGTTAACAGTTCGTAGTCGCCGTAAAGCTCGGTCATCGTGATGAACGGATTGGGTCCGCGGTCTATAACCACCTCGTTGAGAATTGTGTACTCGCCCTCGGTGGTGTGGGTACTAGTGAAGTGCGAGTCGTCGCCCCCCAAGTGGATCTCCTGCTGCAGATCATCAATGCCACGCTTCTCCGGGTTCTTGGTTCGCATGACCACACACTGGAACCGCATCCGCAGAGCACAGCAGATTCCGTTGGTGAGGTGGTCGTTCAGCACATTCTCGAACTCTCCAAACTCGTTTTCGGTCATGAATCCCAGCGATCCAAGGCCAAAAGACAGGGTGGGTGGGACCATCTTTTGGAACAGCCAAGATGTGTACAGCACAGTTCCGTCTCCACCCAGTGTAATGACCATGTCAATTGACTCGGCCTCATTACCAACTGTATCCTTAGACCACGTATTCAGTCTGCCCTTGTACTGTGGGTTCTCCTGGTCCTCCTTGGTGAAAGTCTTGCGGTCGAAAAAAACGTCCTCAACAAAAATCTTTAAGTTTCCCTTTGTGCACGGCTCCACAGACCACTCGACCTGCTGTTTCTTGTGGCCCCGAAGCTCCTGCAGCTGCGAGGAGGAAGTTGGGGAGGCCGAGAAGATCTGTTCACGCGATTGGCTGAAACTGGAAGCCCGCTCGAGCTTGTTCTGCTGCTCGGTACCATGGTACCACTTTTCACGGCCACTGTTGTTGGAACTGGTAGTGCACGACCAGTTAAGCAGCCAGAAAACCACGGTTCTAAGCTTCTTGTCGAGCTCCTCGTCGTTAAGTTTGGTTACCAGCACAATTTTGCTGACTGGAACGGCGAGTGCCACGTTTGAGAGTGCACTGCTGATCCCACGAATGTCCGTGGCCATCTCAGACAGCCGTTCTTTGCTGTCTACCCAGACCATGTCCCGTGGGGTCTGTCCACCGGAGCGGCTCCGCTCGCGGACGGCGGATTGGCCGGCTGCACCGCGTAAATTCTGTGCTAGTGACCCGTGAATTACCACCTGCGGGTGCTGGAGGTTGTCTGACATTGAAATTGACGAAGAAGCAAACAACGATAGCAAAAAGGGCAAGTTAGCTGGGTAGGGCTAGGAACTATGCATGAGTATAACCGTTTTTAAGCACCCACCAGACCTGCTTGATCTCCGCGATCTGCTCTACGGCGAGGGGCCCCAGCAACGTCGGGGACTCGCCAAGGCTAAGGCTTACCAAACACGCGGTCCGCTGCCCCCAAGCGTCCACCTAACGTGCCAGTTGCTCGCAGCAATCCATGCCGACCTGCCAACCGTCGATCTCTACGCCATAAGACTCACTTACTCGATGGCTCTCATTCGTTTTGTTAATGAAATCTTGGATACCGCCCAGCAGGGCCGAGTTGTGGTTCCGTTGTACACGCTGGCCGTGCACGCGGATCTTCCGGCGAGTTTTGTAGAGCTCCGCCACGCAGCCACCCACGAGGACCTTCCATCAGTGCAGCTGTTGAGGGAAATGGCAAATCGGGCCTTAAACTGGCTGTGGACGAAGTTTTGGGGGCTGCAAAAGGAGCCTTTGCCGGCAAGCGGGTCAGCGAAGGAGCTGCTTCGGGAGTGGAGACGGATAAAACGGGCTGATTCAAGAGCGGTTTGTCCGCAGCCACTGGTTTTGGGGTTAGTTGCGAACTGGCAAGCCGATAGGGCCCAGTTCAACCACATTTTGATGACCCAGAACGTGCTTGTGCCTAGTACGGGGGGCAGCCCAGCAGCGGTTGTTGCGTTGTACATGCCGGTATTCGAGGCAATGGGCGAGGAATTCTGTGGAGAGCTGGAATTTGAGGTCCTCACGGCATTGGCCGACCGCGAATGGCCGCTGGCTAAGGCTGATCCGCGTGAATCCCGGCATTTCCCTGTTATGCAGGCATGGAGTGAGGCACTGGCCATGTACATCAATAAAACAACCGAGGGTCTGCTGATTAGAGCCCCGAGGCCGTGGAATGCGGTGGTTTTAGCTCGGTACGCACTGTATATTGGCAACAACGACTTGTACGAAACAGCAGCCGACATGGCGGAATTCACGGGTGCAGACATCCCAGTTTGGCAAATTGGCTGGAAAAAGGTCCCCAATTGGACTCCTCGGGCCTTGGGTGTCTACTAGTTTTTTTCGTGAATTTAATGTAAACCTGCTTTTTGTATGTAGTATTTAGACAGTAGTTACGGTATTTATTTACGATGTTTAAGGGGGGGATTTGGAAAACTAGGGTAGAGGTGTTTTGTGTAACAATAAATGTTCTACTACCAAGATGAGAGGGCTGTAATGGCCTTCAATCGCTTCACACCGACTGTGGATCCGGTAAAAGTATGGGAATTAAATGAGGATATCAGTTCAGTGGTCCAGAACCGGAACGGTACTCGCGTGGCTGTGGCCTCAAACCAGCTAGTGTATGTGTTCGATGTCACAATAGGGCCTCAGTTCCGGTGTCGCGAGATAGTGACGGCAGATGATAAGGTGGAGGCAATTACATGGCACCCTCTGGCTCATTCAGACGAGCTTCTGGTGCTTACTTGCTCTGAACTCAAACTCGTTGCAGAAACCACCGAAACACTCAAGTTGCAAGCCGAAAACCTTCCAATTACCGCTAAATCCTTTTCTTTTGGCTCAAAAAACACCACTAAGGGACTATTTACGCTCTACATTTCTACTAGGGACGGTGACATCTATGAACTGTTCCCACTGCTGCCAAAGCAGCTCTCACTCACAGCCAAACAAGAAGAAGATACCATCAGTTTGGGCATTCGACAAAGTCTAAAGTATAGGTTCGTAGCTAATGACCAAAATGCACAACCTTTGTTCGTGATGGAACGCGAAGCGGTGAAGAGCGTCCACTACAATCTCAACCCGCCATTGATGCTCCAGCCATACCCAGACGAGTTGTACTCGGAAACGTTTCACAGCCTTTGCGTTTCTGATTTCGGGCTGAAAACCGATGTGCTGGTCCAGTCAAGCGACAACCAAGTGAACTTTTGGGCTCTTGCCGACGACAATGCGGGGCTGTGTGTGAGAGTCGGTTCGATTAAGTACAAGACCAGCGGTGCTCGCAAGGTTTATGCTTCAGGACTATACACTATTGTTGAGGGCGACAAGTGCCAGCTCTTTGTATGCAACTCGCAGTTCCAGTCCAAGCCCGAGCTTTTAAATACCTTCGACAGTGCCAGATTTGTTACTGAAAATACTAGTGAAAACGTTTGTGAGACCCCATATACCATTTCTATTCTGGCAGATGGAAACTTTCAAACGCTTTCAGCAACGTCTCCCTCCATTGGGGCTCCAAATCTGCTAGCCAGCAAGCTCAAGGTCAAACCTCTCGTGAGTAAAAGCTTTAGTACTGATGTGGAGAACGAACTAAAAGAGATTGACCAGCCAATTCAGATGCCTGAAATAGACCTTGATGGAAATTTACTGGCTCTCAGGGAGCTCATGTCGGCGTCAGACACCGTTAGGCTAAGAACAGAGCGGCTATTCAAACTAAGTGAAAGAGCCAACTCGGAAATCCAAGCTCAACGCCAGGAGAGTGTCGACCAGAAGGCAGAGGTTTCGGTGCTAACCGAGCGTGTCAAAACTCTGGCTGCACGACGAGAGCAGGCCAGATCGAAGCTGGAGGAAATAAAAAAGCTGAACTTGAAACTCACTGAGAGGTTCAGTGCCGCCCGTGAACAGGCAAATAAGGTATTAAACAGCGAGACAGCCCCACCCAGCCGAGCCGAAAGCCTATGGTTTGACGAGGTAAGGAGTACCCAGGTCAGTGCGGTTGACAACATCGAGCAGGGACTCGAGTCGCTGCTGAGATCAGTACGAGATATTCGCAGCAACCAAGTTTTCAGACTCCCAGGCGATCTAACTCCGTCATCATCTCTAACAGAAACCGAGATCAGTGATTTGAAAAAGCGGTTGATGTGGCAGGACATGACTATCCACGAACTACAGACTTTAAATGAATAAATAATTAAAAATCGGTGACTCTTCCGTTAAATGAGTAGTCGCCATGTCTCAATGGGTCCTGTTTAGGACCGCCAACCTCGCCAGTTACGGGATTGACGTTTCCTTCGAACTCTTCGTACCGCTCACTGGCAGCAGGGTGCATGGGACTGCTTTTGGCTTTCTCCGCAGCCTGCTTCTGCAGACGCTCGAACTCCTCCTGCTCTTTTTTAGGCAGTGGGATTGGGCCTGGCCGGTTCAGCTTAGAGTATGCTTTAACATTTACAGTACTCTTTAAATTAACGACATTTAATTTAGCGGCGTTGAATTTAGCACGGATCATGATCATGTAAGCGTCAGCCTCGTTACAGCCTAAACTATAATTTATATACTCTAGACTTTTTTTTTTCAACTATGTAGTACAAGAACAGCGATGTGTAGAGCACGCATCAGACATCCAAGGAAGGATTACAACGGTCACTGGCACACTAATTGGGTTCAACCGCATGCTACCGTGGAAACTGCGAATGTTTATGGTGTTTTCATCATCGCGATGCCGAAACAACATCAGCTGGTCTTGTGAATAGTGTGTTTGTAAGATTAAGGTCAGAAACTAAAGTACTGGCTGTAGGCCCTATGTTTCAGCACAGCATCCTTTAAAAAAGGATACTGCAGGGCTGCCTTTGCTATCACCATAGTCGGAATAAGACAGAAAAAGAAGTATAATGGTAGTATCATCACACGAAAACCTTGCAAACACACGATTCCAAGACTAGCCTTCTTGAGACCCCTCAAGAAACTGTTCTTGTGAAGAAAAAAAAATTAGAAGGAGGGAAGTGGGGGGGTTTATATAGGTGAAAATTTTTGGTTCAGGGTTTAAACCGTATGTAGTGTTAAATATGTCTTACTGCCTAGTACGTAGAAAAGAGTGAGAATCGTCTGGAATAAGAAGAAGAAAAAAAAGGAGAAGAGGAAGAAAAAAGGGAAATAAGGAATAAAAGGGTGGATATTTTGGGCTTAAAAGAAGTAATTATATGCAATTGAGCCCGTAGTGTCGGGATAATTGCTTAAAACCGCATTTTGGTTGCCATCACGGACTCGGTGGTATACTTCCTCCAGCGTGTACGTCGAGTTCTGACCCCAGATATACGCAGCCACACCCGAAATAAATGCAGCAGCATTCGATGTACCATCCATGTACCCATAGCTATTTTTTGGAAACGTAGACTTGATATCGACACCAGGAGCCCACACGTTGATACACTCACCGTAGTTCGTAAAACTAGCTGGAGTGTTAGACCAGTTCAATGCAGCAACCACAAGTATTCCGGTGGTGTTGAGTCCCAAATTGGCCGGTCCTAGCTTGCATGCAAGCTCATTGTTGTTACCGGCAGCATTGACCACAAGGATACCCGCATTGATCGCTCGGTTCACGGCCTCCGCTCGAGGCTCGGAAATATCACCAATAGCAGAGTAGTTAATGATGATTCTTCCCTCACGGTTGCGGCTGTCGTTGATCACCCAATCGACAGCTTGCGAAAAGTGTTCAACCGACCCCTTTCGCTGCGAGTCAAGAATTTTGACTGCGATTACCTTGGCCTGCCTGGCCACCCCCACGGAGTTACCCGTGATGATACCAGTCAGATGTGTGCCGTGTCCGTTGTCGTCCACGTTCTCGTTGGTAACGAAGTTTTTACCCCAACTGGCACGTCCACCAAACTCCGGGTGGTTTTCGTCCACGCCCGTGTCCAGCACGTAAACAGTTACCGGAGACGGAGAGTAGTCATAGAAGTAAGTGTTGATTGGGTTAGAGAAGAATGTAGCCGCGTCGTTGTTGAAGTACCAGTTATTATGAGAGATCCTGGCGAGCCCCCAAGGAGCACCAGGCTGGTTTTCGGCGGTTGGAGCAGAGGCAACGAGTGAAGAAAGCTGAAGAAGTAGAAAAGACATGCTAAAACCAGCGCTCAGATCGCTCCTTTTAAACCCATTTTGTGGGTTCGGCGATCAATTAAATCGAATTAAGCGAGAGTACGTCTAATTAAGTGATGAAACGCATTAATCAATATATTAAACAAATAATAATTAAGCGAGAAAAATTAAGATCTGTACGCATGCACTAATTGCATAATCATGTTTCAAAATCCAATTATTTCAGCAGCTCGTAGATCGTGCCCAACCTGGGTGCGTAATAAGTCGGATCAACACCGCTCTTAGGAACGTTGTCGAGGGTGTCAATGCCGGTAAGCACAAACAGGGTGTCGAGGTTGCTATTCTTACCGAACTTCATGTCGGTATTTAAGCGATCGCCCACCATCACTGCACGTTTGGGATCGAACTGGAACCTAGCCTCAATGCAGTCCATCATCTCTTTTGAGGGCTTACCGAGCACCGCATCAGGTTCTCGATCGCTGCAGTATGAAACCGCCTTGATGACAGTTCCGGCACCGGGAAGCACTTTCCCGTTGGCAGGGAAAGTGGAGTCAATGTTTGTGGCCAAAAACGGAACTTTCGGGTCACGGAGATTTGCCTGGGCCATTGCAATTTTCAAGTAGTTGATTTTGGTGTCGAGACCGCACACCACGGCACCCACCTCGGGGTTCCGGTTAGCAAGGGTGGTTTCGTCCTCGGCAGTGAACTGTTTGTTCAAACTAGGATCGGCACCACCAATTGTCTTGAAACCAGCCTCGTGGAGCTCCTCCTCAAGGCCCTGCTCGCCAATGACCAGCACTTTAAGGTTGGCCTTGTCGAAGTTGCCGATCTTGTCGAGGTAGACGGCAGCAGAGTACGCAGAACCGAAGATTTCTTCGTATCCAACCTCAATTCCGAGCTTCTTGAACTTGCTGACGTACTGCTTGCGGCTTTTGGTGCTGTTGTTGGTGACAAAAATGAGCTGCTTGTTCTTAGACCTCAGAAGGTCAAGCGTTTCCAAAACGTGGGGCAGCAGTTCCGATCCACGCCAGAGGACTCCGTCGCAATCGAACAAAAACGTGTCGTGCGAGTCCAAAAAGTCGTTTGCGAGCTCTTTTGTGTTGATTTCCTGGGGCATTGCTTATTGCGGGTACGACAGGATGGGTGGGGGGTTTGTGGCACTGCCAACGGTTTAGTCATATTTATTCAAGGCGGGAGTAACACAACCAAGAAAACTTAACATGGCCGATGCAATGGAGGTTGACACCCCTGTGCCCACTCCCCCTCCTACCGAGGGCGTTAAGAAGAAAAGGTTTGAAGTCAAAAAATGGACCGGTGTGGCGTTCTGGTCCTGGGACAGCGATGTTGATACCTGTGCTATCTGCCGAAACAATATAATGGACACATGCATAGAATGCCAAGCTTCACGACGGAACCAAGGCAAGTGTAACGTCAGTTGGGGCATGTGCAACCACATTTTTCATTCGCATTGCATCTCAAAGTGGCTTGAAAGCCGCCCAGTGTGTCCTCTGGACAATAAGGTCTGGGAGCTCAAGAAGTACAGCGATTAGTATTTATTATAATTAAATTAGTTAAAAGTTCGCACGCGCTTTTTGCACGCCCATCAACGTCCAGTTGGGTTTCATGTACAGCCCGTCATAAACCTCCGCCTCCGCGTAAACGGTGTATCTCCAATCAGTTGACGATGGGACGGCGTCTATGAACTTTATTAGGCCGTAAAGGCCTATTGATGCACACACTTCGCCAATTGTGGTGTCAAAAGCGCAGATATAAACTCTTTTGGCCCCAGTGGGCCTCAACTTCTTAGTGCTATGCTTTAGAACCAGGAAACGAGTGGTATTTTGCTGGTTATCGCAGCAGTTTTCGATCAATGGAGTCGCAGTGCTGGAATTCGGGCCTCCAATCGCTGCTTCACGCACCGATCCGGCAAGAGCAAGGTCAACTGCCTGTGATGTGGAGTCGCAGTCAACCAGCTTGGCATTGGGGAGGTGATATTTCAGCCACTGCTTGGTTTGGCCCCAAACCTGGGGATGCGAGTAGACAACTTCTAAGCTGTCAAGGCTTGTGGCAGTCGTGTACAACTGATGACGGATTGGTACTTTTATATCGCCCAAAATGTGTATATTTTTGAGTTTGGGGTGGGTTAAGAGGCACCGAAGGGCCGGATCAACTACACCGTTGGTCGAGTTCTCAATGGGGAGCACACCGTAGTCGGTGATTCCACGGGCCACATTGTCCACAACTTCGGAAAGCATTCCGCAGTAAACCAATTTCGCCTCCTTAAACCGCTTGTGGGCAGCCTCAGACGAGTAAGTACCTGACGGGCCCAAAACGGAAACCTTCATTTCAGGGTTTATTCACAAGCACAGTGGAAAATAAGTTACAAGCACCGTAAATTATATATATGCATTAAAATATTGGCAACAGGAAAAAAAACTAAGAAAAAAACAAAGAAAACAAAAAAAAATATTAGTCTAAAGTTTCAGTAACCTCAATCAGCTTATCAACACTGAATGAAGAGTCTCCAGTGTTGAATTTGCGTAGCAAATCCAGCTTGTCTCCGGACTCGGCAGTGTAGAATCGCTGCAGGTTCAGCACCAAAATAGCTGCATTCTCTGCACTCACCTGGTTGTCTTGGACAATGTAATTGGTGAGAACAATGTTGTTTTCGGCAGCTAGATCGGTGTGTATCATAAACGTCGTGTGCGGGTTCGCATACTCGTTGTGCAGTTTGTACTGGGCCAGCGAAGTGATAAGGCAGTGGATAGTCTGACTGCTCACAAACGACCACTGTACGTAGTGTAGCTCCACTCCGTGGGTTTTATGGGGAAGAGGAAGCACAAACGTAGGGTACTTTCTAGCATTCACGTAGAGCCTTGAAAAAGGTGCTGGAAGCATTGATCCACTGAATGTCGTGGAGCTATTAAGGAACCGTGCCTTCCACAGCATTTCTATCTCTTTAGCACTGTGGCAGCGGAATTTTTCCACATCAATGAACGTGTTCAAGTCCATAGTAGTTTTGGATTTCTGACTGCTGGATTCAATGGCAGACTCTACAAACTCAGCAGGTGTTTCCGAAACCTTCTGGCTGGGTTTTTTGAATTTGCTGGCCTGTTTAACGAGGTCTGCCACATCACTGCGTTTGATTTCCTCGGCTTTAGGTTTGGCTTGGTCGAGGAGCTCATCAACAGAAACCCCAAGCGAGCGTGCTTTTGAAGCGAGTTTCTCGGCATACCTCTCACTCACACTATAAAGCCGGTACCTGGTGTTTAAACATGGAGGCCGGTAATTAATACGGGCAGATCTGCGGAACACAGCCAACATTTCTCTTTTACAGGGTTGGGTCCTTTCTTACAAGAACTCGTCAGAGCCTACATCAGCTACATCAGCGGTGTTGGTATAAGCACCGAAATAAACCAAAAAATCCAAATCTAGTTCTATAAATTAGTTCAGTAGAATCAATAATATATATATATATTACTTGGCCCCCAACAACCATAATTGCCTGTTAATACGTTCTAAGCACTAACATCGGGGTTTGTTAGTAATAGGCCAATCCAACCCACCAATTAGTTTCGTGCGAATTCCCTACCCCACAAAACCCAATGTTGAGATTAGCATCACAAAGGACCAGTATTCGAGCCTCTTCACTGCTCTTCAGCGGTTTCAAGGCCTCAGTTGCCAGAAATGCACGTAGTATAGCTACTGAGCGCATCACAGCTGCTAATGAGCAGCAGATCCTGGTAGAGCAGCGCAAAAACCGGCCTATGAGCCCCCACCTTGATATCTACCAGCCTCAGTTGACGTGGTACCTTTCTGGTCTGCACCGAGTGACTGGAGTTGCTCTTGCTGGAGGTTTCCTTGGTGGTCTTGTTTCGTACACCGTGCTTCCACTTATTGGCTACCCCTTCACATTCGCAGAGCTCGCAGACCTGTGGAGCACCGTTCCTGGGCTGGTAAAAGTTGCCACAAAGTCCGCTATTGCCTTCCCATTTTCATTCCACGCGTGGAATGGTATTAGACATCTTTTGTGGGATGCAGGCAAGGAACTCTCACTTAAAGGCGTTTACCGTACCGGCTACGCTGTGTTGGGACTGACTGTGGTCTCCTCAGTTGGCTTGGCACTTCTTTAGAATTAGCAGTACAAATATAAATTAACTAAAATACAGGCTTGTTGTATGAAACCCCAACTTTCTTTAGGGCATCAACAATAAATTCCATTGCTAATAATGCTTTCTCGTTCTCGTTCTCTGAACGCTTGGTTACCACCTGTATTGCCGTAGGCAGGCCATCCATCTCCACTGGATTATATGTATCAAAGACCACTTTGGCCGGGTAGCTTAGTTTTGTGTAATCTAAGTCCAAAGGCAGCTGGTCGATATCCTTGTCAACCGTGGAAACAGGTACCACTCCAGCAGGGTAGTCTAGCAAGTTAAACAAGGAAGTATACAGAATTGTCCAGAAAGTGTCCTTGGTTCCAATGGGAACAGCTGGCGACGGGTGTACTATCGTTACTAGAAAATCAAGCTTGGCATGGTCCCAAGCCTTAGCGAATTCCAACCGCATTGTATTTCGTTTTGTAATGAGGTTTAAGTATTCCTGGAAGGTAGGACTGCGTTGACACCGGTACATCCGTTCAAGCTCCGTGAACCCCAATAAATGGAGTATCTTTTCCCATAAAATCTGCAAGCACCGAGGCAGTTTTGCATAGCGGGCAACTTTGGCCACATGAGGATCGTTGTGTTCAAAAGGTAGCAGATTTGCTGTTATTTTGCGGAACCCATCCGCATAGTAAAGCTTGTGAATCAGTTCATCGTACTCCACTGAAGGAAGAGGCGGCTTGAAATCCACCATTTTACACCCACCCAGAAACAACGCATCTCTTGTGACCTGAAGAGCTCGAGCCTGAGCCGGTGTAGGCGGCAGGAAGTCATCAAGCACCATAACTCCTACTCGAGGGCACCTCGGGGTACTGGCCCTTTGCCATTCACCCGCAATGGCCTCAGGATCATACTTCCAAGGTCCCAAGCTGAATGCAGACTCGATAAAACTCCGCAAACTAGCGGTATTTCGTGCCAATGGCGAAGTGACCGGTTTAATACCAATAATACCCTCATAGCCACACGACATGCCTGCAACAGGCCACCGACGGCTCGACATTTTCAGTGAATAGCACCCGTTCCAGGCAGCAGGGACACGAACACCACCCCAAATATCGGTACTAATTCCAACTTCGACCCAACCACTGGTAACTACTGCGGCTGCTGACGAGCCACCACAAGCAAACTTGGCATTGTGTATGTTTTTTGGCTGGCCGAAAATGTCGTTCCCCCCCACAAGCGACATCAACGTAATTGGAACATTTGTTTTACAGCGCACACGAGCATTTCCATCCACAAGAATTTGAGCCGTAGCTCCGTTGTATAAATACTGTTTGGAATCCTTTCTATACCATTTGTTTACCGTAGCAGTGGTGGCGTATCTCAAGTACCCACCACATGAATCACTCCCCGCAGTAATGAACTGATCATCCAGCGATAGAGTAAATTGTCTCAAAGCAGTTGATGTCGAATACTCTCGAGATATACCACGATAAATCATAGAGAGATCAGAAATAGCATTTATTGTTACCAACATCTTCTTGCATGCATCATCTATAGGCTTCACATTCATTCTCCATTGGCTTTCAAGGGCCTGCTGTTTGTTCTTAAGCCCATTTTGGAACTCGCGGTAATCCTCATAGAGCCTCATGACTAAACTAAAATACTAAGAACAGGCTACTACTTACTTTATATCAGCTAACATAAATGGGCTATTCTGTAGACCATTTCTATATAGGAACTTACTCTGTTTTTATCTCAAATTATATCATTGTTATTGCTATCAGTATCCTTCAGCAAGAACTGATTGGTCAAGTCTTAGTAAATTATGGCAAATTACTTACGGCCTTTGACAATTTGTTTATTTAAATATTTCACTTAATTCATCAATTAAGCAAAGCCTCGCGCTCGCTGGCCGGAAGGCTCTTGAGCAGCATTTTGAGTGCCTCGCGTCCCTCAGGCGTTCCAGCAGCACTGGCGATCTTCTCGGCCTCACGAACAGCCCGTTTACGCTGGATTTCCTGCTGGATTTCCTGTGGGTGCTGCTCGATCCACTCGGCCACCTCGCGGTCCGAGCCTGCATTTTCGTACAGCTCGGCCACGGACTCCGGGAGGTAGTGCTCAGCCAAACGCCGGCGAGCCCTCCAGTAGAAGAATCTTCGGGAGTTTCGCCAGTCGACAATGTCGCGAATGGCATTCTTGGCCTTCATACGGCCCGGACGGTCGTGGAGCTCGGCGAACTGGGTGGCAATCTGGGTGTAGATTGGCAACAGAAGCTCCTCCCTTAAAGCAATCTTCTGGGTGATCTCGGCCTCCTCGGCCTTGGATTCGGCAGCAGCCAGCGACTCGGTGAGCTCCTGGTACTCCGGATCCAATCGCTGCATGAGCACGACCAGCTTCTTCCGGCGCATTTTGACCCCGACAATTCCCTCCGGCTCCAGCACACCTCCGCGGGACTCGGCATCACCGTAGAGCTCCATCTGCTCCTTGTTGATGCTCGGGTCCACAACGACCCACGAACCACCTCTGAGCTCGCCAGTCGGGGGAATGTACACAAACACCGGCTGGCGGTACTCAGTCAATGCATCAACGATCATCGAACCGTACTTGAGGATCTCAAAGTACATATCGCGCTGGCCACCACTGAAGCCACGCCAGTTGGCGAAAATAAGCAGTGGGAGCTGCTCGCCGTAGTTGAAGTCCATGATGGCCTGGGCGGTCTTGTAAGCACTGTTCGGGAACCACACCTGGCCCGCCTCCGGGATGCTCTGCTCGGTGCTGAGCGGGTTGGCCGGGTCGGCCGGGTACACCGTGGTGGTGGTTCTAGTCTCCACCGCCACTACTCCAAACGGAATACCGCCCAACCGAGCACGACCGGTAATGACACCGCGGGCCCATCCGCCGAGCGTCTCCGTAAACGAGTCTTTGTCGAACATACCCGATAGGAACTCTCCGTCGGGGCCCTCTACACCCGTAATGAGGTGTCTGGCATCATAAGCCTCGCTCTTGCTGGGGCAGAACTCCACGTCGCGGTCCCACGAGTCACTGGGGTTCAACTCGATCGGTACAGGAGCATCACGGCACTTGGGCACGTACGACAGCCAGTTCACAAGCTTGGCTACACCGTCGTAGTCGTTCTCGGCCACCAAGTGGCTCACACCGTTGCGGTACATGACCTGCTCTCCGCCAATCTGCAAATTGCTGCTGTACACCTCGCGGCCAAGGACCTTGTTGATGGCCTCGGCACCAGTGAGCAGCAGCGGTTTGCCAGCAATCTGCACGGTACGCTGACCCAACCGCACGAGGTAGGCACCAATACCCACACTGCGAGCAGTAACGAGCGAAGCAGTGAAGATATCGCGGTAGGCCTTGCTGGTGGCACCGGCAATCAGACCGCTGCCCTTCAAGGACTCGACGCCCAAACCGTCCTTTTTGCCAATAATAAAGTCGAACTTGTACCTCACCTCGCCGTTCTCAACCACTCGGGTGAACTGGGCACTGTTCTTGACCAGCTCGTAGACCTCCTCGGGCACGTAGAGGTACTCGAATCCCTCCTCGGGAACCTTCGGGTTCAACCACGCGGCCTTCAAATGGGGCAGCAGCTCCTCAGCCAGTCCAATACGGGCACCACTGTTCGCACTGACGTACAATCGGGGAATGCCCAGCTTGCGAGCGAGCTCAGTGGCAGCATTGAAGAACTTGTCCTCGCTGGGCCCGAACGAACCGATCTGGAAGGTGATGTCGTTCGCAATCACGACGAACTGGCGGCCTCGTGGGTACTCCACGGTCTTCGCGGTGCACAACCAGGCAACCATACCGCACTCGTTGGCACCCGGTTCGCGGTTGACCTCGACCAAATCGACTCCGTCCTGATCAAAGGTGAGCTCGTTTGCGGCAAAGAAGTCCTGCGGGGGCTCGGACTTCACAGCCACCCACTGGGCGTGGATCGCCTCCTTGAACAAGTCGGTGAAGTCGTACACAAACGACGTGCCCTTCAAGTTGGCATTGTACCGGCGGAGCTGCAGGTGCTCCTTGGTCGGGTACGGCGACAAGACCGGTCTTAAGTGCATACTACCGGGAGTACCGGGTCCGATCCACTGGTAGACGTACTCGCCCCGGTTGTTCTGGATCTCCGTGTACAATTCGGTCTTGACAACAAACCCGCTGACGTTGTGGAGGAAAGCCCTGATGGGCACGTCGTCAACAACAATGCGGATTTCAGCCGCGGTGACTCGCAAACGCCACAGCGGCAAGCCAAACCGTACCAAAAACTTCTCCAGTGTTTGGAGGAGCACAATGAGGTCGACGTGGAACACACCCGTGAAGTTGATGAAGATGTGGTTCAAATCGGTGCCGGTGGTGTCGGTGACTTGAAGCACGTTGATAATATCGTTCATCAGCCGGTTGCTCTCGCTCTGGAGGTACTCCACAACGTTAACGTCGGTCTCCTGCAGCTGCTCGGGAGTGACAACCGTGCGAACAAAGAATCGCTTGTCGGCACCGTCGCTGACGGCATTGGCCTCGTAGACGTGGATGGCGCGGTTGTTGTGGTGGAGCTGGCGGATGTTGAAGTTCGAAAGACGGGCGAGTTCGAGCTGGAAGGCCAACGGGGGGTTGACGTGCCGCAACGTGCGGTTCTCCTTGTAGCTGGGGCCCTGGAAGGTAAAGAACTTGGGAGGTTGGCCCACCTCGGCCTGCAGCAGCACCGTGATCCTTCGGAACTGGTGCTGCTGGAACTGGGCCGAGTGCTCCTCCATCAGCTCGCTGAGGTACCCGCTGATCTCGTTGTCGCTGAGGTCAGCCACTGACGGCTCAAACACCACAATGTTGCAGGTGTTGATGAGTTCCGGCGAGATAACCGCTCCTGACGGGGCAGGCGGGTCCGAGAAGGCCCTGGACCGCTGTTTCGGCGAGCTCGGGCTCACTGCTTGGTTGCTGGAAGGCACCAACTCAATGGCACGGTCGAGCGACTCACTGAGGTCGTCGTAGTCACCGGTGCACACAATGCCGTGGCGGGCGAGTTTGCCCTCACTGCGGTCAACCTCGAAGTCGTAGGACACAGCAGGGATGTCACCAGTGTGGTAGTGCATCTCGCCAAGCGAGTAGGCCCGGTTCACCCTCCTGGCGTAGACCTCGGCCGCAGCCAGCACGATGTACGGGTCGCTGGACTTGAAGAACTGGTACAGCACGTCGTAAACCGAGAATTTCGAGTCGATCAACTCGCGCAGAACGTTCAGGTCGGGGAACCTCCGCTGCTTGTCCATGGTGGAGCCGTACGAGCTGCCCATCACGCTATTTCTAAGGATGTGCTCCATCTGCTCGGTCTGCTCCTGCACGGTGGGCAACGCACACTGGATGATCAGCTCACGGGCCCGCAAAACCACCTTGGCAGTCGAGTGCTGGTCGTCCAACTCGGTGAGTTTCTTGAGCATCGGCCGCAGCAGCTCAGCCACCCGGCCGGACGGGTGCTGGTGGGGTGAGTACTCCTTCAGAAGCTGTAAAATGAGGTTGTTCTTGTTGCCCACGCGAGAGTGGGACATCACCGCACCCACAACGAATCCCAAATCGGATTTGTGGGCCTCGCGGAGCTGGTGGATCGCGGTCTCGGTGTTGGTGCCGGCAAACAGCTGCTCCACATCGTAGTACTGCTGCAGCAGACGGCAAATAACAAGGAATTCGTGGCCTTCGATGCCCCGAGTGTAGTCCTGGGCAATTTCCATCAGCGGGGCAATGGTCGCATTGTAGTTCGTGGCCTCGGCAGAGCTGCTGGGGGTGAACTTGGTGAGTGTGCGGCAGATCTGCTTGGCCGGGAACTCGCGGTGGCCACCGTGGGCCCGCTCAACCAAATCCTCGAGCGTGTGATCGAGGCTGGCGGGAAGTCGGCTGTGCAGAGCCGAGGCTCGCTGGCTCCACTGCACAAACGGCAGTTCGGGGTCCCTCAGCAACGTCAGCAGCTGCTTGACGGTATCGACCATCACGACCTGGTTGTCGTAACCGCTCAGAATGTGCTCGCAGGTCGCCAGCAAGTGGCTGAACTGGAAGTCCCGTTTGGGGCTCTCAATTTGCGGGGCTCCAAGGGCCGGCAGCTGCCCCACAAACTGGGTGGCCTGCTTCACCCGACTGGGGTCGTCGAGGGTGAGAATACCAATGATGTCGCCGGCTTCTAAAGTGGCTCCAGGCTGTTTAATGGGCTGCACGAACCCGTCCTCCTGGGCCAGCAGCGGCATGTACATCTTCATGACCTCTATTTCCGCATAGGCCTGGCCAGCAGAGACGTGGTCGCCCACATCGACCATGAACCGCACCAGTTTACCCGGTGAGGGGGTCCGCAGCTGGGTCGGGTCGTTCTCGACCTCCAACAAACAGGTTTTGGAGTCCACCGAGAGCCGCAAGTTTCCCACGTCGTCCTTGTAGTACACAACGTGCGACCTGCCATCAATGCCGATCAGCAACCCGCCATCGCTGAGCTGCCTCACACCGACCTCGGCCCGGGAACCATTGAGGAAGAGCCTGTAGGTTTCCGGAGACGAGCGGGTTGAGGTGAACCGGAAGTGCTCGCCTTCGTAGATGAAATCGATCTCATAAAGAAACTTCATGGCGTCCTTGGGGGGCGCCTGGCCACGCTCGAGTGCAGCAGTGTACTCGCGGGTGAGCGACTGGGTCTCCAAATGGCTCTTGGTGGCCGCTCCGCACAGCACCGCGATCATCTTGTCCGGTTTGTCGGTGGTGACTTTGCGGCTGATGAGGTCGTCGAGCCACGCGGTGGTGATCGTGTTCTTTTCGAAGTCCTTGGTCTCTAGCAAACTGATGAGGTACTCAACGGTGGTCCGGAAATCACCACGAATCGACAGCTCTTTTAACGCCACAATCATAGAGCGGCGACTGGCCTCTCGGGTCTCGCCAAACGCAAATATGTGTCCGAACTGCGAGTCGCTGAAGCTGTGGATGTTGCCTTGGTTGCCGACACTGAAGTAGCCCCACACCGTCGAACTCGACCGGAAGTTCAGCTCGTGCATCGTGCCACCGCTCGGTTTAAACCCTTCACCGGGGTCCTCGGAGGTGATTCGGCAGGCAGTGGTGTGGCCCCGGGGAACTGGCTTCTTCTGGTACTTGAGCGATTCAGGATCTTTGAACTCGAAGTCGATGGGGCGTTTGGAAAACGGATCCGCGCCGTAGAACATGCGGATATCGGTGATCATGTCGAGGGGGAGTCCCATAGCAATCTGCAGTTGGGCAGCCGGGAGGTTCACACCGGAGGCCATTTCCGTGGTGGGATGCTCCACTTGCAACCGGGGGTTCAGCTCCAGAAAATAGAACTTGTTATCCTCGTGCGAGTACAGATACTCCACCGTACCGGCACTCACGTAGCCAACAAGCCTACCGAGTCGCACTGCAGCCTTCTCCATCTCGTGGAATGTGTCCTCAGGCGCAATGTCTACGGGTGCCTCCTCGATGATCTTCTGGTGTCGTCTCTGGACACTGCAGTCTCGGCCGAACAACGAGATGTTGTTGCCGTACTGGTCAGCAAGCAGCTGCACCTCCAAGTGGCGGGCCGATCCGGCAAGCTTCATGATGAAAATGGGACTTCCGGGGATCTCGGCCTCAACCTGGTGGTAAAGCGACAAAAAGTCCTCCTCGCGCTCGACTTTTCGGATTCCTTTTCCTCCTCCGCCTTCGCTGGCTTTGATCATCACGGGAAGCCCGATCTTCAGAGCTTTTTCTTTGCCATCTTCGGCACTGTTGGAGCATCCTTTGGCGTACACGGTATCGTCAACGCTCACAAGGCCGGTTTCCTCGTCCAAAACGACCTCGTCCACGCCGGTACCGCTCCAGGGGATACAGGGCACCTTCGCGTGCTGAGCCACAATCGTAGAGGAGATCTTGTCGCCCAACGAGCGCATCGCGGAGCCGGGGGGGCCAATGAAAACGATTCGGTGGGGGGAAGCAGCGAGTTTCTCGGGGAGCAGTGGGTTCTCACTGGCGTGGCCCCAGCCGGCCCACACGGCCTGGACGCCGGTCTGCTCAGCAACATCGACAATAAGGTCGACGTTGGCGTAGTTGTTGTTGTTGGTGCCTCCAGGAACGGGGACGACCTGATCGGCCATGCGGATGTACTCGGCATTGGCTTCGAGGTCCTCGGGGGTGGCCATCGCCACAAAGGAAATGGCATGCTCGTCGCCAAACGTCTGGTATGCCCACTTACGAACACTGCGGATCTCTTTAACCGCTCCGATACCGTTGTTAGCGATTAACACCGAGGTGATCACGGTGTGACCGCCGTGCTCGGCAACGAAATCGCGAACAGCAGACGGTTTTGCTTTCTCAACCGAGTTGAGGCCGAGAAAGTGCGGCGCGAGTTTGTAGTTCTCGTACTTCTTCATCCGCTGTGCTTTGGCCAGCATGCTGCCTGTGGAGAAGTATATATACTGGTGGTGAAAATAACTGGTGTTAGGGCAGGGCACTACATGTCTGGGGTTGTTGGTTGGGTATTTTGTCACAGCGGTTGGCCGCCCCAAAGTCGCCCCAAAGTCGGGGTGGGTAAGGACCTCCCTTAAGGCAAGGGACTTTTGAAAAATTGATGCACGCGATCGGGGGGGGGATATGCACGGTAGACATCGCACAGAAGGGTGGTTTTCGAGCTAAAGACTGGGGTTTGAAGTATATTGAAGTAGGTAAAGATTAATAGCTTATAAGACGTGATCGGAACAGTTTGCAAAGTTTGCTGCTCTGTTTTGCTCTTTGAACCGCCCCCAATAGCAGGGCTCAACAAAATAAAGGGTTACGCGTTCCGTGCTGCCTTGACCCAAAATAGAACAACATTCACCCGAGCTATGACTATACTAGTAAGCGGCACCCAAAGTTCGTTTGCGGTAATAGTCTCCAATCGCATGGTACTTGCCTTGGTGATGGTGAATGAGGTTCATGGTGGAAATAATGGCATTCCGGTAATCAATTTTATGTCCTCTGCTCTCCCATGCCTCAATTCGTTTACTGCTGAACCCAGACTCAATCATTAGCGTTTCAGGGATCAGTTGGTGGTGGTACCGGGGGAAGGAAACTGCTTCCAAACCGGTAAGGCCAAATCCGTAAACGCGAATAATTGCTAAAAACACTGCATTTAAAATTCTCGATCCACCGGCACACCCAATTACCAACTCTACGTTTCCAGTACTCTTATCAACCAAAATTGATGGAACTGCAGAACTCAGAGGGCGTTTACCGGGTTCAACAAAATTATAAATTGATGGGGCAAGTTCAAAACTGTTGTTGTTGTGTGGAACACTGAAATCGTCCATCTCGGAGTTCATTATAATTCCAGTGTGGGGGCAGCACAGCATATTGCCAAATAACAGGTTAACGGTAGAGGTCATAGAGACTGCCATTCCGTGTTTGTCTACTACTGAGAAGTGTGTGGTGCCTTTAGGATTGTTCATTTCATAAGAGGGCCGGTAGTCGCGCCACGAACCAAGGGTGTGTGAGGTGTTGATTTGGCTCACGACATGGGCTGCCCAAGGTGTTTTCAGCATTTCATCCATCCGGGGGTTAGAATTAAAGTCAGGATCACCGAGTTCTGATCTCGCGGCTGCCATCCACTTCATGGTCTCTACAATTTGCTGGTTAATAATTGGATCATGTTCATCAACTTGTGCATTCGTATTCAAAACCATGTCCATTACATTGAGACCCAATAACATAGCGGGTCCTGATGAGGGAGAGGGGGATGTAATGACGTCAAGGTTGCGAAAACTGCCTATAAGTGCCGGTTTCACTATCACCTTATAGTTGGCAAAGTCACTGAGACTGAGAATACCACCATTTGCTTGAGTCAAATTTACCAAGTGCTCAGCGATTTCGCCATGGTAGAAAAACTCAGCTCCGTGTTGGGCTACCTTACGCAGGGTATTGGCTAGTTTAGGTCTTTTCATAATTTTTTTGCTAAATTGCTGGGACTGACAAACTTTACGGTGAGTGAAGAGCCAACAGAAATCACTCTTGGTGAGCATTTCGTCCAGTTTTGATAGCCCAATAATGTTTTCGAATATTTTGATCGTCCGGAAAAGTGATTCAGTTTTATCAAAACCACGCTCATTCAATTCAGCAACTGGAAGTACCAGTTCTGGCCAGCTAAGCTGGCTTGCCATCTCATGCAGCTTGTTTAAACCGGCGAGTTCACCGGGTACACCAGATGCTAGTCCGCCTAATTTAGCATTTACAGGATCATCATCGAACATGTGTTTATGGCTGCCTTCAGGAGCAGTCTCCCTGCAATCAATCACAAATGCAGTGCCATTGGGGTACCTCAGAGTGATGAATCCACCACCGCCAATTCCGCTTGATTGAGGTTCCATCGATCCAATACACAATGCCACCTGAATAGCTGCATCAGCAGCATTTCCTCCAGATCTAAGCACATTCACACCCAATTGGGAACATAGTTCGCTATCACTAGCCACAGCTCCGTGTTTCCCCTGTACATCAAACCGTTTAGATGGGCTAAATGTCCCTGTCCATCCTAAGCTCTGGTTTGGTGCAGGTATAAGGAAATATACAAACAGACAGAGTGTAACAACTCCAGCTAAATAAATTGGTCTTTTTTCGCGTTTATTAGCCCATTTCGGGAGCCATCTCGGCAGACCTTGACTTGGGGCAGACATGACGTAAAAAGTGGCGGATACCTCGGCCTTTAACCAGGACCCTGATTGGCCTTGACCACGTATGCCATAGCCTTAAAATGAGCCGTAAACAAAAAGGCCTTTCATTTCACTGCACAATTAAATAGATAATTTCTGAATAAATAATGTCTAATCCCTTATTTATTTTGGCTACAGCTCTGGCTCAATCAAGCACGATAAGCCAGGGAATAACCGTACCCCGTCACCGTGAAAAATTCATTCCTCAATCACTCGTAGCCATGGTTTTCGGCATCTTTTCCAAGAAAAACGAGGACCAGGTGCAGGAGGTCCGCGCCCCAGAGGTGCCCCAAGTCCTGCCTGATGCCTTTGATCCTGCCAAGCTGCACCCCATGGCCAACGTTGGTCAGAAACAGCTCGAGTACCTTGACTTGGAGACAAACACCAACAAAGCAGACGGTATAATTGCATCCAGGGGATTCGCAGAGGATCTTTCATACGGTACTGGTACAATGTACCTCATTGGCTTGGCTTTGGGTGGCAGTTCAGGCCTCGTGGAGGGTTTGCGGACCACCGGTGCCGATATGAGCCCAAAACTCCGAACCAATGCGATTCTCAACTCCATTACCCGACGAGGACCGTACTTGGGTAACTTGCTTGGGTGTCTGACTATGACGTATAATTTTGTGGGAGCCGGTATCGATTTAGCTCGAGGAGACTACCACGACGATGCAGGTTCGTTGGCTGCCGGTGCCATTACCGGTGCTTTGTGGAACGGAACTCGTGGATTTAAGCCGATGCTCATCAGCTCGGCTATGTGCACCGGTGCTGCTGCCGGTTGGTGTGTTCTCAAGCGTGCAGTGGCTCCAGTTGACGATGAGGAGTAGTGTATATAGATTCGGTATGTAGCTTTATGATTTACACATGGACTCTTTTTTTGGGAGGCTCTTCAACCTCCTCTACAAACTCGCTGGTCCGCTTCAGACTGGCCTCTTCCTCCTTTAGGGCGGTATCCATCTCCTCTATTGATTTGGCCCGTGCAAACTTGGCGTATAACGGACTCTTCCCACCCACAAAGTTTGTCAGGTTGTACTTGGTGTGGCTTTTGTTGTACTCAAACTCTACACATGCGTTTAAAAACTCTCGGCACACCTTCAACGGTTCGTGATGGTTAGGAGTGGGCTGAAAGCAGTTCAGCGGATCTAATTGAGCCTCTCTGGCAATCATAGCCCCATCAACGCCATATTTCTCTCTAAATTCATCCATCATGGCTCTATTTTTTATGTCGCCGTTCACAAGGCAGGCAACATTGTGTTCTTTGCACACTTGGGCTATTTCCGAAAGGTAGTCATAAACCGCCGGTTCCCTCGGACGCATAGGAACGGTGCGACAGTGGACGGTCAAACACGAAATTCCGGTTTTCACCAGTTTTTTTACCAGCTCAATTGTCTTGGATGCGGATTCCAGTATGCGGATCTTGGCACTGATGGCCACTCCACAGGGCTTGCCGACCTGCTCCACCAACGACTCCAAAATATTCGTTAGCAGATCAGGGGTTCTAAGAAGCTGTGATCCCATTCCTGAATGCACGCTAAAGTGTTTGGGACACCCGCAATTTAGGTCAATTGCTGCTACATCCTGTGCAACCATCTTTGCGGCCTGAACTGCCAGTTTGGGGTCGGCAGAACCAAGTTGAAAAACAACTTTTGACTTTTCCAAAGCAGGGGAGGTCCGCCACACTAATTTACTTGGGTCTGAAGTCTGGAAATAGTCAACAGTGTGCAGTTTGTCGTTGTATTTCCGGGTACTGGCAATCAGTCGCTTGTCTACAATCTCGGGTCCCCATACAAGATCGGCACCGTGAGCAAGTGACAGTTTCCTAAGTGGGAGTTCACTGACTCGCACCATCGGTGCCAAAACGAGTTTCCCTTTGTAGTCGACCATTCGCCTTATTTTTTCAGCCGTATGGCGTGCCAAAGTGGAAAAAAATAAAAATAATTTCGTAACATACATAAACTAAGTGGTAGGTGGGGGGGTATCAAAAAAAATAGTAGGGGAAAT
Source organism: Starmerella vitae (assembly GCA_030584925.1). Taxonomy (NCBI): domain Eukaryota; kingdom Fungi; phylum Ascomycota; class Dipodascomycetes; order Dipodascales; family Trichomonascaceae; genus Starmerella; species Starmerella vitae. The sequence continues at coordinate 94,846 of JAJMCB010000017.1, read as the reverse complement.
CATAAACGCCTGCGTTGTAAGTTCCTTTAAAGAGACCAAAAGTGCTCTCCTTTTTTAACAGCCTCTAGAATTTGTAAAGCCATAGCATCAGCAGCATCATCACACATGTCATCGTCTTTTTTATCGTCGCCTAAACTTGTGTTAAGCTTCGGTATTTGGTAGCAACCGTCCCAGGCGGGTAAAAGACCTTCCTGAATGCTCACAGGAGACATGGGCTGACCAGTAGGTCTATGGCTTTCGGAAATGTGGCAGTTGAGGCTGGGGAAGTGTTGGTCTTGGATATTCGTCATGTTGGACATGTTAGACATAGGCGAGTGGAAGGACGGCGACTCAAAATTCGATGCAACACTGGCAGAGCGACTTCGGCCACTGGCGAAGGTGCGAACCGAACGGTGTGACGGTGTTTGAGGAGATGGTTTATCAACATCTTCAAATGCTATCGACGCAAATGTCTCGCTGGCCGGGGTTGATGGGGTTAAGGGACCGGAAGAGTGAGATTCCACCATTCTCTGTGGCGGAAGCTCAATATTCCCGAGTCCTTCGGCATTTTTTCTTCTAAATCTCCGGGATAACACCCTTTTAATCTCCATTTTTTCGTGTTATTCAAGTGGGTTGCTAACTAACCGAGTTTTTTTTCTCCGCCTCTAAAGTGTGGGGTAGGCTATTGATTTTTTTCGTGGATATAAGTACAGTGCAGCAGATAACTACTTGGTACGTTTTTAAACCAGCAAATTGGACAGATAAGAAAACTGCGATCGAGGAAGGACGAGAACTTTATAAGGATTCAGTTCCGGTATAAATGTAGTCTAAAGAGTGTTTATTCATCGCTTGGAGTGCCACCTGACACCACTGCTGCGCATCGGTCTTTTTCCTTGTACATAATCGGGGTAAGGAGCCACAGATTTAAGAGTAGACATGGTGTTTATGTAAACTTAGCTGAAGCCTAGCTCGTATGGCTGCTATTCCTTGCCCTAATAAGTGCTTTGAAAAATCAGTAATGCTTCGGAAATGAATCGCCTAATGTGTCACACAGTTTGACATTGTCGAAAATTTTTATAATAAATTAAGTATTATCTTTTTATGTATCGTGTATACTGTCTCTATAAACTTTTTTTTATCGTTTGAAAGATTAAATTGCCTTTTAACGATCTGAAACACCGGATCTTATTCAATCGGGAGAGATATAGTGAATTTAGAGCATTTATTTCTTGAATTTTAGGCTATTGATACATATTACTAGCTGATTCAACCATATTTCAAAAATTACAGGGGGTAATAATACAAATTTAGTGGCTAAAGCCTGATAACTTACTCTTTTGAACGGAATTATCACTAAATTTTTCAATAAAAAATATAGGGCTAGGAAATGTGCAAGTTATATTAATTCACGTGTTATTAACTGCATATCTAATTAAGCTTGCATATTCCTGAATGAGCTGTTTTCCATCGGGGTAGTCGGGGTAGTTTTTTATTAAGTACTTCTGGGTATTGATTGGGGAAAAATGTGTTTTCTATAGTGTATATGAACCCCAGTTTATTCGCGGCTAAATTTCCAAAGCTATTTTTGTACTTCTCGGTAAACTGCCCAGGTTTTAAACAACGGATTATGTTACCATGAAAAAAATTCTTAACATCAAAAAGAAAAAAAGTATTCACAACCCTATCTCACCTTACCCCCAAGGACAATTCCTTTTACAGAGCCTAGGCAAGTCCGGGACAGCAGACATGTAGGTCTAAAAAGAGCTAAATATAGATATCTGAGTAAATCGCACACGAATATAATAGAAAAATGCAAGATAAAAAAAAGTATGAGTAAGATTTTGATTGTCGTTTGACAAACTGCCCAAACAGTTGCATATGCAAACCTGATGTTAAAAGATATGCCGTGTACTCAATTTATTTTGTTTAAGAATACTTTAGAATATGTTGATCTATTTTAGATAGATATATAAAAAAAATGTACGTGGCTCAAACATTTGTTCGTTTGCTACAACAAAGTTGACATAGAACTCGCACCCGAACTCTTAGCAGAACCACACTAGAAATAATATACGCATCAAAACGATGTGTATATCGCATATTCTATCTACGCCTACTGACACATTGAAAAGCTACCGAAATATCAGTAAAATGTACTGCTAGCTCTTCGACTTAAAGGTAGGCGAGTTTTCTTGCTTAGTTATCGAGTTCTCTTGAAAACATTAGGAAAAAAGCACATAACAAGAGATACTCCAAAAATCAGGGCGTCCTTTTCAGAAAGAATGCGGTAAAAATTAATAGTATCCGTTAATACCCACACTTATGTACAAAATAGTACCTAATAAAATCTATACATATTTGGGTTATTAGATACACATCTTTAAAGCATGGAGAGGCCAATGAAAACGCGTCAAACTATGATTACCTCGTTCCGCGAAGAATAGGGTTTCATAAATCCGGGGATATCCGGAAACTACACCAGATTAATACCACAAATTATAGGAAAAATGCATTTTTAAAAACAGAATTGAAATAATTTTGTGTTCCAATGCCGAGATTCTACAAATAAAAGTACGTTTCGGGCCATTCTACATGTTTGTTATTAAATTTTATGCACCTATAAGAGTTTGTAGATTAGTAATGGATTGGAACGTTCATAAATACCAACCAAAATAGGTTTTAGTCTTTCCACATCAACACCAAGAAAAAAAAAACATTTACTTAAGATGGCTAAAGAAGGTAACGCCAAGAAAGGTGCTAAGTTGTTCAAGACTCGTTGCGCCCAGTGCCACGTTGTCGATGAGACTAACAAGGTCGGTCCTGGTCTTAAGGGTCTTTTCAGCCGTAAGATTGCTACTCACCCCGGTTTCTCATACTCCGATGCTATGAAGAGCAAGGATTTCCAGTGGACCGAGTCCGAGTTCCACGATTACATTGGCAACCCCAAGAAGTACATCCCAGGTAACAAAATGGCTTTCGCTGGTCTCAAGAAGGAAGCAGACCGTGCCGACTTGCTTGCTTACCTTAAGGAATCTACTGCCTAAAGATAATTGGGCTTATGTATATAAATATCGTAGATAAATTAGACGTAGACTAATAATTTTAAAAATGAAGGCATTGTAAAGCAGACTACTTGAATTTTCGTAGAAGTTCAGCCTTTCGTAGCTCAAGAATCCATTGATCTATTTCCTGGATCGTAACAGGTTTGGTGGTATCCACTACTTTTTCAGCATTGAAAAGCGGAGCACCAGTTAGGGTGCTTTTATGGCGACTCTCAGACTTTTTCGATATGGCGAAGGTAGCCTTTGATTGGCGATCTGTCTCTGGAGAAGTGGTTATGTAAACAGAGGGTTGGGAACGATCAGCTTGCTAATTTAAAGCTTTTTATGTTTTTATTGCTTTACTTGGTTAGAAAACTAAAACTGGCGACAGCCTGGTTTTTAAGAATTATCTACAGATTTAAATTAAAGAAAACCACGGTGCGAGTGAAACAAAAACATGGCAAAAAAAATTGGACACACCGGGACTCGAACCCGGGGCCTTACCCTTGCGAAGGGTACGCGATACCACCTACACCATGCGCCCAAGTACAACTAGGCCAAAGCCATAACGTTTTTCAAAAATACCATATAACTCTATATACCCAACTGAATGTAAATTCACTCTATAGTCTTCCAAAATGACTTCCACATCAATTATAAAGTGATTAATTACTTTAGTTACTCGATAAAATATCATTTATTACTCTACATTTGTTTTTTTCCCCGACCACAGATGTTTTAACCGTCACTGGCTATAGCGATGTAACACTGCTGCTTCATTGAAATAAGACATCTTCTAGTGAATCTGCATTTACTTGAGGTCTTACTTGTTTCTGAGACCATAATTTGTGTATTATATACCTAGTAAAACGAATGCTAATTCAATTTTCTTAAACCACACACTTACCTATGCGCAATGCACTCGTTTAAATAACCGGATCATGGCTTTTGTTTCACTCCAGTTTCATTCTCATAAAGAATCTATGCGCTAAATATAGGACACAACCTCTCTTTAGCCTAGAGAAAAGTATCACAAAGCGGAATAGTTGAGAATGAAGGATTGAGAGTATAACTTCCATAGCTGAGGTTTAAATTAGCTATTCAATGTAATAATAACTTGATATTTACGCAATAAAATGTTTTTCTATAAAATTAGTTTAGTGAAATACGTCCTGTAAATAGGATACATAGTGCCAAAACCTGTGAAACTACTCATTTTGAGTCTCGATTTCTTTTTTTTCGTTAAATAAATGATAATGTACTTCAAAACAAACAATCAAATAGAGATCTTACTGCCTCGATCTATTACTACATCCACCAAAACCCCTTACAAAGGATAGACCTAATGGTCTAATGGTCTTTAGTTGATATTGTCTTGCAGTATACGTATATTAAACTTTAACTAGTGTGAACTTTGAGGATGGCAGAGACAATATTAAAATTAATTTGGTATTTTATTTACTGCTTTGATTAAGAAACTTCTCACCAAACTAACATTACTACTAATCATGAACCCCTCGAATCCGAGTAGCTAGAAAGCTATGCATTTAATAGGAAATATACTTTAACTGAATCGAAAGCTTAGATCCTAATTCAAAGCCGGCATTCTTTGCTGGATCCTTATATGTTTATTTATTCCCGTTTTTGTTGATGAAATGCCCTTCCCACCAGGGCAAGGCAGAAATCGGATATTTACATGCCTGATTCCAGTGAGCCACCAAAGGCCATGACACACGAGGATTTGCTGTCTAGCGTATCTGACTGCTTGTCATTTTCTCCTGCATTCAGTCTGAGCGGTTTCGAGACCGTTAATGACTCTGTTTTAAAAGAGATGCACGAGCGTGCCCAAAACACTCTTCATAACCAGGCATTGCCCCGAAAACCGGAATTCAATCCCTCAAAGCTTGATAAATTCCACAAAATCAACAAAACTCCTCCCAATAGCCGGTTTACAGCCGCACACACTCGAGATTTTGATCAGCACCCCAGCATTGGCGAGACCAAGCGTATTAGCAGCGGTGAAGAGAGCCCCAGCAAGCGTAGACGGAATCAACAAGGCCAGAGCGTAGGCATTTTGCCCAAACTTGCCAGTCTTTCGCTCGATGACCGAACACAAATTGCTAAAATGAAATTGGCTCGACAGCGTCGGGAACAGCAGCTTTCACCCCAAAAGCGGAGAGAGCACCAGAAAGAAAAAGTAAGGCTGGGAACCATTCCCAAATTAGATATCCCCAGCATTCCCAATTTCTCTAATAATGAACCAGAAAAGCCTCAGATCCTCAAAGGTCCCCTGCAACCAAAAACCACGAGCCCCAAGCCCATATTAAGAAGCCCCAGTATTGGTTCAGTAAAGACAAGTACAAGTTCACGAACTATTTCCCGTATAAGTTCACAACCACCACCACAATCGCACTTAAATCCAAATTCAAATCCAAATTCAAGTCAAGCAGGCTTTGGTAAACGAACACCCGGTTTAACCCCAGCAAGTGCTGCGGTCAGACCTGCTCGGCCAGCTGCAACCGGGCACATCAAAGGTTCGAATCCAATCAGTACTGCTGGAGCAACTGGAACAAGAAACCAAACACCAAAATCACCAAGTACGCGTACATTGCCTAGGACACCAACCCCGCACTTACCACCCAATCCACCCAATACATCAAGTCCAAGCCTATCGAGGACGTTGAGCTCGCCCAACCAAAATCCCACACTCACGAGTTCATCCAGCACCAGATCACTGCACAGTTCGACCTCGACCAACCGGACTGTGAGCTCGCCAGTCCAGCTCACTCGGTCGAGCACTTCTAAATCACTTAATCGCCCCCCAGCCAATCGACGTCCGCTTCCCACACTCCCCTCATTCTCACAAAACAATTTACCCCACTACGCACAGCCCACACTGGCCTCACAGCGGCGTTTTGAAGCCACACAGCAAGAGAGGCAGGAACGAGAGGAGAGGAAACGTAAGTAAACCAGTTGGACACCTAAATAAGAACGACAAAGTACCGCTAATAACAAATTAATCGGAGTACATAATTAATCTAACTAATACTGCTTGGCTAAACCGGCGTGCTTTAATTGCTGTGATTCGCTGTACCAAAATTTTCAGGGCAACGGACACCGCGTTAGGGTTCACGTCACCCAATCACGTACGTACCCTGAAAAGCTTATAAGTGCAAGGCCACCAACAAACTTTTCTTCCCGTAACCACGGTTATTTGATTTTACCGCAACACATAAAAAATGTCTGACAAGTCCCAGTCGAACTTCCTCATCGACTTCATGATGGCCGGTGTCTCCGCCGCCATCTCGAAGACCGCTGCTGCTCCCATCGAGCGTGTTAAGCTTCTTATCCAGTCCCAGGGTGAGATGCTCAAGCAGGGCCGTCTCGACCGCCCCTACTCCGGTATTGCTGACGCCTTCAAGCGTACCATCAAGGACGAGGGCGCCATCTCCTTGTGGCGTGGTAACTCTGCCAACGTTCTTCGTTACTTCCCCACTCAGGCTCTTAACTTCGCCTTCAAGGACAAGTTCAAGGCCATGTTCAAGACCAACAAGAACGACCCTTTCACCACCAGTCTTACCAAGAACATCGCTTCTGGTTCCGCTGCCGGTGCCTCGTCGCTCCTCTTCGTCTACTCGCTTGACTTCGTCCGTACCAAGCTTGCTGCTGACGCCAAGTCCTCCAAGACTGGTGGTGAGCGTCAGTACAACGGTATGATCGATGTTTACAAGAAGACCATCGCCAAGGACGGTGTCCTCGGTCTCTACCGTGGTTTCATGCCCTCTGTTGTTGGTATTGCTGTTTACCGTGGTTTCTACTTCGGTCTCTACGACAGTCTTAAGCCCGTTGTCCTCGTTGGCTCGCTCCGTGAGTCGTTCCTTGCTTCGTTCTTGCTCGCCTGGGGTGTTACCACCGCTTCCGGTATTGCCTCTTACCCTCTTGACACTGTTCGTCGTCGTATGATGGTTGCTGGCTCTCCTTACAAGAGCTCCTTCGAGGCTTTCGGCTCTATCCTCAAGACTGAGGGTGTCGGTGCCTTCTTCAAGGGTGCTGGTGCCAACATCCTCCGTGGTGTTGCCGCTGCCGGTGTCCTTGCTCTGTACGACAAGATGCAGATGATCATCTTCGGTAAGAAGTGGTAGACATAGAGATAGACTATTTAGTTTATAAGCAAGACTGGTAATTTCTAGTTTTGCACTAATATAGAAATAGAACTTTCAGTTTTCTTTTTGTGCAGTTTTTTTTTGTGCAGTTTTCTTTTTCCTCGGCAACTGCAGATTATCATGTCTACATATATACGTATAGAGATGTGGAGTCTTAGCGTGACACGTGAGACGGATATACATGTCCGGATATCCGCGTCGGGAGGCTGAAAACGGGCAGTTTTTTTTCTAAATTTGTCACAAAAATTTGCACACTAGGGAGATCTTTTAAATTAAAAATTTTTAGCCCATTTAAAGCTGAAAACGTGGTGGTGGAGGTGTTTTAATTCTGGAGGTTAGACCTAATGTGTCACAGACAGGGCGGAGATCAAGGGTTCTTTGCTTAGACGTTTATAGGTCCAGGCACAATTTGTTATAAATATATTATATGCACATTGACGGCGGGACGTAGCCCTTAGAAGAATCGATAAGTTAGATTCTCTGGTATTTTTTTCATTTTTTTTAAAAAATGGTCGCTGACCAAAATGATAATACTAATAATGTGAACTGGACTGGTAAACGTCTACGTGCACATTTGGCATGCGAGGCTTGTCGCAAGCGTAAGATACGCTGCGATTCCAGCAAGCCCTCGTGTTTAAATTGCGAGAGATCAGAGGTTCCCTGTGTTTACCCCCTTGATGGAAGACGAAAACGCAAAATTGGCTCTAAACCCGATGTTTCATCTTCTATCTCGTCTCTGGGGTACGAGAGTCCAAAGGGCGAGTTCAACTTGGAACAACGGCTTGGAAGAGTGGAAGCTCTTCTAGAAGCGCTTTTAGAACGTACTTCAAAAAGTTTAGACTCTGTCGCCAACACGCCTGGAACAAGTTCGGAGATAACTGCTAAAAATGACCCCAAAAATGACTATAAAGCAATTGACGATGATACAACGAGCTCAGCTCGGTTGGGCGCCCCACGGGATATTTTGATGCTGAGCCACCGTCGAGCACCTGTTGTTATTAAATTAGGTGACAATGAGCCTTTGGTAACGTATACGCATGGCTTCACCACCACTCTGCTCCATCCAAGGCGAATGCGGAGGTTGTGCGAGCACATAGGATGCCATGAACTCGGTGTAGCTGCCGAAAAAAAGCTCAAACTCTTGTGGAAGCGAAGAATGGAAATGATGCTCTCAGAAAGAAGCGATATTGGCTTGTCACCTTCATTGGCGCTAGACGTAAACATCATCGAGCAGGGAATTCAGGATATCAACCGCGATGGTTCCAGTATGGCTAACGTCCTCATCAGTCGCAGTGATATTGAGCAAGTTCAGCGAATTGTGTGTCCCACGGGTGACTACCGACACATTGACTACTCCTCCCCTTATTCGCTGCTGTACTCGACCGTCGTTATGCAGGTAACTGGACTTGACAGCAAAATCAAGGGATACACAACTGAGTATGTTTCCGAACAGAACTTGCTCGCATTCAAGCTGACCATGCGAACCGCACTTCCTTCGTGTCACTCCACGTTTTTGCTTCTACGACTGCTCATATTTGCCATGGTTGTTATTCATCAGCGGACGTTTTTTCCCCAATTGCGTTCATTTGTGGCTGTAGCTATCAGCATGGCCACCGATCTCGGTCTTCATAGGGGTGACTGCAGTCGGCTGCTCAGCCCACCGGAGCGTCGAAGGAGAGAACTGGTGTGGACACTATTGAGGGAACTGGACGTGAAGCTTGCTGCTTCAATGGCCTGTGCTCCTTTGTGTTCTGAACCGTACTGGCCTATGCTGCACATGAAGCCTTTAAGTGGTGACTTAAAATCCTATGAGGAGGGTGACTCTGGGACAAACATGGAGTGGACCAAAGACTGTTACTCGTTGGCGACCTCCTCTAAACTGAATCAAATCTATGTGGATATGTTCCAGCAACTGTTTTCGCCCCAGGCACTCGAAAATAGTGTGCGGGGGATGATGGACAAGTTATGTGGTATTGTTGTTAGGCTAAACGAGTGGTATAAAACGTTACCACAGAGCACAAGGGACATAATGGCCGACATAGAAAGGCGTGAGGACCTCAAAAACCGCGAGTTCTCGATGATTTATAGACCCGAGGCCAAGGAAGAGGAAAGCAAAGATAATGGTGGTGACGAAAAAGCGGATGGAAGAGGCACTGCAGGCAGTACTGAACCACTCGCAGCCATGGAAGAGGATGATCATATGTCCTGGAAGTTTATAAAAAACAAAATTGAGCTCAATTCACTAATGTGCTACTACAACATTCTTTTGCTGCTGCACTCAGTACCGGCATTCAGTCCTTCGAGTCTGCAGACTTACCGTGAGGTGCCTGGGCCACTCAAAGACTCGCTGGGTGTGCTCGATTCCTGTGCAAAACAAATTCTGAAATTGGCGTTCAGTGACAGGGGACTTCAGAGTTTGGGGGTTTTACCTTTACATGCCACTAGTGCTTTTAGTGCAATGTTTTTAAAGCAGGTTCGTGAACCTCGACATCCAAAAAACGGAGAGGAACTTGTTCTTATTTACCAATACATTTTTCGATTCCGAAAAATGATAAGTCTGCGTGCAGACTACGTTCCAGGTGTTAATCTTGTTCTGAGTCTGTGGCTAACGTTCGCAAATGTGCTGTCACAGCTGAATAAAGAATGGTTGAGAGACAACGAACCTGGTACAATGCATCCGGATCTCTACAACAACCAGTTCTTTGAGAATGGGAACGTGGAAACACCTCACTATCCAAATGTCGGTCCTATGTGTGACGAAAAGACGGGACGAGAGGAGCATCCAGTTGCTGTCGCTGGCAACCAGGAACATATGAGCGACCCAAATGGCCAATACATGTTCACCGAACCATCAATTGATGCAGCTCCGGAAGAGTTCTTACTTTGGGATGAGTTCAACGTTAATAACAGTGAAGGAGTTGACATTCCGGGGTCTTACAATGATTTTGGTGACGGCATTGACCAGCCATTAAACAACTGTGTTATAGTCTGAATTTATGATCTGAATTTATGACCTGTATATAGTTATATAAGCTTTTATATTTTTGCAGTGGTTTAATTTTATTTTATCCATCTATTTTTTTTGAACATATATGAAAATTCCGTTAAGGGTCTGGGCGATGATCTGGTTGTCGTTAGTGATACCAGTCCATGCGAAGTTCTGGTCGGTTTTCCAAGTAGACAGTGATTACCAGTACAATGTTATGGCTGAACTTGGTAAGCCTTCGCAATCGCTAAGCGTCGCACTCGACCTGGGCACCGCAGACTTCTTGGTCGTGCCCCAAAGGTGTTTCCAAGGCCAATGTGGCCAATTTTCATCAGGAACTGCGTTTAATATGTCTGTTTCAGAAACATTAAACCTAAATAACACCTTTTTTACTACTGAAATGCTTTCTGGAAACACAATATCGGGAATATGGGCCGTGGACACCCTTCAGATGTTTGGTTACCAAACGAACTTGACTTTTGCCATCAGAGCCGATACGAACGACCTTTATTATGCTGCATCAAATTTTACAACCTCGACAAAAGTCCGCAATACGTTAGGAATTGGCCCTCATGGCTTGCAGGCTTCGGTGCAGTGGATCGAAAATGGGTATCCTCAACCTGTTTACGATAATTTTATGCACACTCTACCAAATACAACCAGATCATGGTCACTTTGGGTAGACCCCAACGGATCCAATTTAGGATTGTTCATTTTTGGAGGCATGGACCCTTCGACGTATTATGAGGAAACCTACGGAACAATGGCTATACAATTGACCAGGGATCGATTGGGTACTCAGCTGGCCTTACCTTCACAACTAGCAGTGATGTGTATGGACATGGTTGTGCGTTATTTAGTACCCAGGACCAACCAGTGGAATGGTGCTGACTACCTGTTTACTGGCTACACATGGATTTTGGCAATTTTTGAGAGTCAAGGAATATTTTCAGTACCTGCAGCGATGCTTCAGAATCTTGCAGTGGCTTTAGGTGGTGTGTACTCGTACGAGATAGATTCATACCTTGTTGCTTGTGACACTCAGGCCATTATAAGCCTTATCTTGCCAAACTACATACTCGATTTCAGCATTACTGATTGCCTGCTTCCACAAAACCTTGTCAGCACTTCTGGCCAACCAATGTGTGTCCTAAATATTGGAATTTCAGACTCGATAATTATTCCGAACCAGATGACGCGGCATTACTTCATGGCAGTGGACTACAGAAACAACACGATTTCGTTTGCAAAACCGAAACCAGCAGCCCCGGGAGGTGCCCCACAGAACATTATACCGGTGTCTTCACAGCTTTTCACTGCTTCATTTCCAGGCTTCACAAACTCTTCAGCATTGGCAGCCCCAACATTCTACCCACTCACATCTAGCCAGTATCAATTAACCGGGGTGACATCCGTTGTCCTTCCCCCAATAGACAGTGCTCCAACCAACACGAGCTAAAAAGGGCAGTGATACACTACTACTAATAACGTTCACTTGCATTATACATAGGAACGCGTTTCATTCAATTCGCGTTTACATTTTACATTTATTTATATAGAATCCACCGTTTTGACTACTCTTGTTCAAGATTTGTCACTTTTTACGTGAAATCGGCTCGATCGTTTCCTGAGCTTGACGGTCTGTGATGATCTGGAGCTGGCTGGCAAAACCAGTATTTGCTAATTACTGGTCAACTTTCCAAGTAGACAATGACTATCACTACAACATTTTGGCTGAATTGGGTACCCCCCCACAGTTCCTAAACGTCTCGCTTGATTTAGGCACTGCAGATCTGATGGTTGTGCCCCAACGGTGTTTTCAGAACCCATGTGGACAGTTTGAAACAAATACCGCATTCAATATGTCAAATTCAGAGACGTTGAGTATTAATCGCTCTTTTTTTACTGCCGAAATGCTTTCTGGGGACACAGTATCAGCAGTTTGGGCGGTTGATATGTTTCAACTCGCTGGTTTTCAAACAAACACGACATTTGTGATAAGAACTGATACCAACAATCTTTATTATGCTGCTTCAAATCTCACTACCACCACTAAGGTGCGAAATACTTTGGGGATTGGACCCCGTGGGCTAGAGTTGTCTGCACAGTGGATCCAGAACGGACGGCCAGAGCCCGTCTATGACAATTTTTTGCACACTTTACCAAATTCAGCCAACTCATGGTCACTCTGGGTTGATCCCAGCGGCTCTGACCAGGGGATGATCATTTTTGGAGGTATGGACCCGTCCACCTTTTATCCAGAAACTTACTTTACGGTTTCGATACCTTTGCTGCCTGACAGACTGGGAACAACACTAAGTGAACTTTCACAATTGTCGATTCAGAGCTTTTTATTGTCGATTCAGTATCCAATTAGTGAGGACGACTACTGGAACTTCATCGATGTAACCGGGGGCAACCTTGAGATGCCGGGTCGTGATTTATACATGATCATATTTGAAAGCAATGAAGCGTTTTCAATGCCTGCAATAATGGTTCAGAATACCGCAGTAACTCTAGGGGGTGTATACTCTTTCGAACTTGATTCGTATTTAGTTCGCTGCAGTGCAAAAAGTCGGTTATCAATTTACCTGGATAACTATCACCTCATTTTTAATCTCACAGACTATTTATTTCCTGTGAATTTGACTGATACATCCGGGGAATCTATTTGTATACTAGATGTTGGAGTTTCTGACGCAGTGATTCTACCTAACAGCATAATGCGGAACTATTTTATGGCTGTGGATTACCAGAATAACACTATTTCATTCGCAAAACCAAAACCAAAACCCGGTGATCCCAATGCTGCACCAAAAGAGATTGTATCTATCCGCGTTCAAACGACAGCCCCAATGGTAGACTCCACTGCACCCTCCCCCACCTTTGGAGGTGATTTGACTATGGCTACACCTAGTTTTAAGCCGCAAATCGCCAGCGAATATCAAATAATCACGGTGACATCAACGTATAGCAATCTTGCGTCAATAAAAATTTATAGTTGATGATTTAATGTATGTATATATTTTTTTTCAACTTGCGTGCATGATCATGGTGTGCATTCGAAGATTAGCTAGAGAACATTTATTTTCTGATTTCTCTTTTTTTTTGTTATTCATATGAATCATGTATATGTATATTTAACCTGCCAAATCGGTCAAAGTGCATGACTGAATTTGCTGACTGCATGCTGACTTGCAGACTTGCATGGTGACTGCATGTGGAAAGACATACATATAACCTTGACCAGACCAGATCAGAGCAATAAGACCGATTCACCTAACTGTCATCCACTTTAAAAAGAAATGATAAAAAGCGTTATTAAATTGAACCAAGCGCTTTTAAAGTTGTTTAATTCGGTAATTGAGTTAGAACCTGCCACTCCACCATCCATCGAAGACCTTAAACTTGAAGATACCGAGGATTTTGTCAAGGTATTACTAGAAGACTACGCAGTAGTCTTACAACCTGAAGCTCAATATGCAGCCCAAACAGTTATGACACACTGTAAAGCCACACGAGTTAATCACAAAGCCTGTAACTCAACTTTTTATGCTAAATGGGAGACCGTAATGAAAAAGTCCCGGCTTGAACTATTTATTGACCAAATTTTACACTACGCTTCAACCTACGGAACAAACTTTACTGGAGAGGTTTACTTACCCGATGTGGATCGTGAGAACCCCGAAGGAAAGCTTCCTGTATTTGTTGTTGGTACTTTAACACCAGAAGAAGCAGTATCCAAAACCGTTAACTTACTCTCAAGTGGAACTGCACTCACCGAAACCACAATTTACAGTTCAATTGAAGTGATTTCGCAGCTCCAAGCCCCAATTGATATCAACGAAGTGAGAAACAAAGAGGCGAAACTGCTACTAATGGAGAAAATGGGCATCATGGATGTGCCCCCCGAGGAGTTTGTGAGATTCCTCGTGTATATCTGCATGACAAAAACTCTGCTAATCAAGTCCAAAGCCGTAATCGATCAGATTCGCATATCTCGTGTAAATGTTTCAAACTACATTGAAGAATACCCTCATTTTGACAAACTTGCCAGTGTGTTCAACCGGTTTAAAGTACTTTTCCTAGCCATGAGAAAATCACACCCTGAGAACGTAAAAATAATCAACAGACTGGCCCGACTGAGCAAAACTAAACATATACCCATGGTTACAAACCCATTAAACTGTGTCACCTGGAGAGAGCTACAGAGCACAGAGATGCACTGGCTGGAGAACGCTACGAACTCGGCACTTTTACGTGCCATCAACTGCACCAAGTTATACTCCACCCCCCACGAAGGACACACATATCAAATTCGAAATGGAAAAGCCTGGATAAGCACTAAGAGTTTGAAGGAATCACAGATCTCCATAGCCCAAAAGAACTTTGACACCCTCATGAAGTACTACAAGTCCCGAGTCGGAAACCAATTAGTAGGCAAGAAAGTCTACGTCCCTCCTGGGATTGAGTATGGCCTTCCAATCAGTGAGAAGCAGATGGTCGGAAACATTCCAATGGGCACCAAGATTCACTCAATGGGCGAGAATTTCGCAGTTGGAGTATATTGGAAATCTGAATACAATGTAAGAGACATTGACTTGGGCTCATTGAGTATTAACGGCGAGAAAGTTGGCTGGAATTCAAGTTACAACAATAATGGGATAACGTACTCTGGTGACATTACCAGCCCCGGAGAGAACGGAGCCACGGAGTACCTCCTATACAGCAATAATGGCACGTTTAAAGACTCAGCCGCAATAGTTACCGTCAATTGCTTCTATGGAAACACCCGTAACTGGAGTTACGACATTGTGTGTGGCCGAGGCAACAAGACCAATAAAGACTACCTCATGGACCCCTCTAAAGTCGATTTCACCGCCAGGTACAACTCCCAACAGTCTCAAAACTATATTGGAGTCATCACCAGAGCAGGTTCCAACTCCACCTTCTACTTCAAGCTTCTGCCCACATCAGGCGGCCGCGTCAGTTCAGCCAACGACCTCAGCAAGTATTCCACGCTCAGCCTCATGCACGAAATCGAGCACAGCATGACCTTAAACGAGCTTCTGTTTGAGCATTTGGATGCTGAGCCGGTGCAGGACCCCAACGAGGCCGACATTGACCTCTCAGTTAACCAGATCAGCCGAGATATCTTCAACCTGCTTGGGGAAACTAAATAAATAGGTATATATATGCAAAACTAATGCCTTTCTTCGAGTCTTGCTGCCGCCTCGAGAGCCTCCTGGGCCTTCCCTGAGCGCGCTTCGCCCGAGCGTTTTATCTCCTGAGCGTGTTCTTTCACCATTTGCAGGACCTTTTGGCGGACCTGCACGGTTTCCTCGAGAATTGCCTTGGCCCGCCTGATCTCGTACTCGTCGCGCGGTGATACCGCTTCTAACGAGTGTACTGTGGCCTCGTACCGTGCCTCATCCTCAATGTACTCCCTATACTCCTTGAGCAGCTGGCAAAGAGCACTCACCTTGATCTGCGCCTTGGACGGCATACCTTGCCCAGCTAATTAAAGCAGCTAATTAAAGCAGCTAATTAAAAGTATATGTAACTACGCCTAACTTGTTGGTGACACCTCCCTATCGACCTCATCAACTGTTTCCGTCTGTCCAGCCTCATTCTGCCAGAAAGTGAGGTTGTCCCGGAGCAGTTTCATGATGAGCTTCGAATCGTGGTAGAGCTCGTCCGGAAGCGAGTCGAGCTCCGGAATGGCATCGTCGAATGCCTGTTTCGCCAGCAAACACGCTCGGTGGGCCGATCCAAGGACCTCGTAGTAGAACACACTGAAGTTGAGGGCCAAACCGAGCCGCAGAGGGTGGGTTGCCGAAAGAGACTCGCGTGCGATCTCGGTGGCCTGTCGGTAGTTGTCGTAGGCCCCGCCAGCACTCGTTTTCTTCTCCTCACCAACACTGAACTCGGACATGTACCGGAAGTAGTCGCCAACCATCTTGAAGTAGAAAACACGCTCCTCGACGTCGGTGGCGTGCGGAATGAGCTGCTCCGTGAGCAAATCAAGCACCTGGCGGCAGATCGAGGTCAGCTCGGACTCGATCTTGCGCTTGAAAGGCTCGACTATTTCGATGTCGTGCTTGAGGTCGGTGGGCTGTGCTTTGGGTGCCTGCTCACCACTGCTGGACTCGGCACCAGCAGACACCTTCAATTTCTCGTTCAGCTCGTTCAACAGCGTCTCCACCAGCCGCCACGAAGCCCGTCGGGTGCCGATTACGTTCTTGTAGGCCACGCTGAACAGATTCCGCTCCTCAAGGCTCAATTCGGGGGTCTGCACAACAACCTGCTTCATATACTCCGCCATCTCGTCGTACCGCTCGGCGTGCTCGGCTAACCGGGCCAGGAGCGTACCTTTCTCGCGTTCGCTAAGTTGGGGGTCCGTCATTTGTTAGGGGTAGGTTTCAGAATTCTAATGGCGATCCGCAGCGTTTATATTCTCAGCAAGGCGGGCAGCCTGATGTACCGCCGGGACTTCAACCAGGGGCTCAAACAGCTCGATTCGAACGACTACCTCGTGTTTGCCTCCTCGTTCCACACCGTATACGCCTGGACCACCCAGATATCCCCGGTGGGTGGCCGGTGCTCGGGGCTCCAAACGCTGGAGATGCCCGACGTTACTTTGCACTGCTTCCAAACAATCACCGGTGTTAGGTTCTTGGTCATTGTTGATCCTGGGACCCCGAATATTGATGCCATTGGTGCTAAACTCTATGTGCTCTACGCTGACTTCGTAATGAAGAACCCATTTTACACGCTGGAGATGCCAATACGGTGTGCCAAATTCGATAAACACCTCGAGAAGTTTGTTTCTTGATCACAAATGCTCAATGTGGTGCAGTTCCTCCAATGGTACCAACGACTCGGATTTCTGCTGGAGAATGTACCGTTTGTAGTAATAAGGCAGGGCTTTGTTGAACTGGTACGACATGAACTCGCGGTTGGAGTGGGCAAACACTGCGTCCAATTCCTCCAGTGAAAGCTGCTTGGTTTCAGGAACGAGTGCAAACACGAAAACTAGCATCACGAGGTTTAAACCGGCGTAGAACCCGAATACACCCACTGTGGTGAACACCTGTCGCATCCTGAAAAACGTTATGCTGAGTATCGCATTGGCACCGTTGTTCACAAACGCTGCCAGTGCAACGCTCAATTCACGGTGGGTCTGGGCTGCCGACTCTGCACTGTAGCAGAACGCAATTGGGCCCATTCCCACTGAGTAGAACGCCGTAAAGAGGTAGATGAACGTGAGCACCAGCCCCAACTCAGCACCATTGCCGGTTTTGCTGATCAGAAAACACAGGCCTGCACACAACAGTGTCCAGAACAGGTTTGGCAGAGTAAGCAGCATCAGCGTGCGCCGACCCAATTTGTCAATTGTGTACAGAGCCGGAAAAGTGAGCACAAAATTCACAATTCCAAACCCCCAACTGCCCCACAACGCCCGGATATTCGAGTGTGTGTGCTGGCCAACCAGTGCAGTTGTGCTTCCTCCGCCCCCAAAGTGCTGGGTGAGCTCGGTGAATATCGTTGAGCTAAACAGACACACAATGTTGACCCCGGAGAGAACTTGGGCGAGGTGGGCAATGCATGAAGCCACGGTTGATTGACGAACTCGGTTCTTGTAAAACAGCTGGGCGAACCGCTTGATATTCCGCGAACCACCAATGGCCATCTGCTCCTCAATCATCTGGGTGCGAATGAGGTAGAGGTCTCTTGCAGCTAGCAAATCGCTGTGCCGGAGTCTTTTAAGCGACTGGAATGCCTGCTTGACTTTTCCCCACTTCAGGTACCACCGGGCAGATTCGGGGCAGAGCAGCAGCAGAAGTACCATGAGCGGTACTGGCACCATTGGCGAGCCCAGCATGAACCGCCAGTTGTTTTTCCCGATTTTCTCAAAAATCAGGTTTGAAGAAGCTCCCAAAAGAATGCCGAAGGCGGTGAATAGCTGGAAGTTGATTGTCATGGCACCGCGGATCTCTTGGGGTGCGGACTCGGCTGCAAACACCGGTGCGGTCACCTCCAAGAACCCAATGCCGAACCCAAGCAGAATCCGGCAGATAAACAGCTGTTTCCAGTTGTTGGTGAATGCAGACCCGAGGGGGCATGCGAGCAGAAACACTGCTGCCAGGTACAAGCAGCCTTTGCGACCCACGTAGTGGTTTACAATATCGCTCAGCCACACCGCCAAACCGGCTGCTCCTAGAAACGGTCCTGCACTCACCACCCCGGTGAGCCAGTTGTAGTACACCTGGTGGGGCCCTGCGACGTCGGGGTCAATGCCCATTTCCCGGGGGTAGTGCAACGTCGCTCCGCTCACCACTCCCTGGTCCCATCCCAGAGTCAGAGCCCCGAAACTGGCAGCAGCCACCGTTAATAGTAGAGGCCAAGTGATCTGCCGCCAGGGGTTCTCCTCTACCCGTTCTAAAACCTCGCAGTCTTTCTCCGTGATCTCACCGGAATCGGCCAAATCTCTCCAGTACACGCCCTTTTGAGCGATTCGAGCGCCCTTTTTCAAGGTTTCTAAGTCGTCCATCAGGTCATAGTCCTGGGCAAGCTCGAATACTCGCTGGTACAGCTTCTTTTTGGAGACTCCCCTTAATGGATGGGAGATTGTTGGCTGCAGATCGGCCTCCATGGTTGCATTGGTGAAGGTGCTCATATTCGAAAGAGCACGCTTCATTGTGATGCGGATGCTTTGCATACGGGTGGGAACTGGCCGCTCTGGAGCCTTTTCTTGGACCTTAACCGTCTCGACGTGCTTCTCAACGTGCTTCTCGGTGTACTCATTAGAAGAACTAGAGCCCGCCTGGCTCGTGTGGGAAGACATGCGAGTGGATGGACCTTCTATGTTTATATATATATTTTAACGTTGAACTTTATTAGACTCTCCCAATTATGATGAGGTTGTATAAGTACATGCCAAGCTAAGAATTAGTGCTAAGAAACGGCTTAAACCAACAAAGCAAGACCCAAAAGAGCAGCCGGAGCCACCTTGTTGGCCGAGTTCTTTTTGTGGGTGGCCGATGCGGTAGTTGAGGTTCCCGAGGCGGAACCAGCGAGGGTGCGAGATGCCTTTGAGGAGGTGGCCGTAGTGGGGAACGACGACGTGGTGATGCTATTGCCAACCGCAGCAGTGGTCTGCACGAACGTGGCGACGCTGGTGCTGTAGACGTTCTGGATCTGCGTGCTCGAGTAGCTCGCGGCCTGCGAGGCCGAAGGCACCGTAGACGAGATCGCCTCGATTTGCGAGGAGGTGACGTTGTAGTTGGTGTTGGCCAAGGAGACCTCGAAGTTCTCCAAATCAAACACCACGTAGGCTGAACGAAGGAACGTGTCGCCAAGAATGACCTGGCTGTCCGAGGGCAGGAAACCAAGGATACAAACGTTTCCGCGACCAGCGGGGAACGAAAACTCGCTGAAGGGCACGTTGATCTCGATTCCGGAGAAGTCGAAGGTGAGTCCGCCGGAGATTCCGCACGAGGCAGCGTACCCGCTCCGGGTGTACACACCACCGATCGACTGCATGATTGCATCTATGAAGTCGGTGGGGAGCATCATGAATGTCGTACCGGAATCGAGCAGAGCTGGGGTGGCACACGACACAACCTGAGCGTTGTTGCTGCCTTGGTACACCGAAATACCGTTGAGCATCACGGAAAGGGTGGTGGGCTTGCCACCCTCGTAGGTAGAGATCAAAGGCACGGTTTGCAAGCTGCCCTGGTACTTAGCGTGGTCAATACCACCGAAAAGCAGCTCTCCATTGTCGGAGTTCACGTCGTTGAGCCACAAAGAGTATGCATTGTGGCCGATGATGCCTTGCTGCTTCATCTGGAGCGGCAGGTTGGCGTAGGTCGGGCCGTAGGTGCCATCAAGGTTCATTGTGGTGACGGTGGCCTCTAAATACGTCAAACCGATTCCCCACACGGGAGTGGAGGAGTTCGACGAATCAGCGACGGCGAAGTTGGCTTTAGAAATCACTTTTCCGCCGTATGAGATGTCGTCCTGAGCATAAGTGCCGTTGGCAAAGGTGTAGTCACCGTAAACGACGCTGAAATCAGTAGAGTTGTCGCTGAATGAGGACGAGGCGCTCGAGTTGAACATGGCATCCGCTTTACAGACGATTTTACCGTCAGTGCGAGAGGATGCTGCATCAGCTTTTGCGTCGTCAGATGTAACGGAGGCACACAAGGGGTTGCTCCGGGCCATCACCCACAGATCACTAGATCCGGTATCGACGAGGACCTGCACGGACTGGTTGTTCGAACCAATCTGCAGAGTGGTGGAAAACATGTTGGTTTTGTCTGCCAAACCGACGTTGACTGCGTCGCGTTTTTGAAGAGACTTTTGCATTGTTTCCATTCTCTGGGTCAGAGGAGCTCCAGTGAGGGGGAAATGCAAGACACCATCAGGAAGATCCGCCAGGGCAAGACCGGCAAAAAGCAGTGTGGATACCATTGCTGCTAAACTAGGTGGTGGATTTGTACTTTGTTTGTGTGGGGCTGGTGTGGTTATATATATCTGAAATTCGCCGAGGATTTTCCTTGCCCCCTCCTCAGCCTTGTTGCTGAGGCGTGTGTCACCACTCCATACCCCCCCAAGTTGTTCAAGGCGAACTAGCGCTGTAGGAGCCATGGGGTCTATTTATTTCTTCTATAGCTCAAATAAATAAAAATAGAGTGCTAGATACTAAATATTACGCGGTTTTCACCCTTTCAAACTTTTCTTTCCACGTTTTTTTTTCTGGGTCGCCTCCTTTTTAGAGTAAATACTATTTCATCATCGTGCATATATGGGCGAGGGCATGGCCAAAGATTTTGAAAAACAGAAACTTAAAGTTGGTAAGAAGAAGCCCGTCAAGTCCAACGCAACCAGCACTGCGTTTAAGTCTAAGACCCTTGTGCTGCAGTCGCAGCATAAAAAACCTTCGCTAGCTACTTTTCTGGCACTGGTAAGGCACCATCAGGCCCCTACTCGACGCCAGGCTCTGTTCAATATAGGCGAGTTAATTCACCTGCACGAACATGAAACCGGCGAAATTCTTAAACAAGTTGCTTCATTGGTCGTAGATACTGATCACCAGGTACGTATGGCCCTGCTGCAGTTTTTAGGGAAAATAGATCCCCAAATTCTCACACCGAACGTTCCTTTACTCTCTGTTCATGTACACGCTGCAATGACCCATATTTCCCCCCCAATCAGGGCAGATAGTACCCGATTCATAAACTTGCTGGTGGACAGGTGTCCCATGCCTCTGGTTAGGCTGTCGTTTACCAAGACGCTTAGTTTGTACTTCCCGCTTTTGGGCTGGCCCCTCGAAGGAGTTACCCAGAGTGGAGCGGTTTCAGCCACGCTTTCTTTGGGAAAACTGGCCCCTAAAGCCCGAGCCATGCACCTGAACTCGCTGCTTAACCTGCTCTCTAAAGGCCTAGAACCGGAACCGGAATCCACTGTTATTCCATACCACATTGACACCTCCAAATTTCTCATTCCAATGGTTGCAAACCCATTTGAAACTGATGTGACTGATGATGTTGAGGCCCGATCCGAGGCCCTGGAAACGTTTAAACCGCCGCTGGTTCGGGGTTTAGACTCGGCTATCAAGGAAGGAGGCGAGATTGGCCGCACTGCCAGCAGAATACTAGAACTAGTGGTTAATGTGTAGTACTATTTAAACTAACTGACAAACGTCCACCATCTTCAACGCTGGCTCGATAACACTATCGACCCAGTTTGGGTCTCTCAGCATTTGAGTGTAATCGTCGGCCCAAATCGGTACCCGTTGTTTAACTTCAGTGTACCCCGCCTCCTTCTCAACATACTCTCTGATGACCTCTTTGGACTCAAAATCTATATAAAACCGAGTGTCCCGCACCCGGAAAGCCACACCGTCTACCCGCATGTAGAACCTGGCCAGCAGAAACAGCCCCCCCGGCATGACTCTGAGTTTCACCGAGTATGTACACAGTCCAAAATCGCCCAATTCGTCCTCAAAAAGCTGCACATCGTCAAAAAACAGGATCGGGTCCTTCCGCTTTAGCAGATCATAAGGGATCCCCCTACCATTTTCCGCGGTTACCCAGTCTAAATCGACGGTTCCGCGATAGAAAGGGGTGTATGTCCAGTCGAACGGCCGGTGAATATGGTTAATATCGTAGTCGAGCATCCCGTTTGGCACCGGCACCTCCTTCTTGTGCTTCTCCTTGCTTGCCTTCCACTCCTTAGCCTGAGCCACCTGCAGCGGCTTTGTTCTGCCCCCCAAACTCTTATCTACGCTATTTAGAGCGTCGTGAGCATTGAACTTAAGGGAGAATTCCAGCTCCTCGTTACTGATCTCGACGCAGTTGTTTCCGAACACCATTTCCGGCATAGGGATCCCCAGTGCGGCTTCCAACTCCTCGATCTCAGCAGTGCTGGAGATTCTGGCGGAATTCGTGCTCACACACCAGCCATTATTACTACCCGTCCATACCGGCATTTGGACCAGACGGAGTGAAACTTTTTTTTTGGGAAAGGGCTCAAGTATTAGTAATAAGGGCACAGGGCCCTCCGTGACCCACTCAAACTCCCACCACACTGAAAGATCACAAATCCACATCCCAGGAACTTTTCGAACATAGCAGCATGGCCATCAGCAAGAACAACCCGATCCAGAAGAACCACTTCAGGAAGCACTGGCAGGAGCGTGTGCGTGTCCACCTCGACCAGGCCGGCAAGAAGAAGAGCCGTCGGACCGCCCGTGCATCCAAGGCTGCCGCTATTGCCCCGCGTCCGCTCGACCAGCTCCGCCCCGTCGTTAGAGCCCCCACTCAGCGCTACAACTTCAAGGTCCGTGCCGGTCGCGGCTTCACCTTTGAGGAGGTGAAGGCTGCCGGTGTTTCTCCCAAGTACGCCCGCACCATCGGTGTTGCTGTTGACCACCGCCGTGTCAACCGCAGCGTTGAGGGCTTCGAGGCCAACGTCCAGCGCTTGAAGGAGTACCTCAGCCGCCTCATCGTCTTCCCCCGCAAGGGCGACCACCCTGAGGCCACCCAGGTCCTCTCCATTGCTGCTACTTTGCCCATCTCCAACCCCAAGCCTTCGGTTGAGACCAAGGCCGTTGCTGAGGTTGAGTCCACAGACGCTTTCAAGGCTCTTCGCAAGGCCTACAGTGACAAACGCCACGCTGGTAAGCGCGAGAAGAAGGCGCGCGAGGCTGCCGAGGCCGAGAAATAGTCATAATTTAAGTAATTTATTTACAATGAACCGGCCTGCTTCTGGTAACACCGAAACGTGCACTGGCATGCATGGATAACTCTCACCGTCGATGCTGAGGTAGTTTTCTTTTGCAGGTGTCAGCCTGAATGCAGCCACTTTCTTGTAGAAGGGCACTTTGTCGACGTGGGTGCCGGCCTCGAACCGCATGAGGTGGCCCAAGGCGGTGAGTGCACCTATACTCGAGTCCCACACCAGCAGGTCCATTAGCCCGTCCACTTGGTCTGATCTAGGGAACACCTGGGCGTCCGAGGACATCCAGGGCATCTTGCCCGCATAGAACATGCTGAGGTGCGAACGGTCCTCCTGGACCCAATTAGCCGGTAGGGGGTCATTAACGGTGATTCGGGGCTCAGAAACGGGTGCTTGGGCCTCGCAGTACGCAATTTTGCAGGGGTACTCGTTCTCTGCCAAACACTTCAGCACAATACCCACGGTGAACCGGGCCCCGCCCATCCATCGCATGTCCTCGGTGCCCAAGTCGCAGTCGGCCACAATGCCAAACGAGAGGGACAAAAACGAGAGGCAGCGGTTGTTGTTTTGGGTGACTTCCATCAAGTCGTACGGTTCCCCAAAGCTTTTAACAATGCCCAAGGTTACATATCCCCAGTCGTCGTTACCACCGTTCAACGAGAGGGCAAGGCCATTGCCGCTGCCACCGGGGAGCTGGGCGAGGCTGAAGTGCTGGAGAGCCTGCTTGGCATCGGCACGACGGCCCAGTCCATTTAGAACCTCGTGCACTAAACCGTCTCCACTCACACACACGATCACGTCATAGGTATCGGTGCTGGCTTTTTCGGCAATTTCACAGCCTTCCTGGGGTTTAGAAGTGGTGATAACCTCGGTTTTGATGCCAGCAGCAGCGAAAATGGGGGCGGAGTACTCCTCGTAGTGCTTCTTGGCATTTCCGGGACCGCTTTTCGGGTTAATTAGCACCAGAATGGGCTTTCTAGTGCGAGGGTCAGGACTGTTTTGGAAACTCCGCTTCATCACCAGGCGTTCAATGTCGGTGTCAGTGCTGATACTCGAGAGCGAGTCGTCGTCCATCACCGCTCTGGTTTCCGCACTGGTGCTGGGTGGTTCGGTGAGAGTTATCAGAGAGTGCCGCAGACGGCACTCGTTGCCGTTTCGGTGAATGTATTTCACTAAATAGTGATTCAGCTCGCGCTGTTCAAAATGTAGAATATCGTCATACGGAATTACCCGCATTCGGGGGCCCCAGCACCGGAAACCGCTGGCCTCAATGCTGATTCCCTTCGAGGTTAGATGTGCCATTCCCCAACCCATGGAAAGGGTGTGCGGCTTTACTTCCTATGTTCTGTGAAGGTGGGATCTGCGTGAAGCCATCTGCGTGAAGTCTGTTGCTTGTAAATTGAGTAGAACTATGTGTAGTGTATACAGAGACTGAGCTTGTCCTGTGCGTACTTATTTATTTATTTATTTATTTATTTTAAAAAAGTTACTTCAAATATTTAAACCACTTGAAACACTAAAAATATTGGGTTTTCCTCTATACAGCTATACAGCCATACTTCTGTATTTGCATTTGCATTTGCAACTGCATTTGAATTTTTTTATTGCTTGCTCAACTGAGTCAAATTTCACCCTTAGCACGGCTCGTTGTTGAATGCTGGGTTAGGCGAATTCGATGGGTATGCCAAAAGAGGACAAACGGGAATGTCGGGTAGGTGCTGATTCGCGATTAAATACCTTGCGATCTGCTAGTTAGGCTATTTAAAACGGAAAATTCACGGTATTGTGCCTGTGTTGCCTATATTTTTACCATGACTCAGATTAGACGAGGCAACGTGAAACCGGTGCTGCGCCTTCTGCAGCTTATCGTGGTTTCCCTCACCACGTTTTAACCGTGTAGGGCGCGGGTCCCGCAAAGATTCATTCACAAGTGCTTAACCAGCTCGTATGGCTCTGCACCGAATCGCGCCCAACTATGACGTGCCGGTCTCGTCCCCCAAATCCTGTAATATTCGCAACCGACGTTTGAAAAAGAAAGAAACTCAGGCCCCACCAGAGCAGCCTACCGATGACGTGAAAAATATCACCGGCGATGAAAAATCGAAGTCGGAGGCCCACATGCACCCCCAGGACACACTCGAGTACTATTTCCACAAACTGGAAACCATTCTTCACACTCACGCTGTCCACCTCGACCACCAGCTCACTGCAATTGCCCACGAGCTCCGTAGTGAGCTGGTCGACGGTCCCATGGCTCGTGCCGGTTTGCTGGTGAACTACCTCGAGCAAACGACGATTGGCCACGAAATTGCTGATTTGGCGCTGGCTGAAAAAGTCGCTCGCGGAGTGGAGTACGTTGAGCAGGTTGTGGAGCACTCACGGTTCACCCAGACAATCCAAACCGCACTCACGAGTGCCTGCGACCGGCTTTTGACATACGAGGAGCTCCCCCACGAGTGGAGGGAGAATCCGTACATTTTAGGAGGGTACCGCTTCTGTGGCAGCCTCACGGAGTGCCTTTTCTCGGTTTTCAAAATGCACAATGAGACCATCAATATTTGGACACACATTGCTGGGTTCATGTTGTTTTTGTTCATTGGCATCTTCCACATGCCGTACACCCACAGCTGGGTCAACGGAACCTGGCTCGACCGGGTGCCCATGGTGATATTTGTGGCTGCTGCCTTGAAGTGCCTGTTTTGCTCGGTGTTCTGGCATTCGTGCTGCAGTATCTGTCATCTCGACGTTAAGCGGAAGATGGCCTGTGTGGACTACACTGGAATCACGATATGCATCTGTGCGAGCATCCTCACCACGGAGTACTCGGTGCTGAAGTGCCATCCACTGGCCCAGGCATTCTACATGTTCATCACTTTAACGTGTGGCGGTTTTGGCTTGCTAATGTCGTGGAATCCGAAGTTCGACACTGCTGGAGCCAAACCAATGCGAGCGTTGTTCTTCTGCTGCTTCGCGGTGTTCGGGGGAATCAGTGGACTTCACGCCATGGTCTACCGGGGAGTGGCCGAGACGTGGGGATACTACTCTCCGGTTATAAAAAGCATTATGTGCTACTTTGTCGGAGTGTTATTCTACGCTACGCTCTTTCCGGAGAAGTACATCACTTTCAAGCTCAATTGGGGGATGTCACACAATATCTGGCACTGCTTCGTGGTGGCTGGAATCTACTACCACTACAAGGCTATGCTTGAGATGTTCTCTAAGGCAGTCAACGAGGTATGCATGGCATGATATAAGTGTATACTTATATATATATATAATTTATTTATTAGTAACGTTGTAACAAACCAAATATGATCCAGGCCGCGGGACACGAGGGTGCTTCCCAGGCCGAGGGAGTCTACATCAAGCCGAGCACCACCCAGGAAATCCGGTTTTACGAGTCGCTAGCCTCGTCCCGGTCTCCGTTGGCAGAGTGTGTGCCGGAGTTTTTGGGAACGCTTACTGAGGGCACTGGAGGGCCATTGCTGGTGATGGAGGACCTCTGCGACGGGTTCACGGCTCCTAATGTATTGGATGTAAAGCTGGGGAAGATCCTGTTTGATGAAAATGCCAGTTTTGAGAAACAGCAGAGGCTCAAGCAGGTGGCTAGTGAAACGACTTCGGGCACGCTGGGGTTCCGAATTGCGGGCATGTCAGTGATGGAATCTGGCGTGAGAAAGCACTACGGCAAGCAATTCGGGCGAGATGCCACTAAGGCCGACGTTTCGTCTCGGTTGGCTCGGTTCTGGCCGGGGTTGGACAACGAATACGTTGAGGCGGTCAAGAGCCATGTAGTGGAACGAATTGAGTGGATAACCCAGGTTTTGGAAAAGGTTAATATTGAAATGCGCTCCTCGAGTATCCTTATTCTGTATGAGGGTGATTTAAATGCGTTAAAGTCCAAAATCAACCGTCAATCCGAGGAGGAGACCGATGAAGAAAGCAGTGTAATTGCTGAGGTGAGACTGATTGACTTCGCCCATACAAAATGGGCAACAAGCCCAGATGCAGATGTGATATATGGGCTGCACGAACTAGTCAAGTCAATTAATTCAATTGAACCATGATTTTTTTTTGATTTATTTATTTCTTGGTGGATATTTTAGGGTTGATTGTATACCATACCAAATGGCACAGAACGTTAAAGACTTCCGCGAGTTTATATCTATTGCTGCCCGCAAGGACATCACTAGGGCAATCGTTAAGAGAAACGAGGATGGAAGCACGAAGTTCAAGCTTCGTGGAGCTCATGGACTCTACACACTTACCGAAAATGACGCTGGTCGTGCCCAAAAAATCATCCAGGCTTTTCCGCCGGACTTACTCGTCGAACGCGTCGGTGTCAAAATTTAAAATAGTCTATACATAATTTATAGAGTGTACACCTCCGTATGGGCGTTGAAACCGTTGAAGTTGCTGCCACCAACTATGGTGTAGGCCCCACAGTCAGGGAAGGCAAGCCAACAGCCCCTTTGAACGGGGCTTGAGAGCTCCAGTTCGGGTGAAACCATGTCTAAGCCGTCGCAAGTGGGGCCCCACACACTCACCGTGTTGGAACTAGTAATTGTGGTACCAGTAGCATCGGTTGGGGTCTTGGTGGTAGTACCACCAGTACTAATTAGGACAGCTTGCGGTTTGTGGTGGTCGTATATCACAGAGTTCAAGTTGCCATAGACACCGTCCGAAATGTACACCATGTTTTGGCCGCCTCGTACACCAATTACACACGCTGCCAGGGTCATGCAGGGCTCAGCGAAAAAACGACCCGGTTCGCCCATGAACTGGACATTAGGGAACTTTAAAAGCCCGTCTCTAATGACTTTTGCTACCTCGGCAAAATTAGGACCGGGTTCGAACCCACCACCGATGTCGAGGTACTTGAATTTAAAACCAAGTTCAGAAGCTGCATCGAACACCAATCCTGCATCCTTAAGTGCAGAACGGTGGGCATCCCCAGTAGCACCTCCGCTTCCAACATGGAAAGCAACACCAACAACTTGGAGTTTAAGCTCGGAGGCCAGCTTCAGCAGCTTCTTGGCTTCGGGGACTGAAGCTCCATACTTGCAGCTCAATGAGCACAGTGCATGAGTATCATCAGTCTCAATTCGCAGCAGAAGCTCTGCTTCGGGGGCGTTTAAGGCCACTTTGTGCAGTTCGTCGCCATTGTCGAAGGTAGTCAGCTTAACATTACGTTTGGCAGCATGGCGAAGGTGCGAAGCGGCTTTGACCGGGTTGGCGTACACAATTGTGTTTGGGTCAGCACCTAAATCCAAAATAGTATCAATTTCCTGCTTGGATGCACAATCAAACCGAGAACCAAGGCTGAGAAGCTTTTTTAAAACCAGCGGGTGGCTATTACACTTAACAGCGTAGTGGGGCGCTACCTCGGGGAGATGAGTGCGCCACTCGGAGAACTGGGTAGATAAAGCATCCTCATTAAACACGAAAAAGGCATCCTCGGGATCCTCGGTGTTTTCCCGCTGTTTAACAAGCTCTCTGATTCTCGTCCTTATCGGTTCCATATTCATTAACTTCCTTACCCAAGACACATACACGTGGGTTAAAGAAAGAAAAAAAAACCAGTAGATGTGAAGTTTAATCCCAATTGGTTGTTTGAATAGAGTTTGGCCAGTGGAATTGGACTGAGTGAGGTTAGTTGGGGACGGGGTGTATACGTGCAGATTGTGACTTACCTGCCTCAATCGGTAAACATAGGGTAAGGATGGAACTGGAATTTTCAGATCCGTTGTTTTGTGTGGCCTTCCACC
The DNA here is from genome assembly GCA_030584925.1 of Starmerella vitae. Taxonomy (NCBI): domain Eukaryota; kingdom Fungi; phylum Ascomycota; class Dipodascomycetes; order Dipodascales; family Trichomonascaceae; genus Starmerella; species Starmerella vitae. The sequence continues at coordinate 65,664 of JAJMCB010000017.1, read as the reverse complement.
CCTCAGAGCCCCAGTTTGTAGTGGGATTTGTCTCTGGAAGGGTTGAGTGCCACAGCTACAACCGCTCAGAGCCTAAAGACACTGAGATTGTATGGCAAACCCGTCGCCACAAGGGAAGCACCCGATGCCTTGCCTACTCTCAAGATGGTTCCAAGGTTTTAAGTGGTGGAAGCGACTGTGTTGTTAAACAGTGTGATAGCCAAACTGGAAAAGTCGTTAAGAAAGTGACAGTCCCCAGTGCGCCCACCTCAATGTGTCTGAACGAGGCATATGTATGCATTGGCGACGAAGACGGAAAAGTACACATTTATACCCTTGATTTGGAACTCCACCGCAAGTATAACCTCCCCAACATCGAGTGTGTGTCTGCAGTGTGTGCCCTTCCTCAAAACAAGCACAGTTTTGCTTGCTCAGGCGATATGTTTGTGTGCAAGCTCGATGCTCGCAAACCCGATGTGTCCAGTGTTTCCGAGGACCAGGAAGACGATATCTTGAGTGGGTGTGTATGCAGCGAAACCAGAAGTGCATGGGGTCTTAGTGAAGGTGTGGTTACAGTTTGGAACAACCGTGGTTTAGAGGACCAGCAGCACCGGATCAAACTGACGAAAAATGGCAGTGTCGATGCTCTGTTAGCAGGAGAGGTGGACGACCACTGTGTTGCAGGCACCTCAGACAATCTTGTGTGTTTGTGCGACCTTGTTTCCGGCCAGTGCCTGGCCTCGGCACCCCACAACAAAAAAGAAGAAGACGAGGTTGTGTGCTTAGATTATGACTGCGATTACAGGTTGGTTTCGTGTAGCATGACACTTCTGCGGATGTGGAGTGACGGTGAACTCGAGTCTGAGGCCCGTTCAAAGAAGAAGAAGAAGAAGAAGCAGGTTAAAGCCAATGCCAAAAAGGAGCCAATGTTTGCCGATCTTTAATTTAGACACCGTACATAATGAACGAAAGTAATACAAAGTAGTCAATTAAAGCCCCGATCCACACTAAGTGTCCATTCCACAGGTTTTTACGGAAGAATTCACCGCACTTCTCTGGGTCGTTTAAGTCAACCTTGCGGATCATCCTGAACAGGTTGGCCATGGCCACAGTGGTTCCCACAAGGTATGCAGGTCCCATCCCGGCAAATGAGCCTGCCATCACTAATGAAGCAGACTGTAATGCCCAAAATCTATAAGCAATTGGTTTGGTACGCTCACCCCACTTCAAAGCTGTACTCTTAACTCCAACCTTGATGTCGTCTCGTTTGTCCTGGTGGCCGTAGATCGTGTCGTAGATCATGCTCCACGAAAAAGCGGCAGTAAGCAGCGACATTGAGGCTCCGAGAACTGCCGAGTTGGCGAGACTAAGGCCCAGAGCAGGGAAGGCCAGCACAGTGCCCCACGAGAACCACAACGAGAGCCATATCTGTGGGTAATAGGTAAATCGCTTGAACAATGGGTAAACAAGCACCGGAATAACGCTTGCACCTCCCACTAGCCAGCATTCCTTCGGCAGTGAAGCCAGCACTCCTAGCGAGAGTGCACCTTGGGCTCCAAGCCAGGCAGTGGCCTGCTTCACAGTGACATCACCAGCCGCCAATGGCCGATCGCGGGTTCGAGCGACCTTTGCATCGAGTTTCCGGTCCCAGATATCGTTAATAGTGCAACCAGCACCACGAGTGAGGAAAGCACCCACCAAAAACACGCCGTAAATATAGCCCAAAGTAGACGGTGGGGTACCTGCCATCGTCGCACCGAGTGTAAGAGCCCAAGTACATGGTGAATACAGTAACCAAGTACCAATGGGACGTTCCATGCGGCTTAGCTTGGCGTACGGTTGGAGTTTTGAAGGCAGGCGAGCAACAAGCCACCCTGCCATGCCCGGAGCACGTACCTTGGCCAAATCGGGCTTTTCATTAGCACTTGTAAACCATCGAGTGGTTCCCTTGGGTACAATTGGTCGGACCCGGAGCCCGAAACTGAGTCTCAGCATGATAACCTTTCCCTGGTGCTTTGACACTTTTTTATCAAATATTAGAGTAACTTGTTCATCAAGGCGGCTCAGTTCATCTCCTAAGAACTATTTCAATATATATTTTACTACTCGTGAATGGTGATTTTTCACTAACTCGTTGAAACAAAATTATAATTAAAACCAGCAACCTTCGAATTATTGGTATTGCTTTTTTTATATTACTAGGAATATAGATTTCTTCTTGAAAAAAAAATGCTTTCTCCACCAGCAATGAACGAACTCTTCATAAATTTATATCACCTCCAGGATGGTCTCCGGTTAGGGCATGCATATTTCCACCGCGACCGCACCCGTTAATATCGCGACTTTAAAGTACTGGGGCAAGAGAGACGTGAAGCTCAACCTTCCTACGAACTCGTCTATCAGTGTGACGCTTTCGCAAGACGATTTGCGTGCCACCACTACTGCTCGTGCCGATGCATCCTTTTCCAAACGCGAGGAGCTGATTCTAAACGGCACCCCCGAACCGATTGGGTCGCGAGCAGCAGTTGTTTTGAGCGAACTTCGCCGTTTGCGTCACGAACTCGAGGCTGCAGACTCCAAACTGCCGAAAATAGCCGATTTGCCATTGCTACTGGTGAGTGAGAACAACTTCCCTACTGCTGCCGGTTTGGCGTCTAGTGCAGCTGGGTTTGCCGCAATGGTCAGTTCTGTGGCCCAGTTGTATGCGCTTCCGCATTCTCCCAGCGAGCTGAGCGTGCTGGCACGCCAGGGATCCGGTTCCGCCTGTCGTTCGTTGTTTGGTGGCTACGTTGCCTGGGAAATGGGTACCAAGAGCGATGGAAGCGATAGTTTAGCGGTTCAGATTGCTCCTGTTGAGCACTGGCCCGAAATGAGGGCGTTGATTCTGGTTGTGAGCAGCGAGAAGAAAGCAGTGAGCAGCAGCAGCGGAATGCAGACCACAGTTGCGACCTCGAGCCTTTTTAAGGAGCGAATCAACCACGTTGTTCCGGCTCGATTCAAGGAAATGAGTGCAGCAATCCTTGCTCGCGACTTCCCGACATTTGCCGAGCTCACAATGAAGGACTCGAACCAGTTCCACGCTGTGTGCTTGGACAGCTCGCCTCCGATCTTCTACATGAACGATGTGAGTCGTGCGTCCGTACGTGCCGTTGAGGAGATCAATCGCAAAGCCAACCGCACCATTGCTGCCTATACCTTCGATGCTGGGCCCAACTGTGTGGTTTACTACCAAGAGAAGGACGAGAAAGCTGTGGTTGAGGGCCTCCGTGCCTTAGTTGGTGTGCAGGGATTCCCAGGCACCGAGACCGGCGACCTTGAGGCCCATGAGCAGGTCCTCAAACAGGGCATTTCTCGGGTCATTAAAACAAGCGTTGGTGACGGACCCCGCAAGTGCGAAGAGCACCTTTCTTACAACTAATTTTTCCATAGTGCGAAATTGTCACGTTGAATTAATGATAATTTATGTATGTATTTAAACGGACTCGAGGACACGCTCCTTGAACTCGCCAGCGACTCTGCGGCCAGTGTCGTCAACCGAGGCCTCACCGTGGAGGGCAAGAAGGCCACCGAGGTCGAACTTGGGCTGCTTGAGAAGCTTGACCTTGCGAACGTTGACGTTCTGCAGGGGGAAGATGCCACGAGTGGACTTGAGGATCTCGTCAGAGATCACGTCAGGAACAAGCTTGGCAACGAACTGGTTCAAGGTAACCTGCGAAGCCTCACGGACCATGATCTCGGTCATCTTCTTGCGGATCTGGCGGATTTGCGAGGACTGGGCGTAGGTGGTACGCTTGACCTGGCTGGGAACACGCTTGGCGAAAGCAATAACGAAGATGCGGACAAGGTAGTCGTCGCTGGTCTTCACGGTGACGTTGCACTCAATAAGAGACTGCCACTTGCGGACGAACGAACGCAGCTTGTCGCTGGCGAAGTCCAAACCGTGGAAGTTGGTGAGAACGTTGGAGCCCTGAACCTCGTCAATCCGCAGGCGGATACGGCGAGCAGCGTAGTCCTCGCTGTTCTTCAAGTCAGCGAGAGAGACGTCCAAAACACGGCCCTTGAGCTCGTCGTTGGCGTTCTTCAAACCGGAAGAGCGGTTGACCAAGGTCTTACCAACGTCGCGAACGTCGAAGGGAGCAGGGGCCTTGATAGAGTACCAGTCTTTACGGGTGAAGGGGTCCACCGTCTTCTTCTTGGTGCCCTTCTTACCCTTGCTCAAACGCTTGTTCTTACCAATAGCCATGGTTGATAGGTATTGTGTGAAATTCAACCTTTTTGGATATCACTATGGGTAGGCCACGGCGAGTGGGGTGGTGGGAGACCGAAACACCTTGTGAGTGTGACTCGTGATTTGTAATAAGCCCTAGAACATATTGATGTGTAATCAAGACCGATCCGGGTTTGGCAAAATTGTGGGTTATACTATTTTCCTAGCCCTAAATTGAAAGACGCGATTTTTTGGTATTTAGAAATACGCAGGGCTTTGTTTACGATATGTCTGATGAGCCGGTTCCTGAACAATTCCAGCAATTCAACCATACACCGTCGTTTTTTGATATGCACCGTCAGAAAACATTGGATTTGAAACTCCGGAAACGGTTAGAACTGCTGTTGGGTCCAATTCCTACGGAGAAGTTTGAAAGAATCAAAATAGAGGCTCACAAAAACTTCGAAATGGCAGTTGATGCATATTTGGAGGCAGAATCAAATGAGGGTGTTATGTCTAGCGAGCCGGGTTTGGATACGAGTGAATTGCCTAGCGAGGAGGGCAGTCCACTCCCGGTTAACCGCTTTGAGGGCGGGTCCAGGTACTTGGGATCCACCCAGGCCGATATCTGGTGTACCCGGTCGGGTAAAAATCTTGTTTCATTCGGCGAAAAGTTAACAATTAAGCGCGATCCGGTGCCAATTTCATCCTGGAAAACCCGCGAATTCTTTCAGATCCAAGTTTGCAATTCGAAAAATGTAAACTTTGCCCGTATGAGCGAGAGTGACGGCCGGTTTATGTCGGTTTTGATGGATGCTGGGGTGGCTAAATTTGATGCGGAGGTGATATTCTGCGAAAGTAGCCTCCGAACTGGCTCAACTGTAACCGTACAGTTAAACTGCTACCTCAGAGAAACCGCATTCAGCACAATCTCTTCATTTGCAATGGACACTAGACCTACCCATTTTGATGAGAGCAAAGAGAGTGGTGAAGAGAAGTTTGTTAGACTGCGTCAACAAGCTTTAGTGGCCATATTCAACCGGTTACAGCCTTCTTCTGATTTACCGCAGCTTCAGGCATCAGTTGAAGCCGATGATGGGAATGCTGAACAGGAGCTTTCACAAGACCAGCTGGATCTGTTCTATGAGAATGGTATCAGTAGACCTACAGAGCCGAAAATTGAGACTACACCGCCAGAAACTTTTAATTGTACATTGTTTGGCTACCAAAAAAGAGGTTTGACTTGGATGCTGGACCGGGAAAACGGGACTACTAACTCTAATGAAACTCACCCTCTCTGGACCAAAATGGAGTGGCCGGAGGGCGATCCTTTGTGGATCAATTTTAGCAGCGGTGAATTGAGTATGTCTAGGCCCACATTGGCCCTCAAATGCCGTGGAGGGATCCTTGCTGATGATATGGGACTTGGGAAGACAATCTCAGCCTTGTCTTTGATACACACTGCATTCACGAAAGAAAACGGGTCTGAATCAACGCTTATTGTTTGCCCGACAACTTTACTGGCTCAATGGGAGTCTGAGGTGGCCAAAGTCACCACCGATCCAAAATCATGTGGGGTGTTTATTTACCACAGTTCGTCGCCCAAGGCCAATTTTGGTCAGTTGGAACAGTTTGTAAATAACGCGACTTTTAAGATCAAAATTGTAATTACTACCTACGGTATGGTTTCCTCAGAACACAAAAACAAGATATTAAATGGGGTGTTTAAAATCGAGTTTGATCGAATAATTTTGGATGAAGCCCATAATATTAAAAACCGGGCGACTCAAACGGCGAAGTCGTGCTTTGATTTAAAATCCACTAAACGATGGGCACTAACTGGAACCCCAGTGGTTAACCGGTTGGAGGATCTGTACAGTCTGGTGAGATTTATTGGGGTTGAGCCTTGGAACAATTTTGCAGTTTGGCGAGCTTTCGTCACTATTAAGTTCCAAAAACCGGAGACTCGAGAAATGGCTATGAAAACTGTGCAGGCAGTTGTTAGTCCTATCGTTCTACGACGAACCAAGGCTATGATGGATCCAGACACTGGCAAGCCGCTAGTTGAGCTTCCTACTAAAACTGTGGAGATCAAAAGAATCAAATTCTCGGATGAAGAAAAGACCTTGTATTCACACTTATACACTCGTGTTCAGTTATCAGTTCGCAGTAAAATCCGCGATGGAACCGCAAACTCTAAATATACTGCTATTTTGGCTCTGTTATTGAGACTGAGACAGGTATGCTGTCACCCTTTGTTGCTCCGTCGTACTACAGAAGAGGAGGATGAGACCTCAATTCCACCGACTAAGCGGGTAAAATTAAACGATAGCGAAGATGGTGGTGACGATGACCTGAAACTTGATCTTAGTGGAGACATTGACAAACTACTCCTTCAATTTACCGAAACACCATCCGTAACATACACAAATGAAGCACTGCGCGGGCTTATTGAACACCCTTTGGAAACTCAAGAATGTGCAATTTGTAGCGAAAATCACAACGAACCAGTTCTCACTGAATGCTTACACTCAGCTTGTTTTGAATGCATGATTGCTCACATGGAATACCAAAAGAAACGTGGTGATCAACCAGTGTGCCATATATGCCGCAACCCAATTTCCACCAAAGGACTATTTGTAGTCAATACTGAACAAAAAAGACTGGTCCCACTAAATAATGGCATGCAAAGCACAAAAATACGTGCTTTGATTTCGAGTTTAAAAGCAGCAACTCAGTATGGTATGGGTAAATCGGTCGTATTTTCCCAGTTCACAGCTTTTCTTGATCTGATTCAAGCCAGCCTTGTTGCAAATGGGTTTGAGGTGTTTCGTTTTGATGGTTCAATGACTCCAGCTCAGCGAACGGAGGCTCAAGAGGGATTTAAAGCCGCTAAATCGAAAAATGCAGTTCTCCTGCTCAGCCAAAAAGCTGGTGGTGTAGGACTTAATCTTGTGGCTGCCAATCACGCATACCTAATGGATCCATGGTGGAATTACGCAAGTGAATCTCAAGCAATTGATCGAATTTACCGTCTGGGCCAAACCGACAATGTCAGAATTACGAGGTTTATTATAGACGGTTCCATTGAGGAGCGGATACTTAAGATACAAGAACACAAACGAGTTCTTTCTAATTTAGTTACTGACGAAGAGCGTAAGGCCGAAAATATGGAGAATATTCGTATGCTTTTCGAAGTTGACGACGATATTGTATAATATAGCCTTTAAAATTAGACAAATATAGGCCTCTAAAAACTATTTATTTATTATATCTATTTGATATCTCTGAAAAGAAAAGCTATAAAATAATAATAATGTGTCGGTTTTATGGCCAACGTAACAACGAGATAACAATAAGGCGAAACCCTCAAGAATTATCTTCATAAAAAGAAAATATTTTTTCTTCTTTCTTCATAACGCAAGGCGTATCGAAGATCCGTAAGCAGAAACTACTGCTTCTGTGATTCAAAACTACGCCGAGAATAATTTTACTATGAAGAATAAATTACCTATACAGGTGTTCAGATCTGTATTGGAATATTGTTTATAGATACATTCCTACATATCAACTAGCAAAAAGCATGAACGAATTTAATGTCTTTACGTGAGATTAAGATAGTAAATGTATAAAACACAAGATTACGCACTGCATGCCCATAAGTCTCGATTCTGAAACCTTCTGCAGTACCCAATGCAATAACGTTAGATATTAATGGTACTACTAACCCTAGCGCTCAACGTCGTTCGAAAGATCACGCCATGTAAATATTTTTCATGTGAAGCAATACGAGTCTTAAAATGCCATACTTAAGAATCCACTACTATTAAACGGAGCAAAATCTATCAAAAAAAAAAGAAAATCATAAATAATTAACTAAAAAAAAAAAAAACCAAGTCAAAATAGCAAGATTATCTATCGCAAGTTAAACCGTAATTAATCTATCCACAACCCCCGATCTCAGTTTTTGGGGCAAGTAGAAACCAGCCAGTAGGGCAAAAGCGAGCTAATAGCGGAAGCGGCCCGTTGATGATGACTAATCGGTTGGACTTTTTCCCGATCTAAGGTGAAAACACCACCTTAACATGTAATCGGCATAGAATAGCAAAACAACAACAAGAACAAAGTAGCTCTGATTATGTAACTATCGGGCAAGGTGCCGTCGGCAAACAATAATCCAACGAGCAGCTATGAGACCTAGAATAAACCTTTAAAGTTATACACAAGATTTGAAAGACTTTAAACAATAATATTTTTGGTTTGTAAATAGAGATTATGAATTAGTTTAGTGTGAAAAATAGCTGGAAAAAGTAGAAAAAAGTTTTTGCCCAGACGTGGCTGTTTGCTTCGAGCCCAAATGGGACACAACTATTTCGGCCGAAAAGGCAACAACCGAAATATCAAGGGTATGGGTGGTGTTCCGACTCCTCCATTTGACCAGCCGGTAACAAACGATACCGTTCGGCTAAACTGATTCGCTGAGAAGCATACATAAACCTTACCCAATCTCTACCCTACATATCTAAGAATTTGTACGTCACTTCTAAAGTGTTGCCAAAAGGTTGTTTGAAAGCAATAAGAAAATGATGCAACCTGAGGGTTAAACCACAAATTAAAGGCGAGCAACAGGGGAATAAAAGGAAAGTAAGTAAAAATATATGAAGTAGGAAGTAATACAATATTTTTCAAACAGTAAAAATCCGAACTTTCTAGCGTCAGACATGTTTAAAAGTCGCTGTTTATTTGTTGTGGCCGCACAAATCTGTCGGAGATCTTAAACCCGTCAATGTTTTTTAGGTCGCCCTACCCTATTACTAATACAGTAATGACTAACCAAGCATACAATAGATAAAAGCCTAAAGGCCCCTCCATATCTCGACTTTTTTTATCGCAGCTTCAACACTTGTAGCGAGAAGATCCTAAATAATATACCCACCCTTCTTCTAAATACAAGATGTCTGAGGAGGAGACAAAATTGGCTACCGACGCTCCCGCCGAGAACCTCGACGAGTATGCCGCTCTCGTGCGTTATGTCGCTACATACCGTGAACCCGGTGCTCAAACCGAGGACAGCGAAGACAACGATAAGGAGGAGAAAGCTCCCCCTAAGTGGAAGTTCTGGGCTAAGAAGAGCGAGGCCCACGGCATTTTCCAGGTCCCTGATTCGTGGCTTTCCACTGACATGAAGACTGGTCTTCCTGCCGCTGAGATCGAGCACCGTCGTAAGAAGGCTGGCTGGAACGAGCTTTCCAGTGAGCACACTAACTTCTTTGTTCAGTTCCTTGGTTACTTCAAGGGTCCTGTTCTTTACACTATGGAGATGGCCGTCTGTTTCGCCGCTGGTCTTCGTGACTGGGTTGATTTCGGTGTCATCATTGGTATTCTTATGCTTAACGCCTTCGTTGGTTGGTACCAGGAGTCCAAGGCTGCTGATGTCGTTGCCTCTCTTAAGGCCGACATTGCTATGAAGGCTGTTGTTGTTCGTGACGGTCACGAGGTGTCCATTGGCGCCCGTGAGATTGTTCCTGGTGATATTGCTATTGTTGAGGAGGGTACTGTTATTCCTGGTGATGGTCGCATCATCTGTGACTACAGCAACCCCCAGGGCTACTCTGAGTACCTCGACTACATCAACTCTGACCTCAGCGCTGCTGCTGCTGACGCTGATGGAGACGATGACGAGGAGGGAGACCGTGGCCGGAAGAATGGCCACCCCATCCTTGCTGTTGACCAGAGTTCCATGACCGGTGAGTCTCTTGCCGTTGACAAGTACATGGCTGACTACGTTTACTACACCACTGGTTGCAAGCGTGGTAAGGCTTATGTTATCATTACTGGTACTGGTACCAGCACTTTCGTTGGTAAGACTGCTTCTATGGTTCAGGGTGCCCAGGACCAGGGTCACTTCAAGGCTGTTATGGACTCCATTGGAACTTCGCTTCTTGTCCTTGTCGTTGCCTGGATCTTGGCCTCGTGGATTGGTGCTTTCTTCCGTCACTTGAAGTTTGCTACCCCCGAGCACTCTTCTAACAACCTTTTGCATTACGTTCTTATTCTTCTCATTGTCGGTGTCCCCGTCGGTCTTCCTGTCGTCACCACTACCACTTTGGCTGTTGGTGCCGCTTACCTTGCTGACCGTAAGGCTATTGTTCAGAAGCTTACTGCTATTGAGTCTCTTGCCGGTGTTGACATCCTCTGTTCCGATAAGACCGGTACCCTCACTGCTAACCGTCTCTCTATCCGTGAGCCTTTCGTTGCCGAGGGTGTTGACGTCAACTGGATGATGGCTGTCGCTGCTTTGGCTTCCTCGCACAACATCAAGGCCCTCGACCCCATTGACAAGGTTACCATCCTTACCTTGAAGCGTTACCCCAAGGCTCTTGACATCATGCAGCAGGGCTGGCGTACTATCCAGTTCACTCCTTTCGACCCTGTCTCCAAGCGTATTACTGCTGTCTGTGAGCTCAACGGTGAGACCTACAGCTGTGCTAAGGGTGCTCCTAATGCTATTCTTAAGCTCTCTAACTGCACTCCTGAGCAGGGTGACCTTTACAAGGAGAAGGCTCGTGAGTTCGCTTCCCGTGGTTTCCGTTCGCTCGGTGTTGCCGTTAAGAAGGGTGACGAGGACTGGCAGTTGCTTGGTATGATCTCCCTTTTCGACCCCCCGCGTGACGATACTGCCCAGACCATCATTGAGGCCCAGCACTTGGGTCTTTCCGTTAAGATGTTGACTGGTGACGCTATTGCCATTGCCAAGGAGACCTGTAAGATGCTTTCGCTCGGTACCAAGGTGTACAACTCTGACAAGCTTGTTAACGGTGGTCTCACCGGTGCCCTTCAGCACGATCTCGTTGAGAAGGCTGATGGTTTCGCTGAGGTCTTCCCTGAGCACAAGTACCAGGTCGTTGAGATGCTCCAGGAGCGTGGTCACCTTACTGCCATGACTGGTGATGGTGTTAACGATGCTCCTTCCCTTAAGAAGTCTGACTGCGGTATTGCTGTCGAGGGTGCCACTGAGGCTGCCCAGGCTGCTGCTGATATTGTCTTCATTGCTCCTGGTCTTTCTACCATTGTCGACTCCATTAAGGTTGCTCGTCAGATCTTCCAGCGTATGAAGGCCTACATTCAGTACCGTATTGCCCTTTGTTTGCACTTGGAGATCTACTTGGTCACCTCGATGATCATCATCAACGAGACCGTTCGTGCCGAGTTGGTTGTCTTCCTTGCCTTGTTCGCTGATCTTGCCACTATTGCCATTGCCTACGATAACGCCCACTTCGAGCCCCGCCCTGTCGAGTGGCAGCTCCCCAAGATCTGGATTGTATCTTCGATTCTTGGTCTGCTTCTTGCCCTCGGTACCTGGGTTCTCCGTGCTACTCTCTACTTGCCCAACGGTGGTTTCGTTCAGAACTACGCCTCTGTCCAGGAGGTCTTGTTCCTTGAGATCTCTCTTACTGAGAACTGGCTTATCTTTGTTACCCGTGGTGGTCAGACCCACCCCTCTTGGGAGCTTGTCTTCGCCATCTTGGGTGTCGATGTCATCTCTACTGTCTTCTGTCTCTTCGGTTGGCTCTCTGGCCCCGGCTCTACTTACGACACTAACCCCCGTGATCTCTTCTACGAGACTTCTGATGGTTGGACCTCGGTTGTTACTGTCATTGTGATCTGGATGTACTCCATCTTGGTTACTATTGTCATTGCCGTTTTCGCTTACGTCCTCAACCGTATGCCTGGCCTTGCCAACGTCGGTCGTAAGAGCCGCTCGCACGGTGATGCCAAGCTTGAGAACCTTATTGCCCGTCTCTCTCGTCTTGCTATTGAGCACGAGACTGACGACAAGGGAAGCTCTCGCTTCGTCATTGCCAGCAAGTCTTCTGCTGCTGAGGAGGATGATTAAATCAGTATCATTCAGAAGCATACCTTTTAAGTTCTATTAAGAACGTCTATTATATCGCTCTTCATGTAATTGAACATTAATTTTACGCGAATTTAAAACTAATATATTAATATATTATTGAGATCTAAATCCAAGTTAGCAAATTTAGCAAAGAAAAAAGAAATCATTAAATTATCTATTGATGTCGTAGTTGCTGCAAGGAAATTGCTAGCGAGTTATTCAGGACCTGCGACAAGTCAATATCACCGATATCAGCCTGTTCATTGGGTGTTTCGACGATAGAATCAGGTTGTGTTTTGTATTTGTAGCCGGTAAATGTAAACTCGGGCAGCTTCTCAGCAATACTGAGTGCTTCTTCTATACACTTGCTTGTCGCCAAAATTCGAGACACCAGAACGTTGTACACACTTGGACTTTGATAAACGTTTTCGCCAACAACAAAGTACACTGCCAGCGTTTCAACCTCTGTGGGACTCTTTCGGTCCTGTTTGCGAATTACCCACAAATCAGGTTCCCTAGAAAGAACTACTTGGTACTCCACACCCTTCATTTTCTTCAGTTCGCTAGCAGGATCGGCAGGCCTTTGGAACTGTTCGTTGAAATTAGTTTGCATTTTGAGCACCTGGTTGTTCGAGGATCGATCATAGAAGGGAGACAAAGCGAAGTAGTCAAGCACATTATCTGTTCTTAGTCCATATGCCTGAATCCATTCTGGCGATCGCCACTGAACCTCGTCAAGCTCAACATTGTCCATGACTAGAGATGAGGTCCTTGGTGTTGGTCTTGAATTACGTTATTACCGATATCTGCGATAATATTTAAACCTCAATTTTCAAAGGAAGTCACTAGCCATCCGCGATAGTTTAATGGTTAGAATTTTCGCCTGTCATGAGCAATCAGTCAGGTCGCGAGAGATCGGAGTTCGATTCTCCGTCGCGGAGTTTTTTTAGGTAAAACAGGAGCTTTATCTATTGGTGTATAAAACTGCATCCTGAAACAAAGTTTACAAGTAAATCCGCGATAGTTTAATGGTTAGAATTTTCGCCTGTCATTTCACAGGTCGCGAGAGATCGGAGTTCGATTCTCCGTCGCGGAGATTTTTTTTGTATATTGAAATTCTTTTGATAATATCAGAAATAATACCCCCCCCAGAAGTAATTATTCCATTTAATTCATTGAGCAATATGTTTTATTTGATTTTTTAATATCAGTATGTGTTGTTTTTTTTCACTATTTCGTTCCATTCACATATACACTTGAATGTTTTTAGTGATATGCTATGTACTTATACTATTACTGAAATTAATAGATGCTTTTATTTTGGTGGTTCATAATGCAACCCCCCTGGCTCCCCAACACCTCTAATTGGACTTTGCAAGCCATCTCGTCTCGTTTGTTCGGATGCTAACGAGGCTAACACAGCCACACCCTCGTCCCTCCTGGCGGTTTCACCGGGACTAATTGTACTGGCTGGTTGTGTTGCGTTTCCTAATGGGGTAGAAGGTGGTTGTTGATTGAGTTCAGGGGTGAACATTGCTGCAGATCTGCGACGTATGTGTGAGGCACTTCTCCGTTTATTATTGTGTGCAGCTACCACAGCTGCAGATGACGGTGGTGCAATTGCAGAGGAATCCTCGTCTCTAGAAGCCAGTTTTGCAGGAGGAGGACCATTCGGCTGCGCTTGGGTGGCCTGCTGAGCTTGCATGTTCTGCTGGGCTTGCATGTTCTGTTGGGCAAGCCTTGCATCTTCCTCAGCTCTCCGTTCCCTTTCCTTTACCTTGAATGGATTAGCAAGTTTCCACCTGTTGTCTCTGAGAAGCTGTTTTGGCTTCCATTGGTGAATCTGCAAATCAGAACCGGTAGAAAGAGAGGCTCTGTGGGTCCTACCACGAGGTGCACCGGGTCGGTAAGCTGGTGTGACACCCATAACAGGAACCATTGGCTGGGTAGGTTGAGGTTGCTGAGCAGATGGAAGTACCTGGCCTGGTTGGGGCGGTATTTGAGGCTGGTGTTGGACTGGAGATCCCTGAGGGACCCGAACTGCCATGTTGTATGCATATTGTCTTGGGCTCTGCTGGGGTGCTGGTTGTCCTGGAACCTGCATAATGTACTGAGGAGGCCTCAAGACCTGGGGGGATTGGGTGTAGTATCCAGGAGACGCAAATCCAGTAGAATTGCCATACGCAGGGATCGCCGAGACGGTGGCCCGGTGGCCAGGAACAAACCTCTCTGGTGAACTCCGACCCGAATAATCCGGTCTTCGAGGAGTAGAAAGTTGGGAATACTCGTTGGGAGGAGCCAGTGCCGCTGGAGAGGGCAAAGTAACATTGGTTGGTGATTGTGGGGCTACAGGACCTGGAAACCCGATTTTGGAGCCTGTTGGGCTTAACTGGGCAGGATTTGGTTCTCTGGCAGGAGTTGAAGTCACCGCCTGCATGTTGTTGAGCACAGCTTTGGCAGTCTCATCGGTCGCACTGAAAAGTGACAGCAGAGAAGAACCAGGCAGACCCATGGCCTCAGCACGCCTTAGAATTTCTAGAATACAACGGTGGCTCTCCAGTCGACAGTATTCCTGTTTCGTACGCTCGTGTTCAGCTTTTACAGAAAGTGCATTAGCAAGTGCAGCATCGCTGTATGGCCAGTTTTCAAAGCCAAAACTGGCCAAAAAGTTTTTGCTTTTCCGGGAATCCCCGTGCTCGTGGGGCATTGCATTGTGTGACTCTCCACCAATGGTTCTGGGTGGAGTTACCAGCTGCGAATAACCACTTGGAGCATTATTAGTGCTTGGTGTAGACTCTTGTATGGTATTTGGTGGGTTTGAACTTGATTCGTTGGCTGCTGCGGATGGGTTGGGTGATGCTGGACGGTCACTCTCGAGTTTCGGCTTTATTTCTGGTTTGGAGTCGTGTGTGTTCCCTGAATCGGTCGGTTTTGGGCTTTGAATTGACATGGTATACTTTATTTGGAGTCAACAGGCCTGCTGTTGGCTATTCTGTGTCCAGGTTAATGGATCACTCTAGATCAATGCTTCTATGCAATGTGTGTCTGTAAAAGAGGTGATCCTTCAAGGTGTCTTACTCCTCGCTAAGAATCCCAGGCAAAAAAAACCTTTGAAGTTTTTTGATATAGGTATGGTTTTTCCTTAACAAAGGGGGGGAAGGGGGCGAGGAAAGGGATGTAAAAGGGCAGCAAATACGGGGCGGGCCGGTGTACAGCAATTATTTATAACCAGAAACCAAGATACAAAAAAAAATAAAGATAATAAAAGATGAATTTCGGTCTACAAGGGTTCTTTGGACGCAAACTTCTTTCGATATTATTTACAAGACACAGTAATCGGTTCCTGTTGTTCAACTTTTGACCCACCTGGCTAAACCCTAAACAGAAAAGTGTTACACCCCAAGCCGATTCAGAATATTACCAATTGAATAATAAGCTAATGCAAATGCAAATGCAAATGCAAGCGATAAATAGTGGTTTCAGATGAGGCTGCAGGTGGAAGGTTATGCACTAAAATAACTAGCGGTTTCACAAGTCTCTGCAGATACCTTGCGGTGTTTTGCGTCTCCTTTCTAAGTTCCTCGCCCTCATAATTAATAAACCATCAGAATACCCCATAGTTGGAACATGCATAAAATAAGTCATTTCAATTAAGCACGACAGCCGGATTACCCAAACAACATGTGTAATATTGCTGTTCTTTTTCTAGACCTTGCTTCCATTACCCAGATCGGGTTCACTTTGGCTATTAATCGGTAAGTTATGATCATAAACAAATACGTAAATAATTAAATGAAAAATAAGCAAATAGGCAAGTACGAAACAATTAAAAACAATTATTGCAGTATTAAGAGGTGAAAATTACGATACAATTACATCGTATCTTTTTTTTTCAGCATTGATTTCCGTTTATGCTCACTAATTAGGTTTCATATAAAGTTTCGCTAAATTGACTGTTTTAAAAAAAATTACTCCATACTACGCAGCTCGCTTATAGTTTGTAACTTGGCAAGCGCCAATTGTAGCAATTCCTTGCGATGCTGCATGTCAATGTGTTTCTTGACACTTGAGTTCTCAGTGGCCACTGCCTCGATCTGGTCTTCGGAGAGGGCGCTAACCCGTGAGTCGAATTCCCTCGGAAAAGAGTAGTAAAAGTCGCTGAGAAGCTCAAAGTTCAAGAACAGCACAGCAGTGGCCGCGAGTTTACTGCCAACAACATCCATGAATATTTCAGGACACAGTGCCTTATTCTTGCTGGTTTTGCACTTGCTTGACTTGATGAATAGAGACCGTGCCTGCAAGATCTCTGTTCTTTCCTGCAAAAATGCTGCTATCCGGGCCTTCGCAAGCAATGTTGAACTAAAATGGTCTAAATTTTCGGATGGGTTGATAGACTGAAGCGACTTAATAAGACTCCTTAGCTTTGAGGAGCCAACCTCGTCTCTTATTCTGGTGAATGCAGCTTTGCACTGCCTGAGCTCCTCTTGCAACAAACTATACGCATATTCACGGCTCTGCTTCCACTCACGGTCGTCCATGTCAACCTCGTACTTGTACGGCTTAATTGAGTTTTCAATCTGGTCAGCGGTGGCATAGAACTTGTGATTGAGGATACTGTTGGTGGCTTCGTTGATCAACTGGCCCATGGCAGGGTGGGATTTGAAGGAAGAGGCTTCCTCAAGCTGTTTCATGCGCTCCTCAATAGACGACACCAGAATCGATGTTGATAACCGGCCAATCCCCAGTTTGGTGATGGCTGCCGACATCTGATCGACCTTACTTTGCCACAGAAGCATGTCGGGCCGAGGTGAGGCCAGATCAGCAATGTTGTCGGTTATACTCAGTGCACTGTGTGAGCCGTTGGCAATGAACTCCTGTTGCGACTTTACCTCAGGAGGTGCATTCCAATACGTTTCGGCCAGAAGGTCCAACACTTTCTGGTCCAGACTCTGTTTAATGAGCTCACGAACCTGATCACGTCCGAAATGCTGGCTCATATCCTGGAAGTGGGCCTTAAATGCGTCTGAACACTGAGCAAGATACGTTTGCGGTGTGAGCACTCGGTCGTTGTACTGCACTTTAAACCGATAAGAGGTCTCCTCGAGCTCTCGGCGGATTGCCCGCTGGGAAGGCTCCAAACTGTCGGCCATGCTTTTCTCCAAAACCCGCATCAGCTTTTTGCGGAGCTGTAGAACTCCCCAGGTAACGTTCTTGTAATTCATATCACTATTGAAGAACTCCGACTCCTTCTCAGCAATTTGTTTGGTCATATTTCCTACTTTAAACAGCTGAAGGCCGCTGGTTGAGGGGAGTTTAGTGACTACACCAACGTAACCCATGCGAAGCGGGTATTCGCGAGTGTTCAAGGTTGAAACTCCACGCTCTGAATCCACCAAATCCATCTTGCTGATCACTCCAATTGTGCGAAGACCAAGTGGATCCACCCGTCTAGAGGCTCGCAAAGCCGTGGAGTTGGCCAGATCAACGTCGGCAGCAGAAACCGCTAAAATCACATTCGGTGCTTGAATGTACTTTTCACACAAACTCGCAATGCGACTTTTGAGTTCCAGGGGCTGGTCAGCAGCCACAACCTGAATGTAACCGGGAAGATCAATGAGTGTTAGGTCCGGAACGTGCGGTGAGTAAATGCGGAGCTGAATTGGCTCGTCACTGACAACCTGTGAGTCGGGAACAGCTCGGTTCAACTCGCTTAACGTGCGCTGAACGTCTCTGAAATCGGTTATTTGCCCTAAACGAAGGGCAGGAAATTCGCAGTACTCGCTGGCACTGCTGGCACTGGTGTGAACGAGAGTCAATTCAATGGGGCGGCGAGTAACCATGTTTTGACCCTTCGGGAGAAATTCGTGACCCACAATTGATTCCAAAACCGAGCTTTTACCACTCGACTGGGACCCGATGACCACAATTGAGGGCAGCTGTACCTGGTCCGACCCGTCGATTTGCTGAAGAATCTGTCTGATCTCAATCATTTTGCGGGTCAAGTTGATCATCTGGTCGGAATCAGAGTCTGCATCAGAGTCGTTTAATGAGAGCGCAGTTAGTTCTGCGAGAACAGGACCAGAACCATTGGAGCCATTGGAGCCACTGGAGCCACTGGGGCCACTGTTAGCATTGCCACTGCTACCAGAACCGGCATTAGAACCGCTACCACCGTTATTTCCACTGGAATTAGCACTGTCAAGACCCAAATCAGCATCAGAAACGTCCATTTTGGGAACATTTTCCCACATACTTTGTGCCCACTCACTAGCACTGTTCAGCTTGTCACCCAGACTATTAGTGGCTTCAGAAAATTTATGGTGAGTATAAGCAGCTCCTCCAGCAGCTGCTCCAGCAGCAATTGCGAAACCTGATCTTGCAATACGAAAGAATGGCCCCAGCAGAAACCGTCGTTGAATGACCATTCCGCGAGCATTCAACATATTTGGACGTGCCAAAGGTTTTGCACGGTAGAGAATCCCCCCATACGATAAACTACGTGGCACGCCATGAGGCAAACCATGCGGTAGCACAGGCTTCATCATTCGAGTTGGAGTGGAAATTGGAGAGCTTGTGAAGTGGAAAGCGACACGGTACTGACAAATCACTCTTCCACGCGACCTCGTGATTATCTCGATCATCTCGACCTTACCCACACAACCCTACTAGGATTGACGCGGAAAGGCATGGGTAGTACCTCCAGCCCAATTGTCTCCAAGTGCCTCCAAGTGCCTCCAAGTGCCTCCAAGTGACCCCCTCCCCATTTGTTATTGTTGCTCGTGTAGAATCCCCGACCCTTTAAAGTTAGAATCAAACCTAAAGTCATACACTAATGATTAAAGTTGCAAAAAACTGGTGGTCGGCCCCGAAAGACCCTGCTAATCCACAAAGCGAAGCACTACAAACCGGTTCATTTTCAATGCTAAAACAAAAACCGTCGAAAAGCGAACTGGTTGACAGTTTGATTAAACTGGTGCCTGAATACCCGCTTTCATCCACTGAAGCCATCCAGGTTGACGTTGACTACCCAAAGAGCCCTTACAGTGGCCGTCCTATGATCGTGGATAGCCAACACCGAGGCACTCAGGCATCAATTCGTCCAATTGAACAGCCTGTTACTTCACCTAGTAATTGGGCTAGCGCACCTGGGGCTCCACTTCGGCTGAACCCAGGCACTGGAGCCCCAGACTCGCCATGGAGGCTTTATGACCAAGAAATTGTTCATAAAGCCATGATTATGAGGGGTTCATCGGGAAATCTGGAGTTTGTTAGTGCAGGAACCGTGCCAGGTGTTTCAACAGCTGCTGCCAACCAGGAACCAATTGGCGAAGAAGACTGCAGCGTTGGTCTTGGTGAATCTAACTACCTTTGCACTGAGAGTTCCGACTTCAGTTCCGACTCCAGTTCAGATTCAAGTGATAGTTCAAGTGACTGTGACAGCGACAGTTCAAGTGACAACGAGATTATCAACCCAGGCAACATCGACTATGCCCATTCCAGTTCCACTTGCTCTTCAAGCGACAGTTCAAGTGACAGCGAGATTATCAGGCCAGTTATCATCGACTATGACCTTTCCAGTTCTACTTGCTCCTCTTCAAGTGGCAGTGATATCGTCAGGCAAGGCAACATTGACTCCAGTTCCGATTGCAGCTCCTCTTCAAGCGACAGTGACAACGATAGCGACTTCACTAAACAACGCAGCATCGACTATGCCCCTTCAAGTTCCAATTGCAATTGTTCTAGTGATTACGACAACGATAACAACACTGGCAGTGGTGCACTCTTCCCAAGCAGCCATCACACTCACTTCACCCGAGAGTTTGAGCTGGCTGAGGCCCAACTTGTTAACCAAAAAAAGCGTAAACGGTTTAATTAAAGTAATTACCTACATGTAAGTTCCTATTTATCTTTTCCACCTTGGAGGCCTGCATGTGATACTGAAGGTATTTCATAGGAATATTTTTCAGGCATTCCACGCCCACAAGCCATTTATTCATAAACTAATTTCCACCATATATTTATTCGCTCCGTATGCCATCCACCTTCAATGTCTCACCTTTGCTCTCTTCTCGAAGATTCGGTGGGTATATATATATATAACCACGCCCCTCACCACCTCAACCCCACAATGTCTGCTGCCGAGTTGAAAGCACAAGGAAACAGTGCGTTTTCCGCCAAAGAGTATGCCCAAGCGGCCGATTTGTTTGGACAAGCAATCACTGCCAGTGGCGATGCCCCCGAAACGTACGTTCTGTACAGCAACCGTTCCGGAGCCTATGCTGCCCTCAAAGACTACAAGAGCGCACTTGCTGATGCCGACAAGTGCATTTCGCTGAAACCGGACTGGGCTAAAGGCTACAACCGCCGTGCTGCTGCCCTGCACGGTCTGGGACAGCTCTCGGAGGCCGTGCGAGTCTACGATCGCGCCCTTGAGATCGATCCCAGCAATGCCCAAGCCAAGCAAGGCAAGAAGAGTGCCGAGGACGCCATGGCGGCCAACGATAACCCGATGTCGAACTTTGCTGCGATGCTGAAGGAGCCAGCCATGGTTGAGCGCCTGAAAAACGATCCTCGAACCAAGAAGCATTTCAGCGATCCGAACTTCATGCAGGCCATTGAGAAGTTTATGGCAGACCCCCTGAACGCGTTGTCTGGTGCAGGCGACCCCCGAATGATGGATGTGCTGAGCGTGGCTCTTGGAGGCAACGAGTCTGAGTTCCCTGCCGAGCCAACCACCAAAAAGCCCAAAGCCGAGGAGCCCAAAGCCGAGGAGCCGAAGGTTAAGGCAGCAGCCAGCGAACCAGAGACCAAAAACGAGGCCCAAGCCGCTGCCGATGCCGAGAAGCAGCAAGGAAATGCCCTGTACAAGCAGCGCCAGTTTGACGAGGCGATTTCGCACTACGACAAAGCCTACGAGCTTTATAAAGACATCACGTACCTGAACAACCGTGCTGCTGCTGAGTTTGAGAAAGGCGACTACGATGCGGCCATTAAGACCGGCTTGCTTGCCGTTGAGGAGTCTCACGAGGTCAGAAGCGACTACAAAGCCGTTGCGAAGGCACTTGCCCGCATTGGCAGCAGTTACTTGAAGCTAGACAATCTCAAGGAGGCCATCGAGTACTTTGAGAAGAGTCTGACCGAGCAGAGGTCACCCGATGTTCTAACGAAGCTGAGGTCGACCCAGCGAGAGCTTCGGGTCCGCGAGGAGCAGGCCTACCTCGACCCCAAAAAGAGCGAGGAGGCTCGTGAGGAAGGAAACCGGCTCTTCAAGGAAGGAAGGTTCCCCGAGTCGGTTAAGGCGTACACCGAGGCGATCAAGCGGAACCCGAAGGAGCCCAAAGGCTACAGCAACCGGGCTGCGTCCTACCTCAAGCTGATGAACTACCCCGATGTTGTTCGCGACTGCGACAAAGCCATTGAGCTCGAGCCGAACTTCATCAAGGCCTACACTCGCAAAGCCACTGCCTGCAACATCATGAAGCAGCACCGCAAAGCCATGGACACCCTTGAGACGGCTCGTGAGGTGGACAAGGACGGCAAGCACAGCCGTGAGATCGAGGATCTCTACTACAAGGCAAGCCAGGCCCGCTTTGCTGCTCTGCCCGGTGAGACCGAGGACCAGAGAACGGAGAGGCTGACTGCGGACCCTGAGATCGACGAGATCCGCAGAGATCCGGTCATGAACACGATCCTGCAGCAGGCTGCGAGTGATCCGGCTGCTCTTCGCGACCACATGAAGAACCCCGAGGTTCGACGGAAGATCAACTTGTTGGCTGCCGCTGGTATTATCCGAACAAGGTGAATAGCTAATTTTGTAAGTAAATGTATTTGAATCACTAGAGATGACAGGAACTATGTAATTGTAAGATGGCAGAGATAAACAGGGATTGAACTGCTTCTGTGGTAGGATGCAGTTTTTGAATCACTAGTGAGATGACAGGAGTAGATGTAATTGTAAGAAGTTTAACTGAGATAAATCGAAAAGAGTGGACAATGTGCAGTATGTATTAACTACTGAGACAAGAATTACGGAGACATTTAGATGAAGTGAACTGATATGCAGTAGATAGTAATTGTAAGATGGCTGAGATAAACAAGGACGATTGAACTGCTTCTGTGGTAGGGTGCATTTTGTATGGATCATTACTGAGACTAGAATTACTGAGATAAATTGAAAAGAGTGGACAATGTGCAGTATGTTATATCACTAATGAGAATTACTGAGATGACAGGAACTATGCAGTAGAGTAGTAATTGTAAGATGGCAAAGATAAATTGAGATAAATGGACTAGTATGTGCAGTATGTATTAACTACTGAGACAAGAATTACTGAGACAAGAATTACTGAGACA
Source organism: Starmerella vitae (assembly GCA_030584925.1). Taxonomy (NCBI): domain Eukaryota; kingdom Fungi; phylum Ascomycota; class Dipodascomycetes; order Dipodascales; family Trichomonascaceae; genus Starmerella; species Starmerella vitae. The sequence continues at coordinate 43,228 of JAJMCB010000017.1, read as the reverse complement.
TTGAGATGAAGTGAACTGGTACAGTCGAGGATATTAATTGTAAGAAGTTTACTGAGATGAGGTGACTGGTGCGGTAGAGAACAGTAATTGTAAGAAGTTTAACTGAGACGATATGCACTATCGTTTTCACTATATGAATTCTGAGATAAACTGAGACGCGATATAAATCAACTACATATCTACCGTAATACTACAATAAAAACTCTATGGTCCGTTGACTCGCCAATGGCACACCTCTCATTTATCACCTGACCTTACACCATATATGACCCATTGACCGGTTGAACTTTTTCATGGCTTCCTCAGATCCCGAGAACCAAGAACTGATTAAGTGCAATCAGCTAGCTCATGCAGGCATTGAATTCTCACTATTCACGTTGTCCGATGCAATCTTCGACTTCTGTGATCCCAGCCTCGGTTTAACCGATGTTATCCAGATGCATGCCGAGAATAAGGCTGCTAATCCGCTTGGTGTAGTACCTGAATACTTCAAAATGGAGAGTCGCGTTGGTGCATCGCTTGCATTGCTTGGATACCTCCGTCAGTCCCCGAAAGACAACTTTGTCACGGTTGTATGCAGTTCGTCCGCCATTCAGCTGATGGAACCGGTGCTCCAGCAGCATCTCTCGACGTTTAAGGCCTCTAAAGTTGCTTTCCAGGTCGCTGCAGTTGAGTATAACCCCACGAAATCCTCGCTTGAGAGTCCAGTGGCCACCGTTAGCCGAACCGCCCGTAACCTCGGCTTGCCCCTTGTGAACTCGAGTTTGGCTATCGACAGCGACGGTTTTAACTCGACCTACCTTGTTTCTGTAATTTCCAAGTTTTTGGGTCCTGCAATCCACGTTTTTGATGGTATTCGCTGTGCCTACCAGTCAGTGTACGCCTCGAGTGGAAATGTCCCGCCTGAGCTGCCCAAATCCGGTGTAAACTCCATTTTGGATGCTTTTGAGGTCACCAACAAAACTCTGGGCACAAATATGCAGCCTTTCGAGTACACCGGCCCGAAGGAGCCGAAAACCGTGTACGTCACCCTCGGTGTTCCCGGTGTTTTCACCCGAGTCTCCGCCGATGTTGGTGTGATCAACGTTCGCTTGTACTCTCCTTTCCTCTCGGACGAGTTTTTGGCTGCTCTTCCCACCACTGCAATCTCGGTCGTGGTGGTTGGCCAAACAAACGACCTCTACAAGGACGTCAACCAGGCACTGAAGCTTTTTTACGGGTTCAATGCTGGTCCTGCTGTTTCCAGCGAAATTCTGAGCACGGAGGCCGGAATGGATGCCGGCTTGGCCTCTGGCCCCGAAACCGGATTCACTGCGAAGGTTTGGGACCGCGACTCAAGCCCAATCGCCGGTGCTGCAGGAATCATGACATTTTTGACGCCTGGTGGAAACGCCTTTTTGACGTACGACAACTTTTTGGCCGGCGGAGTCGCTGTTTCAGACCTGAGACTCAACTTCCAGAACCAGTTCTGGAGCATTCGGAACGCGGACGTTGTGCTTGTTAACGATGCCCAGATCTTGAAATCGGCAGATGTGACTTTTGAGGCTAAAGTTGGGGGGAAACTCGTGATTGCAGCCACCTCCACGGAGTCTCTCAACAAAGCAGTTCCGGCCCAGATCAAGCTCAATGCCATGGCTAAACAGCTCGAGGTGTACCGCGTGGACTACAGCCTGATTGATCAGCAGAACTCGCAAGGTCGCACCCTGACAATGGCCGTTCAAGGCCTGCTGTGGACGCTGGCCGGTGTGGACCTCGACACGGCCACATCCCGTACCGTCCATGCGAACTCGTTCGACACCGAGCTGATTGCAGCCACCGTGAACAAAATCATCTCTACGTTGATTGAGAAGGCGCTGGTTAAACTCACTGATGAGGAGCTTCAGTCGTGGAAATCCGCTGAGATCAGCGAGAAGGAGCTAAACACCCACTTCGCGACCCAGGCTGTTCCCACCAGCTTTTTGCCTACCTCTGAAATTATGGGTCCTAGCAGGACCACAGGCACGGAGGAGGTCGGTCACCTCGACGTCAAGAAACGTCTTGTGTTTAAAGAGGCTTTCCGCGAGGCCAAGAAGCTGCGACCCGAAACACCCGCCAAGACGTTTGTTGCCAAGGTCAAGCGGAACCAAAGGGTCACACCAGCCGAGTACGACCGAAACATCTTCCAGTTGGAGCTGGATATCTCCGGAACCGGCATGAAGTACGCTCTTGGCGAGGCTTTGGGCGTCCACGCCCCGAACAACACCAAACTTGTCCGCGAGTTCCTGGAATTCTACCAAGTGGACCCCGAGGAGGTGTTTGGCATCGACTTCGGTAGTGAGGACGGACTAAGGTCGTTTAGGACCGCTTTCCAGCTCGCCAGGGAGTATCTCGACCTGTTTGGAAAGGCACCCAAGCGATTCTACGAGTCATTGGCCGAGTTTGCGTCGGATGACAGCGAGCGAGCGAAGCTTCTGCTGTTGGCGAGTGCCGACGGTGCTGCTGAGCTGAAGCTTCGCTCAGAGGAGGAGTTCCAGAACTACGTCGACGTTCTGCATGAGTTCAAGTCCGCTCGTCCGTCGTTTGGTGAGCTTCTCGAGCTCGTTTCGCCGTTGAAACGCCGTGAGTACTCGATTGCCTCGTCGCAAAAGGTGCACCCCAACGAGGTGCACCTGCTGGTTGTGGTGGTTGACTGGGAAACCAAGTCCGGTGAGAAGCGGTTTGGCCAATGCTCAAAGTATCTGTCGGATTTGGCCAATGGCGAAGAATTAGTGGTCAGTGTGAAGCCATCGGTGATGAAATTGCCGCAGGACCCGAAGGCTCCAGTCATTATGGCAGGCCTGGGAACCGGTCTGGCTCCTTTCAAGGCATTCCTCGAGGAGAAGGTTCACCAGCGCGACAGTGGACTCGAAATCGGGCCGATTTACCTGTTCATGGGCTCTCGACACCAGCGTGAGGAGTACCTGTACGGTGAGCTGTTCGAGGCCTATAAAGCTGCGGGTGTCCTCACCCACATTGGTGCTGCTTTCAGTCGAGACCAGCCTGAGAAGATCTACATTCAACACCGTATTCAGCAGCAAAAGCCTGAGCTTGCAGAGGCCTTCTGGGCCAAAAAAGGAAACTTCTACTTGTGTGGACCCACTTGGCCGGTTCCTGACATTTCTGCCGCTCTTACGGAGATTGTTGTTGAAGGAGCCAAGAGTGATGGTGTTGAAGTGAATGAGGAGACCATCATTGAGGATCTAAAGGAGCAGGAACGATACATCCTTGAGGTTTACTGAACAGTCAAGTTGATTATATATTAATAGTTGAACTACTAGCTTAATTGAGTGTTAGTTGAACCTGCTAATAAAATGTTGTTACATGCCATTATATCGAAAGTGAATAATTGAACCGTTCACAATTTGTCAGCAGTTTCACATGCCCGACACGAACGTGTATCGCAAAGAATCCACGCGGTGGGTGGCCCCTAAGACCTCCTACGATGGTGACGACTGGGGAAACGAGTATGATGAGTCTGATGGTGAGGGATCTGGTCTTGATACACAACCAGTAGCACCTCCGCCGGTAAAGACCATGTCGGTTCGCCGAAGACCAATTTCGTCGAGTTTGCCTTCAGTCTCTGAGGATTCAGACAAGAAACACAGCTTTAGAGAGGCACTTGACAACACCAACGATGGTGAAGAATCCGAATCCGACGATATAAACGACATTTACGGGTTTTACGAGAACCGGTACTCAGTTGCTTCCCTGCAACAGGAAGACACATACTCGGACTCTACTGCATCGCTGTCAACTGGAATCCGCAGCTTTGATTCCGTTCCAGCCACCACACACTCCTCGGACCGTCCTGAAAGCGAGATCAGCGATGAAGTCGCTGCACTCAGCGTGTCTAGCCACACCCCGAAAGGCTCTATAGACTCCAAAGAGCTCGAACCTTTGCCGTCTTTGAGTCCACAAGAGTATAAAGCCGAGCCCTTGGCCTCTACAACCTTGCACGAGCGGCCTATGAGCGAGTTTTTGGCCGACAGTTCAATTGCTGGTATCTACAACGGGTCCAGCGACTTTTTAAACCGTCCAATTTCGACGTATGCACCGCCTCAACTCACAAACGACATCAGTAGTGAAAGCATTCGCGAGCTTTTGACCCCTAAAGCTCCCCAGGAAGGTTTCGAAGGGCAGGTACCTTCGTTACTGATTACTTCTGCCAGTCCTGAGCAGCACACAGGTCGGGATACCTTAGAAAAAGAGGTTACAGGAACTAATGTCCCAGTCAATGGCGAAAAAGATCCAGTGAGTTCTGATTCAGACACTGAGCGAGGAAATGCAATTATCACAGACGCAGAGCAGGGAAATGCAGAGCAGGGAAATGCAGAACTAGGAAATGCAGAACTGGGAAATGCAGAATTAGACTCGACAGACTTGGACCCAGTCAATAAGAGTTCAGTCAAGAGTTCAGTCAAAACGAGTTCGGTCAAACCAGACACCAAACGGGGAATCGTTTCCGAGGACCCTGGATTCTTCACTAAGACCGACTTTTCTAAAGATCTGGATTACGTGGATCAGCCTCCAGTCGAGAGCGACAGCGAAAGCCTTTCTAGTGTGAGAAAATCCCACGAAACCTCCACCCCCAATGCCATTGAGACCTTCATTCTCCCCAGCGAACGGAACCGGATGGGCAGTGTGAGTACTGTAGACACACAGGAAAGCAAAGCTGTGGATTTCAAGCATGATTTCACCAACGAATTGGAGAAATTGGATATCAACAAGGACTTGACCAAAGACTTGACCAAGGAACCAACCAGGGACTCGACCAGGGACTCGACCAAAGACTCAATCAAGGAACCGACCAAAGAGTTGACCAAAGAGTTGACCAAAGACTCGAACGAACCCATTAAGGAAACGTCCAAAATTGCTGCCAAAGTAAAACGACCGCCACACATCGACTTTGGTGCGCTGATGAACGGCAACAATGTTCCCAGTGAGACAGTTTGCGAGCAAATGAGGCTTCTGCGGAACCGCGAGGCCGAGTACTCCGCCGGACTCGAGACATGGCTCATTGCCACGCTTCAGAACGCCCACGAAGGCATGAGTATCTACACCAACGGCATCCCCCCCACTGGCGACTCCTCGGTGCTAGACCTCCCAGCCTCAGCACGAATGACGAACGCCATGCACTCGTCCGCCACCAAGACCCAGGAGAAGCTAGGGAATCTCGGCGAGAAGTCGAAGAATTTCGGCACGAAATCCAAAAGCTTCTTTGCCAAAGTCATTCGGTGATTTCCTTTTACGTACACATCCGTGCCCAGCTCCACGCCCAGTTCCACGCCCTACACATAGTGGCTGGCCATCACGTGATAGACTTTTAATTTATATACATCGACCCTAAAACAGAAAATCAAAACCCAAAAGATGCGGGATGAACAGGCAATCAAGCAATTGCTACAGGAATGGCGCGAGGCCAAAGCTGTACAGTTTGGACTTCTCCCAAGCCACCCCTATTTCTGTGCTCGCCACTCGATCATCCTCCACGACATATACATAGATTCCATTGCTCGAAACGCGTCGAGTATACGTTCATTCAACGACTTGCGACTCTACTGCCGGTACTGGAAGTGGATCGATGTCTATGGACAGGACCTCTTTGATGCATTGACCATGTACCTCGAGCGCCCCAAGCGGTGTCGCGAGAGTGAGGCTGATTTGGTAGACCTTGAAACCAAGCGAGTTCGCAGCTTCGTGTAAATTGAATGAGACGAAATGATATGAGGAAGAAAACTAGACATAATGGTGTGCACACCACAACGTATGCAGCATGCAGTGTACATTGACCACTGTGCACATTCAAAAGCATCGTAATGCATGCACTTAATCTTTATTTAGTTAATATGTTTGATGATATACGCTGTGCAGTTCTGCACAATTAGTTGTAGTAGCAGGTACTGGGTTTTCTGGTGGATTTTACTGAGCTGGGCTTTGTACAGTTCTGAACCTACAAAGGTGATACAATAGCTAACTGTAGAGGCAGTGGTACTGGGTTTTCTGGTGGACTTTATCGAACTTTGCACTGTTCTGAACCTACAAAGTTGATACAATAGCTAACTGTGGCAGTGGTACTGGGTTTTCTTGGTGGACTTGGTGCACCTGTTCCTGAGTACAGTTTTCCTGCTGTGCTTTGCAGCTCTTGAGCAGGCTATACAATCAGATTCAGTTGTTACCTCCTCAAGCAAGCAAGCAGTAGCAAGCAGTAGCAAGCAGTTGATGTTAAATGGAAATAGTTATCTAATTAGTGCTAATACTTACTCTATCGTTTACGAGTTAGTGGCAGTGCTTGAAGCAGCATCCGGAGTTGCTGTTGTCACAGCAGTCGTTGTTGCAGTCGCAGTTGTTGCTGTTGTTGCACGGGTCGCAGGGATCGGGCTGGCTGCAGGGGTCAGGCTGCTGGCAGCACGGCTCGCACGGGTCGCACTGGTTGCATGGGTCGCACTGGTCGTTGCTAGAGCAGCATCCAGAGCCTCCGCAGCAGTACGTCTTCGGGCAGAGCCACTTAGTGGCACAGCAGGTGCGGAGGGCATCGACAACGGGGTGGTTGTCCTGGCAGTTCTTGTTGCTGTTGCAGCAGTAGGTGCTGGGGCAGAACCACTTGGTGTAGCACGAGGCACGGAGCTCGTCGCAGCAGTTTCCGTCGGAGCAGCAGCAACTGTCGTCCTGTTGGCAGCATGGGTCGCAAGGGTCGCATGGGTCGCAGGGGTCAGGCTGGCTGCAGGGGTCGGGCTGGCAGCATGGGTCGCATGGGTCGCAGCTGTTGTCGCAGCTGTTGTCACAGCTGTTGTCGCAGCTGTTGTCGCAGCATGAGCTGGCACAGCAGAAGTGGAGTTTGGGATCAATAGCGTTACGCTTGGTGAGCTCGCCAACCATATTCAGAGCGTCGAAGTCGAGCTTCTGGCGCATATCGTTGCCGATCCAGAGACTTCCGTCCTTGCTGACGAAAATGAGAGGCTGGAGGAGATTGTCCTGAGCTGCAAGGCTCTCGCCGGCATTGATGTCGGCGTCGTGGGCAATAGGAGCGGCAAAGGCGATGGAGAGAAGAGCAAGCAGAGAGAAGTTCATTGCAGAGTTGATGTAAAACCAGAAGAAAGACTCAGGTTTATATACTGTGGTGGCAGCATGAATTGAGTTGGCAACCAGCTGCATGCGACCTTAAGCATGGGGAGGAACATGACACTAATCAATTGCAAGCAAATTTTTGCAGCAAAAATAAGCGGAGATACGCAGATGACGCATAAAGTGGAAGCAAAACTCGGTAGTAAGCGTTATAGAGCGAAAGATCGGGATGCTCATTTTGTGCTCATAAGGTGGTGAGCAGCTAGTGAGCATCAAGTGAGCATCAAGTGAGCAGCTAGTGAGCACAATGCTCCAAAGGCAGTGAGCACACCCAACCTCCACCTCCACCTCGGCCTACTCCCACTTCACTCCGTTGCTGATAAGTTACCCACATGCAATTCTTCAACACCGAGATCGATCAGTACATGTTCTGCCACAAACACACCGAAGGCCCGATTAAATGGAAGCATTTAATGATGACCTCGGGAATTGTGCTAACCACTCGAGTGGTTAATGGCAATGCAGACCTGTTAGTGCTCAGTCAAGGCAACACCGAGTTCGAGCGGCTTGATCTGGCCTTAGAACCCCGTGTGGTTGCTAAAGACCAATGGCTTTCCTTTAAATGGAACACAAACCAAGGCACAATGCGGTTCCAGGTGAAGTTACGGCATTGCTTTGAGGAGATCAGCCATGCACTACGCTACTTCAGCCAATTGCACTCCCAGTGCAATCAATACGACCAGCAAAGCCAAAGTCAAAGCCAACTAAGCCAGACTCAAGGCAGCCAGTTCCCTGAGTGTAGTCAACAAAGCCAGACGCAGATTAACGAGTACAGTCAGTTGAGCCAAACGCAATACAGCCAGTCGAATCAGCTCAAACAACTCAACCCGACCAACTCAAACAACCAGTTAAGCCAGTCCAACCAGTTAAGCCAGCACACGTACACACAAACGTACACACAAACCTTCGACTCGCTGGAGGACAACCTCCCTATAGACCCTGCACTCTCTGAGTCTGCACTGTCAATGGTAGGCAGCACAAATTCGGTTTCCAAAGCTTCAATGGCCAACAAAATTCAGCGAAAGCGGCCCATGCACCTGAACGTGCTGCACTACTCGTTCCAGGCCAATAAAGTAAGCAAGCGGAACGGTCCTAAAAAAGTTTGGAAACACGTCGGCCTTTTCTCTGGATTGTGCTTGAGTTTAGTGCCTCAGGACCAGAACGGTCACCCTGTTTTGCAGCTGACTCGGGGCATTGCCGTCCTGGAACGGTTTGTTCCTCATCCTGGGTACCTCAAAGCCTATTTTGCGCCCGGAATCCTCACTCTGCACCAGTTTCGGCCCGATTGGCAGAAATCGCGACGGTGTGTGGAGATGCACATGCGAGATGTGAACGTTTTTGCCGTTTGCGAGTGGCTGAACTACTTCCAAGTATCGGTGGAGAATGTGCTACGGCCCGAGCTGCCCTCGGAAATCTCCACAAACTTCCACAGCGACTTCGAGACTTCCAGCAACATCAGTCGAGAGTCGCGTTTCTGGGCCCGTCGACGAGCACTGTTCGCTGACAAATGACGGTGGTGGAGTCGATTGTTCAGGCATTTGACGGGTCTAAAGTCGATGAGATCGACGTGGAGGCCGACAGCTTCCCGATTGGGTGGAGATATGGCGTTCCAGGCGGTTCTCAAGTCGCCTCTGCCTTGTACCTACTTTACTTGGCCCTCAAAAGCGCACCAGACCAACAAGCCGCTTCTGAAGCACTCGAGCTGGTCTCGAATGCCTCAATTGACCTCAATTCCCCAGATTTTGCTGACTTGAACCGGATACCTCCCCAGGTGGCACTGGCTCTGTGCTGTTGTGCCCCAAACAGCCAAACAGTCACGAAAACAGCCCGACTTTTAGAGACCAAAGTGGGTGATTCAACGCTGAGCCTGGCTTTGCTGTTTGTGCTTGGTTTAAAACCGTTCAGCCAAAGATTTACTGAAGATAGGGCACTGCTGGCCTCTTGTGTGTGCTTTGTGCACCACAAAAGCCCCAACAGCTACCTCATGGCCCTTTCCTGCCTCCACACCATCGATCTCACTGGGCACATTGTTGAAACCAATTTGCAATTACAGCCTTCATACTACAACGTCTCCAATACGCTGTTGCTGCTTGGCATTAGACTGTGCACAAAAGCACCCGAGCTGGGTTTTACGCTGAGCCCGACACTCCGCTCAATAATCCCCCAACTAGCCCAAATGGAAATAACCAACGTGAACTGTGAGGTTTTAAACCGGTGCTACTCAGTGGCTTTAAACAATGCCTTAGCGTTTTTCGAGACCTCAGAGGAAGCCCGCTTGGCCATCGACCTGCTCGACAAACAGGCCCAAAAGCAGCCGAGCGATTCAATTGTCCAGCTTCTGGTCACGCTTTCCTTTAAATTCGAGTTTCCGGTTCCCAAACTCAGTAGTTCCGTTTTGGAACCAGTCTCACCCCTGAACCGGGCCCGGTACGCTTTGAAGCACATTTCAGACTTGAAGCTGCAGCACATTTCGGACTTCGGCGAGGCCAGCACCAAAATTCTTGAGGATGCGATGCCATGGGGATCTGAAATCCGCTCGGAAGATACTCAGCTACAGCTGGTGCTGCTGGACACCATCAGTTTGGCCCAAGTGGTCCGAAACAACAACGTGCTGATTGAGAGCCTGCTTGACAGTCTGCTTGACTGTTCAAACTGGTGTATACTCAATGCGGGTGTTCGAGCCCTGCATTCACTGTTGTTTACCTTCACCAGCCCCACCACTGAAACCTTGGAGGAGAATGTGAAGCTCAAGGTGTGCTCGCTGCTACTTACGGTGCTGGACACTGCCAGTGGCGATACACTATACTTTGGTTTGGAGTGCCTAAAACTGCTCCAAGTTCCACCGCAAGCCAAACCCGGGTTGGTGAAATCGATGACAGAAGCAGCCAAATCTGCCTCGTTTCCAATGAGTATGTGTCTACGTGATGCACTAAACTACTTATCCTCCAGGGCCTGAAGATATGCCACCAGCTCCTGGTTTTCTTGCTGAAGCCGAACGAGTTCCTGTAAGAGCACGGTGAATGTTGGCTGGCAATTCTCTTTGCTCTCGTGCTTTTTCATGTGCCGATTTAAATTGAATTTCCTGTTAGTGCTGAAATTGCATTCTGAACAGTTGTATTTAGACATGACTGGTGGAATTTGGGGAGATTTCGGTTTGGTGGTGGTAAGTATTATGCAGAGTATTTAACGTATTAAGTCACACCTTCGAGTGTCACCGTAACACCATTAGAGACTCATTTAAAACTTGTAGAGACTAAACTAATTACATTGCACATTGCATTGCACATTTCACTTCGACTTGGTTTTTTCCGGCTCAAAAGCAGCGTAGCTGATCTGCATTGATGCCACAGCCTGTAAACCAACCATAAATACCGTTACAACCAAACCAGTGGCCATAAGTCCCATAAAAATTGCTGAGTTGAAGAACTGGTAGTTCTCGAACAACGACTGGTAGGCCTTTGGCTGAGCAGTTTGCTGGGCCTCCGACTCCTCAACATCGACTGATTTTGGGGTGGTACGGTATGTCAACAAAAAGTTACCGCTTGGCAGGTGTCCCACCACTCGCTTGATGGCCTCGTCAGCCTCATTGGTTGATGTACCTCTTGGCAGGCTCAAACGCACAATACGGGGCTTTGTGTCGGTGAAAGCCTCAAAAGGCACAGAAGCAGCCGAATCAGCCGTAATTGGTACCGCCTTGCACTCTGATTGTAGTGCAGATTCCAGTTTGCCCGCATAACTGGCCACCTCGGCAGAACCGCCATCCATTGCCAATGCCATGAGGTAACGAGACACGGATTTATTGATTGCGTGGCTCAAAAACGGCATTTTATCGTCGTTTATGTCCCTTTCGCTCACTTCTGGCTGCTCAACAAACACGTAGGCGTCGTAGGCACACCGTTCTACTGCTGGAGCCACAACGTTTTGCAGAGCGGTCACCACCGAGCCGGATTGGGTGCTTCGGTGGTTGTTCGGCACATCAAATCGAGTTTGCTCGGCAATAGCAATGAAAGGGGACGTGTTGCTCAGTGCGCTCGCACCGGCTGCGAGTAACGGGAGGAACATCATGTCCCTGCCCTGATCCAGGGACTCACTATTTAACAATTCAGTGATGCAGTAATTCAGTGAGAATACACTGATTGCAGTTTAAATTCAGTGATTGCAGGAAGTATATATATACTTTCACTATTTAACGATTACAGTAACTTCGGTGAATTTAGTGTAAATTCAGTGATTACAGTGAATACAGTGATTACAGTGAATACAGTAATTGTAGTGAATACAGTAATTGTGGTGAATACAGTAATTGTAGTGAATACAGTAATTGCAGTAAATGATTGTAGTGAGAATACAGTGATTGTAGTGAATACATTGATTGCAGGAAGTATACTTCATATAATTGGGCTACTCCCTTAGCTTATTTTTATACTTCTTCTTATTGAAATTTTAAATTACGGTATGGGAGTCGGCAGTGAGATACCATGATTCTAACTCACTAATTTATCGATACCTGAACGTTGCCTTGCATTAATATTATCTCGTCTTCCACCAAAATCTAGTTCACAATCGCACTGGAAATGCCCCAAATGCCCACTAGCGAGTCCTCCGACACCGAACAGAGCGTCCAAGGAAGCGTTGGGTGCCACGCAATGTCCAGCACCGCGGCCATGTGCCCTCCGTGTATAAACATCAGCTCCGGTGGACCCTCCTCCTCTTCCTGAGCCGTCTGTGGCTGTCCGTGCTGGCTGAGGTCCCAGACCTTCACCTGTGCATCAGTGCCGCCAGTAGCAAATACCGAGGCCTCGCTCGGGCTGAATTTCAGCGAGTTCACCTGCCCCGCATCCACGCTGAGGCCCATGAGCGACGCACTGCTCATTCTGACGTCCCAAACGCTCACCACTCCGTCGGCACTGCCCGTAGCCAGCAGCATCTCGTTGAAAGGCGAGTAGTCGAGTGCAGTGATGCCCATTGCGTGGGCATCAGTAATGATTCGGACCGGCGACTTGAGAGCCGTTCGCAGGTCCCAGAACTGCACCGACCGGTCATCACCAACGGTTGCGAGCTCGTTGGAGTTTTTCGGGGCGAACTGCACGGCATTCAGTGCTGGACTCGCACTTTCCGCCACTCCGCTGTTGTTTGGGCCCACAAACGAGCGACTGAGCTGGTGTGTGGCTGCATCCCACAAAGCAGCACTGCCATCGGTGCTCACAGTGGCCAGAAGCGACTCGGAGTGAGGAGACCACGCCAGATCGTAGCAATCGCCGGTGTGGAAGCTCAGATCAGCCAGAAACTGGTCGTCTTTAAAGAGTTTCACCGAGCCTTGACGTCCCGCACTAGCAACGAGTTGCGGGGCTTTTGGCGAGTACCGCGTGGAAAAACTGAAGTGTTTCGGCCCGAAATCCATGGTTGCAGTGGGCTCCACGACCTTCAGCTCGCCTCCAGTGTCTCTTCGTCGGGCAATCTCGGGAGCAGAGGCCCCACGGCGGGGCAGCTCGCACTGGGCACGGTAGGCCGCGTTTGAGCCCCCGAAAATCGCAGAGGAGGTCAGCAGTAGTGAGTAAGTGTCAAAAATGGCCTCTTTAGAGGGTGCCTGGATGGGGTACCACTGCACGCTCGACGAGGGGCTCTGCATCGCTTTGGAAACACACACATCGTACAAAAAGGGCGACTGCTTCTTCCAAATCTTGTACTCCTCGTTGCGTACGCACTCCAGATCCTCCAACGAGGCAGAGGCAGAGCTGGTGCCGGCGGAGGCCTCGCGAGCTGACATGAGTGACCTAACCCCACAACTTACAACTTAACAGACAAACTGGTTCATTACTTATATATATGCTTAGTCTCCGCGCTTCCGCTTGGCAAGACGGCGGCCGGTACCGAAGATCTTCTTTCCACGGTTCTTCTTCTGGGCACGCTGCTGCTTGGACACCTTGTCGACCTTCTCGGCGAGACCGTAACGCACGAGGCGGTAACGGGGCTCGAATTTGCTCATCGAGGCAGCGCTGTCGTAGATAAGACCGAAACCGGTGCTCTTTCCGCCACCATACTGGGTCTCGAAGCCGAAAACGGACACAGCGTCCTTCTCAGCCTTGAAGTGCTTGGCCAAACGGTCACGGAGCTCGTCCTTCGACACGTTGGCGAGGTTCGGGTGGATCACGTCAATGACGAACTGGGAGCGCGAAAGAAGGGGGTTGCGCTGGAACTTACGAAGGCGCAGAGTAACGGCGTCAGACATTTTCCTGTATGGTTCTCCGGTAAACCTATGGTTTTCACTGGAATATTGGGTTGACGGCCGGGCGAGGGTCCTCTCTCCCAATGCGTGGGGTGAAAATTTCAGCGTGACCGCTTATTCATCAGCCCTAAGTGGATAGGGCTGCTGGGTGCTTAGTGCTGGCTGCTAGCTCTGTTAGTAATGGATTGGGTGTTCTTAGCTTAGGTGGTATGCCAAAATCCGTTGCTAGAACCTAGTAGTTACTCCATTCTTCGTTTACTTACTAATGGATCACAAAAAGGCTCGATAACTCAATTGAGTCCGGAATTAAAGAAACGATAACTGCAGCGGGGATTAAACCTGCTGTCGCGGTAAATACTGCATAATCATTGCTTTTCCGATTGTTATTTATTGGTATCGATTCCCCAACCCTGGTATCACCAACAATGAGCGACCATACAAAGAAACAGACTGCTGAACAAAAGGCGAAGAAGGCCATTGACAAGCAGGCCCAGGAGGCCGAGAACTTGGCTACTGAGGCTGAGAAGCAGGCCAAGAATGTCGCTGCTGCGGCTGCTGCCAAGGCAACCGAGTTGAAGGAAGCTGCCCAAGAGGCGGTTAATGATCTTGTCGATTCCGTGGGGCCAAAGGCCGAGAAGTTGGTTGCTGAAGCCAAGAAGGAGGCTGAACACCTCAAGGAGGAGGCTGAGAGTGCTTCCGAACGTGCAAAGGAGATCTCGCATAACCTCTCGGAGAAGATCTGCGAGGAGTTGAGGGACCCTGCAGTCTCCACTACAATGCTCTTCACGGGTGTCACCACTGCTGCTGCATCTACTTACCTCAATCAGCAGCACAAGCAGGGCAAGCTGACCACTTTGGTGGCTGTTGGTGTTGTTGTGGGTGTTGCTGCCCTTAGCGTTGCCGAGTACTTCTCGGTGAAGGCTTATTTCAAGAACACCAAGCCTTCTAACTAACACTCATACACTAATTAGCAGCTTTTATCATTATTTTATCATTATTTTTTTATTTTACTTTTCTTATACTAGTAGTTACCTACTAAGATGCTCTAAACGCAGGTGTAAAAGCTGCCTTTAGTTTGTAATCACACCTGTAATGCATGTAGGGTGTGCAACCGACCTGCATGAGGTGTAACGTAGCGGGCCGATTAGAGAAACCTCCACCGAACTAGATAATAAGTTTGATTAGCGTGATTTAGCGAGTAACTTGTTACATCAACATGCATCATAGCCCGGCAAAGTGCGGATGTGCGCGTTGAATTTATTTCGATTCGATTCACGGGTTTAAAGTTACATTTATGCCGAGGAAAGCCAGTAAATGAGTTACTATTTCCGAGGAGTCGAAAATAGAACGTATATATTTAGTCAATGTAACTCGGAAAACTTGAAACGCAACGATTTGAAAAGGGGGAGCTATAACCGCATAACCCTAAGTAATATGCATATATCTGAGACATTTCAACCCTAATTTACATCCTATTTTTGAGGGGCGTTCTATGCCGTCTATGCCGTTTAGTATGCTCGAAAGTAAAACGGAATAGAGTTTAAATGTCTGACAGTTTTATATAGATATCGTAAAATTATCGTTACGGGTATTAATTGCCGAAGTGAATATGTATCGGTTAACCCTTGTTGATTCTTCGAGGGTATCGACGTTTTCCAAGGAGGGAGGAGGACTAACTGAACTAGTCAATCTTCGCTGCCTAAAGAGGATGTATTTGGAAATGAAACCAAAAAAGTCACGATTTTACTCGTGATGGAAGAGGGTTTACCTTGATACGTATATGGATTTACCACGAAATAGACAAGCGACCTGCATATCCGGCTGGTATCTATGTGCACATTAGGGTTTAAAATTATGCGTAATACAAGAGATTATGAAACACAGTGGTATTAGGGAACCGAAACACGACGCATGTTAAACAATATTGCGAAAACGCCCTTACTTCGAAACAACATAACCCTCAGAACAGTAAAGCATATAAAGGAAACTCGTTCGAAAACTCGAAGAAACTTTCTTAAAGGCAGCGTTGGTGCGGATCTCTGTTACTACACAAAACAGCAGTCGATAGCTATCCCTACAAATAGCTACACCCGAATCTCAAAGAAAAGAAAGAACTAAAGCTAAAAGGAACTTCGTAGCTTTTTCCGAGCAAAAGGCCAACTTGTTTACGGGAAAAAAAAACCCACTCGCACGCTAGTTCGTCGACACTTCTCGTTTCTCAATAAGAAGGTACTGAAAAGCACAGAGACCAAGAAATAAACCAGATATCTCTCGTCTTAGCAGGTTAAACTACTTCCCGCTTTAATCACCTGGGCAAAACTGTTTCATATATTTGGTTTCACCTTTGTGTATCTGATACATATACCAAGATTGGAAAAGGCACCCATTTTTCTCAAGGAGTTACTTCCCTTTTAGGCACCATCAGCATCCTTGAGGCTGAAATTTTGGCAGAAGAAATTTATTTCTGTCACCTCGCAAAAATTAAAGAGGTAATGCTCATACACTCTTTAAATATTCTGAAGTGTTTGTATTGTTGCTGTTTGTAACAAGCTACTCTTAAGAATAAATATCATTGATTCAAAAATAAAAAACAACGAAAGCCTGGATATATATGGGAAGGTCGCGAGGTAACAAATCACCCAATTCCTTCACACATCCATCGTCAAAGTCAAATCAACCGAAGAAAAAGTCAAAAACTAGGAAACAAAGCCGTGCCTATAATTCTATTAGTTCCCAGGTCCCAAAAACTGACTTCAATTCGTATTACTCTCATTTGCCTTCGAGTTCGAATACTAGCAAAAACCAACCAGTAATGGATCAACCCGTTCAACGAATTTATGAAGAAGAATCTAGCGAACAATTCAAAGTTAGGAAACCTAATAATAAACCTTCAGAAGTGGATAAGTCGCCAAATTCATCAGACCGAAAGCGGCTTAAAATCACCCAAGTGGCCCAAACTTCAGACATTGACACCGACACTGAAACTGAAACTGAAACTGAAACAACTGAACCTTCTGTTTCAGATGACTATATACAAAACCCGAGTTCACCAGAGAATACACCGAGAGGTTCTGAAAGTGAAACCGGATCGGAAGAAGAGCAGAGCAGCTCCCCTCAATCCCAATCAGACTATGATGAGGATTCGGACGAAGATTACATTGACGAAGGCCAAAATGATACCGCTGATACCGCTGATACCGCTGATACCGCTGACTATTCCGCAGAATCTAATAAAAATCCACCCATCCCACATGTGGGAGTCCTAAGCCCAATAGTGGATGCGTCTCAGAGAGATGCCTTAGGAAAAAATCACAGGGCAATTTTTCTGGATCCAACATCGACTCCCCGGCCCCCTATTGATCAATTTGGTTCGTTGCATCCTCCGCCTAATCTAAGCTATATTCCAAACTTGGAACCTGTACCACCTCAGCGCTTACCTGGTCATCCTCCTCCTTCTCATCCTCATCATCCTTATCAAACTGACCCTGTTGTTACTTATGGTTTATATGGTTATACTGTTACCGATAGACTCACAGGAAGAATTCTAGTCAGTCCTCCAGATCCTAATGGGGTAAGAATTTCATATCAAAACCCCCCTCAATTCCATGCCTTTTTACCTGGTGAGCCATACCAACCATTCAACCAATTTTCTTCAAGCATCAGTAGCAATCCAGAAACCCCCGCTGCAGGGCCTTCAACAGTTCCCCAGAAAAGACGATTAAAGGAAGGTGCAGATTCTCCAGAAAATGCATCCAAGCGGACTCGGGTGGACAAAACACCTCTGCGAAAACAAAAACATTCAGAACAGTCTACAAATGCCGAGGATTCTGCTAAAATAGCAAACTATGGGCTCCCTGCCACACTATTACGAGATAATGATACAAGCAGACATCCCGATCCGGCCTCTACTTCGACTCCGGAAGACAGGAAATCGGGCGGTCGCAACAGTAGAAAAAGCAGTGGGGCGAAGACTAAAGGCAAAGAAAGAGTAAAAGGTGTAAAAAAGGAAAAGGTGAGAGAAGTGACGGAGGGATCTGCCAAAGAAACCGTCAAGAAATCTTCCAAAGAAAACTCTAAGAAACTCTCCAAGAAGATTCCTAAAGATTCCACTAAAGAAACCTCCAAAAAGTCCAAAAAGTCAAAAAAGTCAAAAGAACCTGCTAAAGAAACTACTAAAGAACCTGCTAAAGAAGAGTCCAGGGAGAATGAAAGCAAAAATATCCCCGTTAAGGAAGTTGTTGATAAAGAGGATGCCAAAGAAACGAATAAAAGCGCAAAGGAAGAAACTCAAGAGGAAACCCTCAATGATGCGAATGAAAAACCAAAAGGAGTAATAGTCAAAGGAGATGTGAAAGAGCCTTCCGAATATGAAAGGAGAGCAAACGATTGGTCGTCTATGCTTCAGTTCCCTGGAACACGTTACGTTCCTTCAGAACAACCACTAATTCCTCCCTATCCTCCTCAAAGCTTTCTTCAATCGTATGGTGCAAGACCCAGTGAAGGGTTATCAGAAGAAGTGTCTCGAAAAATTTCAGCAAGCCAATATGAAGCGTTATGTCAACTTTATCGAAACTCAGACTCAGAAATACCTCAAAATTGGGTTGATTATTACGGAACTGAATCTGAAGATTACTTTAGGCCACCACCTCCCACTGGCGATATCCAACCTCCCCAGTCACCCGAGGAGGTGGCTGAAGAAGATCCTTCTAAAAAATTGTTTATCCCCCGTGCGAGCAGCTCACAAGATCCCCAAGAACATTCTACACCAACTCCTATCCGAACACGGAGAATCCTTCCTGATCGAAACATTATTCCTATGCAGATGGTTGAAAATAAAATTGTTACGACCCTGGCATCGAACTCTTCTATTGAGGACATTGGAAAATCTTTGTCCAACGAAGATATCCCAAGAATTGAGCTTATCGGTAATTTAGACGACATGGCGCTAAATTGGACTGTGACTGAGATTAAAGCCGGTCGCAGGTTGGTTAGGTTCATTCGAGATCAGGAGAGTGATGTTATTCGACTGTCATTTTACCCCATATCTGCTGATGAGTATCGGGAAGGTATGATTGTAATTTCCTGTATATGGCATCGGGAGAATCAGGAGTATTGTTTTACCTCAGTAGACTGTATCTACCTTCTTGAGTCAGTGATTAGCAAGAACTTCCCCGTGGAAGAGAAGAACCGTGTTCGACGAAACCTTGAGGTATGCAAGCCTACCACAATTTCGAAGAACAAAGACCAATATGCTGGATTTTTTCGGCAAATCATGACTTATGATTCTCCAAGGCCTCGGACGATCGAAAAAGATGTCAAAGTATTCCATTGGCATATGTTAGTAGTTGCTTTGAGGAAAATTTTGGCTAAATATATCGTTGTTCCTGCCAACAATGTGAACAGGTACCCCACAGTTGAAGAAGCAGACTTCCATACTCGCAAGCAGGCAGCAACTGATGACCAGTCATCTCACACATCGCAAGGAACGTGGAATGATGACGATTTAGAGAAAGAAAGTATGGACCCAGACTCAGATATGGACACTTCTTCTGAAAAGCAGTGATTACCTTACCATATATGATTATTACGGCTCATCAAGAGGATCTGCGAGCATGTCCTCAATTACATGTTATGCGGAAGCTACCAGCATGTGTATTTATATACCCGGCTATTTTGAGAGTACTCCTCCGGTAGCACCTGTCCGATATTTATTTACGTATATCAACATCCTATTAACTACTGCTACCCCGGATTATTTTTAGGGTTAGACAGACAGACTCAGACCTAAACTCAGGCAAAATCAGGCCTTGACATAAAATCCGATCTCGGCTCCGAACCCTACAGCTAAGCTTCGCTATAATTCCTTATCCTCCCTCTTTCCCCCCCACCCACGGCGAGTAAATTCAGGTGGCAGCTTGAGGTGAGCTCATTGAACTCATTGAAACCGAGTAAATGAATATTTAAATAGCAAATCGTATTTATGCATTAATTTAAAAGAAAGTATATTGCCTAATTAATACAGGAATATGGTGTAAACCGAAATTATTTGCGTCCCTTTAGCCTCGCTTGCCCATGCGGTCGGCACCTAGCAATAATTGGCGCATGCACCGTTGTTGGATTGACCAATAGTATTCCTGGCATTTGGGTTGATTACATACCCCCCGCGATTTCCAGGAAACACACATCCTATATTAGGGTATACGTGCCCTCCGGTATTCAAACCTCCCCCCCCTTTCGAAGTCGTTGCCAACACCTCTTTCTGTACCCTTTTTGGTGGTTTATCATTTATTAAAAGATGTTGAGGGCTAAAACTTCCTCTATTTCCACCCAGTCCATGCGTCGGGCGTATTCTGCGATCGCCAGAGACTCAAAGGTCCACCAGAACATCTGGGAAGACCATACATTCATCAACTACAAGCAAAACGTCGAAAATCTCAAAATTGTCCGCGAAACCTTGAACCGTCCGCTGACATACGGCGAAAAAGTCCTTTACAGCCACCTTGTTGACCCCTCATTCAAGGTCGAGCGTGGTGTCAGCTACTTAAAGCTCCGTCCCGACCGTGTGGCCTGCCAGGACGCTACTGCTCAGATGTGTCTTCTTCAGCTCGACCAGTTTGCTGCTGTCAACGGTGCTGCGAACTTCCAAACCCTCACTCCAGCCACTGTCCACTGTGATCACCTTATTCAGGCCCGCTCCGGCAGCAAAGAGGACACCGACCGTGCAATCAACATCAACCGCGAGGTTTATGACTTCCTCCGCTCGACTTGTGCCAAATACAACATCGGTTTCTGGGGTCCTGGTTCCGGAATTATCCACCAGATTGTTTTGGAGAACTACGCGTTCCCCGGTGCCCTGTTGATCGGCACTGACTCGCACACCCCCAACGCTGGCGGTCTCGGCCAGCTTGCTATCGGTGTTGGTGGTGCCGATGCCGTGGACGCCCTCACCGGCCAGCCCTGGGAGCTCAAGGCACCCAAGTACATCGGTGTCAAGCTCACTGGCCGCCTCAGTGGCTGGACTGCTCCCAAAGACATCATTCTGAAGCTTGCTGGAATTACCACCGTTAAAGGTGGTACCGGTGCGATTATGGAGTACTTTGGTGACGGTGTTGATAACCTTTCCTGCACCGGTATGGGAACCATCTGCAACATGGGTGCCGAGATTGGTGCCACTACCTCCGTCTTCCCCTATAATGACAGCATGGCGAAGTACTTGAAGTCGACTGGCCGCTCTGACATTGCCGAGTATGCCAACCTCTACAAGAAGGACCTCCTCAGTGCCGACGAAGGCTGCGAGTACGACCAGGTCATCGAGATTGACCTGAACACTCTTGAGCCCCACATCAATGGCCCCTTCACTCCCGATTTGGCCACCCCCATTTCCAAGGTGCCCGAGGCTGCTGAGAAGAACGGTTGGCCGCTCGAGGTCAAGGTTGGTTTGATTGGCTCCTGCACAAACTCGTCGTATGAGGACATGAGCCGTGCCGCTAACATTGCCCGCAATGCCATGGACCACGGCCTCAAGTCGAAGTCAATCTTCACCGTGACACCTGGCTCTGAACAGGTTCGTGCCACCATCGAGCGTGATGGCATTCTGAAGACATTCACCGACTTCGGTGGTGTTGTTCTTGCCAACGCCTGCGGTCCCTGCATTGGCCAGTGGGACCGCCGTGACATCAAGAAAGGCGAGAAGAACACGATTGTTTCCAGTTACAACCGAAACTTCACCGGTCGTAACGACAGCAACCCCGAGACTCGTGCATTCGTTGCCAGTCCTGACCTTGTTACCGCCTACGCTATCACCGGAGACCTCCGTTTCAACCCGATCACCGACACCATCAAGGGTGCTGACGGCAAGGAATTCAAGCTCGACGAGCCCCAAGGAGACGGTCTTCCTTTGAACGGCTTCGACCGCGGCCAAAACACATACACAGCCCCCCCTAAGGACCGTACCAACATCGACGTTATCATTTCCCCTTCAAGCGATCGTTTGCAGCGTTTGCAGCCTTTCAACAAGTGGGACGGCAAGGACGGTAAGGATTTGCCTATTCTGATCAAGTCTCTCGGTAAGACCACCACCGACCACATCTCGCAGGCCGGCCCTTGGCTCAAGTACCGTGGACACCTCCAGAACATCTCGAACAACTACATGATTGGTGCCATCAACATCGAGAATGGTGAGGCAAACAAGATCCAGAACGTCATTACCGGTGAGTGGGACGGTGTGCCCGAGACTGCGGCCTACTACCGCGACCACGGCATTAAGTGGGTCGTTATTGGCGGTGAAAACTTCGGTGAGGGTTCCTCGCGTGAGCACGCTGCTTTGGAGCCCCGTTTCCTCGGCGGATTCGCTATTATCACTAAGTCTTTCGCTCGTATCCACGAAACCAATTTGAAGAAGCAGGGCATGCTTCCCCTCAACTTCGCCAACCCGGAGGACTACGACAAGATCAACCCGAAGGACCGTGTAGATATCGTTGGTTTGACCACTCTCTCCCCCGGCAAGGACCTCACCTTGGTTGTCCACCCTGCTGACGGCAGTGCTAAGTGGGAGGGCAAGCTTACCCACACCTTTAACGAGGAGCAGATCGGTTGGTTCAAGGCTGGCAGTGCTTTGAACCGCATGGCCGAGCTTGTTAAGGAGAAGCATACTTCTGCCTAGATAGAACCTACTGTTGCAGGTGAATGAGTTAATACTTTATATGCAAATAGTACAGATTATGGAATTAGTTACATCACTCAAACAGGTTGAAAAAGTCACGGCTGATCTTGTTCAAAGAGAGGTCAATTTCGGCCTCCTCGCTCGTCGTCACTCGCTCTGCTCCTAAATGCTCGAATAGTAGCTCGTTAAGTGTGAGGTCATGGTCCATGGCATGACTGATTCCCTTAATGGAGTAGCCAGTGAGCTCATTAGCAGCACTGGTCGAGCGGTTAGAAGAAGGAAGGAGACAGAAGTAGAATGTAACTGTGCCGTTTAGTCGGCGAACTAGGCCAATAAAGTTCTCCCTCCGGGGTGAAGTGTAATTTAGTGTAAAATCAACTTTAGCCGGATCCATAATATATTTTGCCTCTGGGTTATTGCCGCGGCCTAAAACGATATCGTACTTCCATCCAGCCGCTACTCCTTGCCAGTTATTCACAGTTAGAAGGACCTCTGAGTCTGGTGTGTCCTCTTTGTTGTGGAATAAAATATACTGCACTGCGCCAATCTGATCTGGATAAATTTTGTCTCCTGAATAGACCATGTCCTGGTGGTTGTACACTGCGTTCCACCCAACCTTGTCTCCGTTGGGAGTGATGGCACTTAAGTCCACAATATTTGCATTATAGCCATCTCGGTAGAATGCACCAAGAGCAATATTATCTTTGGAGCTGATTTTGGTTCCAAGGGGAATATGGCCTACCATCTGTTTCTCCGAAATAGGCAACCCGTACTCAACATCTTCAGGAATAAATATTTTTTTACCACAAAATCGGTCTCCAAGTCGAGCTTTGTAATTTTCTAAGAGGATTTCAAAGTTCACTCGGGCAGCATTTGTATGGCCTTTCGTTTCGGGTTTGGTACACGCCCATGACGTTCCGTTATGAATCAGATAGGTATGGTTTTCATAGGGTATTGAGTACAGTTTAGAGCATTTCAATACTCGTAGCAGTGCGGCATTGGTTGCGTTGTTAACCCAGTGTAGTTCTGAGGAGTCTAATACTCGCCAAGTGACACAATTCAGGGGATTTACGGGCATGGGGATGTGTGCTTGTTTGCTTAAGCGACCAAGCAGGTTGATCATTTTAGCATTATTCTTATCCCCTTTTTTCATTGCTAAAAACAACGGTTTGAACCGGTTGAACACACTGGCCAGCTTGCTTAAATGGGGATACTGACGAACATATGTCGTTATTTCAACAGCTGAGCCCTTCAGAGATCTAATTAAATCCTTCGATTTAATTAGCATCGTTGTACCAGTAGAAACATAAACGAGAAACCTAACAAATTCTTCGGGTGGTACATTAAAATACTTTTTTTCTTTCATTAAAAGCATTTTAGCTTCTTTGTTACTCACATCCGCGATATCAATATGACCATTGAGGCCTTGGATCAATTTAACAGCATGTGTTATAGTTGATGAACTCAATGCCACTCCACTTTTGAGCAGTTGACAAGCTTTTGAAACCGCCTCCTCCTCGGTAAGAGTTCCAATAACAAATATAGGGAATTTTCCTAGAGGTTCTTCTCGTTCAGACTCTCCAGGTAGATAAAATTCGCCTGTAAATATGGGAGACACGTAGTGTAGTATCTGATCAACCAAAAGTTCAAACCTTGTTTTGGACATTACAGTTTCCCAGCAAGCATAAACAGTGGCATTTACATTTTTGTGGTTTATCCTTGTTGATTTCACATAACTTAGAATGTCTTCTGCAGCATATTGGGCTTTAGGTCGCATTACAACGGCATAATCCTCTATTAATATTGCACTAGCACTCCTCTGGTCTTTTGGGAACTTCTTGCTTTTCACACTTATGAAACTTTTTGTCAATGGGCAAAATACTGATATATAGGGATTGTCATTAAAGGTGTCCTCCTCCTTCTCTTCCTCCTTCTCTTCCTTCTTCTCCTCCTTCTCTTCCTTCTTCTCCTCCTTCTCTTCCTTCTTCTCCTTCTCCCCCTCGTCACCGACTTTAGTGAGGCTTAGGTCTTGTGGAATTTCATTTTCGAGTTCAATAACAGAATTGAATAAGTGTAGAGTGTGATGATTCATTAACTTTTTTAGTGGCCTGGATTGATGTCTTATATATTCGAGTTGTTATGCAGTCATGCAATCAGATATATATACATGTATATGCAGTCATAGTTGTTATTAGTCATTATGGGGTGGTTTCTGTAATCTTCCAGGTATATTCATTGTAACATCATAGTCTAGCGTGTCTAATGCCTTTTTAATTGTGCGGTCTGGGTTCTCACTAGCAGCAAATACATCCCTGTCCCAAGTCTATACCAAACAGAGGTAGAATGTGATTACCGCCTGTTTACTGAAAAACATTTCTACTTACGATTCTCTCGTTCCCGCAAATTATGACCCATATTAAAGAATTTTGACTTAATCGGATTTTACATGCTTATTCAGTTCCTCCATCAGCGTTTCTTGATCTCTCTCATTGGCCTTCTTCCAGGCACCACTTAATCATATCTCACTATGCAGTCTAGGGTTATTTCCTAAGATGGAAATTCTAGCCCGGTAAAAGTTTACTGCTATCTATCTATTCATTAACTCTTTTAACACTCCTAGAAGAGGAGACCAAAACTGTTGCTGGTCCATATATCTCCAAATAGGACGAGTTGTTACCCGCACGGCTCAACCTCCGTACAACTTGTAAAGTCTGTTTCCAATATCCCATAGCCACACCCCACCAGTTGTGTTCAAGTTCAGGCTCTACTTCCTTGATTTTAGAAATCTCAAAGTTCATAGGTTTGAGCACAGGAGGCTGGCTGGACGCATTCGAGTCGACTGAGTATGCATTGAGATTCCTCCTGGCCACCAAAATCCGCTCACCCTCGGCCACATTGATCTGAACTGGCGATGCAGGGGTTGACAAGCAGATCCACCCTCGTCCTGAAACTTCAGTGTTTGCAATTGGGGCACCACCGATCTTAAAGCCCGTTCTAGGTGTAAACGTTAGGTGTTTCCCCGTGTATGCCAAGACTTGGGAGCGTACAACCCAGTCAACCGACCCATTAAGCTCAATTGCAGAAAGGTGTCGATTTTTCGCTCCAAACAAACACGTAATCGGAGCTGTACTTATGATCTTTTGCTGCAGAATTGGCTGACGAGTAAGCAGCCGTGTAAACAGCGATCTAGCGAGCTGAAATCGGGCACTAAGCTTGGTATCAGATGATCCAGGGCCAAGAATTCCTGTTAAAGCATTGTACTTGGCTACCAGCTCGATTGAGGCCGGCAACTGGACCTGCAGCATCGCACCCTGTCCCATCACGCGAAAGTCGGGAACTTGTCGAACACGAGGGTCCACCACAGGCGTTGCACGAATAACATTATGGCTGGTCAAATCAGGAGCCTCCGGGAATGTGTGTAACCGTCTAATTCCGATAAACTGTTTTGACAACCTTCTCATGCTTGGACCTTGCCCATGAAATTCGAGCTTTTGAGGAGTGAAATTTCAATAAATAAATAAATAAATAAGCGAATCAGAGGATAATTATCCAGGCCCAACAATAACTGCTATACCAATAACCACTATGCCAGCTGTTTCTGTTTTGATTTCTTTTCTCCAGTTTGGACATCAACGGGCTTATTGCGAGGAGCTGCAGGCATTTCCAAATCAATCTTGGCCTCGCTGGCCTTTTCCTCACGAAGCATTTGTTCAAGCTCATCGTCGACCTCCATTTCGCGAACCTCATCGATGCTGAGCTCGGCAAGCGATTGTGTGACCTCATCAGTTACTGCTAAACCATCCTTCACACGGTCCACGAGCCCGTCAACATCCTCCACATCCATGTTGACAGCCTCTAAAATCTCTGGAACTGTGCTGAGTGTAGCAAATGCCTGTCTATTGTCACTGGCATCATCAATCTTCTGCAGCACCGTCTCAAGCTGGTCCAAAGTGTTGAGCACACGACTTTGGGACTTCTCAGCTGCCTGCTTCTTTTGCAAAAGCAGTTTGGCAGCACTACGATTAGTCTTGATGGCCTCGCGAGCCTGAGTGTCATACTGCGTCACCTGTAAGGCCAATGCGTGCTCACGAGCAGCCAAAACGGCCGTGTGCTGGCGTATCTGAACAATGTTGAGGTCGATTTCGGATATTTCGCCAGCATTTCTGAGTTTAACAATCCCATTACTACCAACGAACAACTGATTCTCTGACTTCAGCCATCCAACACACAACTCCACGTCCAGTTTAGACCAATCTTGCGGTGAAATGTCTTCAATAACAAATATTTGCGAAGAATAGCTGTTTCCACGTTTGCTTGACTGGGTTTCCAGCACTTTAATCAGGTCTTTAGCCTGTGTCTTCACTGCCTCTAAGTCAACGTACTTTTCCAACTTCAACTGATCTTCTTGCGAAGATTTCAAATTGGAACCGGTAAACCAGTTCAACGACCAGCTTAGAGCCCGCAAAACTACTGAACTGGGCTGTCCAATGGGGTAGCGACTCCTAAACTGCTCGACAGGTATAAGCTCACCAGACTCAAGCATTGTGTCCAGCACACGAGAAATTGAGAGCGGAGTTCCATTTTTGGGATCACTCAGCTTCGCTGCCAACTCAGGGCCGCTCTGAATGCACGTTTTGTCTGGAAATGCATGCAGTTTAACCGCAGTGTTAAGAACCTCCTTCCATGCCTCTATATTGGCTGTATATCCAGTAGGATTTAAATTTTCAAGCCTAGCAAAATTAGAGTACAACGAAACCTTGCGTGTGCTTGTGAAATGCGGGTTTTCCACAATCGCCTGTTGAAGTTTACTACGGTCCATGAAAAGTTGCCTGACCCTGCTCCACCCCATGAGCTCGAACTCGAACTCGCTGATTTCGGCAGCCTTTGCAGTTAAGCCTGCGTTTACTTTCCAATCAACTAAGAAAAAAAAGGTATGGGCGAATAATGCAGGCAAAGTTCGCAGAGTGAGGGTTTTTAGAACCGTACGCAGGCGAATAAGGAAGTTTTGAACCTGCTATTGCAATTGCAATTGCAATTGATGCTGTTGATGCTGTTGATAAGGTGGAATATAATACGAATAATAATCTAGGTGTCTACTTATTTGCACTTTACGGTGTGCTGATGTGCAAGAGTCTAAATAATGACAGGAATTGTAGGATGATATGCATAGTGAAACGAATGTAAATCTGAAATTATGAGATAAAAAAAACTGGGGAAAAAAAACAGGACCTTTCCTGTGCTTTCAGATCCAGACCTCGCAATATTCAGTACAAAATGGCAGCTCGTGCTCGAACTCGTGCACGTTCCATACCCATGGAATTGCCGGTAGAGCTACTTGAAGGAGTTTTTGTACACCTTCCAAGCCGGGATCTGGACACTGTACAGCTCGTATGCAAGCAGTGGCGGGCTATTGCTGGCGACAGAATCTGGCGTCGTCTTTTTGATCGCCAATTTGGGACGCTTTACATTTCATCGCTCAGTCGACGTAGCAGTTTGTGGCGCTCAGAGTTTCTATTAAGGCAGGAAGTAGTGAATCGGTGGCGAAAATGCGTCAAACAAACCGATATTACAGTGAATAGCGGTCTTCTTGACGTCACACACTGTTTTGTTAACTTCCAGTCCGAGTCGTTTAGGGCGATGTGCTTCAATGCCTTCAAAGGGGTTGGAAATGTTGTTGATCTGCAAAATGGCAAAATTCGTCGCAAACTGAACATTTCTAGGCATCGAGAAGAGGATTTGGCCGCTGCAGCCCTCGATATGAGTCGGTTTGCGGTTTTTTACGGCTTCTACGACGGCAGAGTCGCACTTGCCATTCTCTCGAAAGATGGAACGCTTGTTGCGGAGTACAAAACACCTAAATACCGGCACACACAGAGTGTTTGTGCCGTATGGCTGGCAAAGACTCGAAATGTGGGTAAACAGGTGAGAAATGCAGTTTCGTACGCTTCTGCTTCGCTCAATGGTGATGTCATGCTGGCATATGACGGTAAGCACGTTTCAGTAACTCCTTCCGAGAGCCCAGTTTTGCTTATGGAGGGCACAATGTACGGAACCGGAGCGGATGGTGACATTTTGGTGACTGTGCATTCCAATGGGGATATTTACTGTATCAAGTACGATGAATCCGAAAGTTTCAGTGTTAAACTCCTTACAAAACTCCCATTTTCACTTTACCGTGCCCCCAGTGGAGTCGAATTGTTGCTGGCCAACATGTACGTGATTCTCCGGGCCGGTGACCGTATTTTCGTTGTGGACATCGACTCATGTACCCAATTCGAGCTTGCAGTACCTGCTGAAATCACTGCCTTTGCAATTGACCGTGCATTTTCGCCCGGTATACGGTACCTAACGGCCGGATTAAGCACTGGAGACGTTGCGATATGGGCGCTTCCCGGAGCCGAATCCGAGCGGAAAGTGGAAATTGACCCGATAAATGTGATTTATGATGCTGCACACAAAGCCCCCGGTCCGAACCAAGACCGGAAGATCACCCAAATTGCTGTGAACGCCGCGATTGTGCTTGTTGCTGGTTTCAACGGGTTTGTTGCTGCCTTTGACGTAGTTAGCGGCCATTTCCTCAAGCAGATAAACTCTCGCATCCCTAAAAATGTGCTCGACTATTCCCAATACTCTTCAAATGGGTTTGTGCCAGTAACAAACCTGCAAATCGACCCCGACCCGCTCAGGCTTAGAGGAATCTGTGTGATTCGGCCAGCATTGCAGTCGTTTGATTTGGGCCATGTGTCTGAGAGAAAAGATTCCAAGGAACCTAAAAAAGAGCGGCGAAGAGAGCCCAAAAACCTGCATGTCAACATGCACGACGAACTAAGGGAGGAACTGGAGCTCCACGAACGGGTTGAGTACGAGGATTTGGTGGCCCAAACTCGAGACGAGAGTTTGCGGGAGGATTTCGCTCTTGATCTCGACGATGAGGACCAGGTGGCATACGCGCTCATGCTGAGCCAAAACGAACCCCAGAACCAAAACGAAACCCCATACGAAAGTGAGGATGCAGAGCTGGCGCGGGCGCTGGAACTCTCACGACTGGAAGAACCGGATGATGAGCTTGCACGGGCAATTGCAATGTCCCGCAGCGAAGAGGACGATCTTGCATTGGCCATTGAGATGTCGCGCAGTATCAGGTAACAGAACAGTTCTTCGTGATATCTATAACATTAAACATAACCATAACTATTTTATTATGTAGCTAATTTGCCCAATCTATGTAATTTGATTGGCTTGCATATACCAAAACCCCAGATCGATCGATTTCCCGAATCTGTTTTCAATAAATACGACTCGAAAACCGACGCGTTCAGAATCTAATATGGAGGATATATAGTGGAGGATATATAACGGGGATATATAGTGGAGGATATATAACGGGGATATATAGTGTGGAGGATATATAATGGGAATATAGTGGAGAATATAGTGGAGAATATAGTGGAGAGTAATTTTTCATAGGCGAAGATACCCACCAATTCAATTCTTACCGGGTCAGCCAACTACAATGTAGCCCCAGTATTTTCCGTTTAAATTTAGAGACATTTGTGCCACGTCATCTCCGTTTTCAGCCACTTAACCGGGGCTGAGCGCCCTTTTAAGTGGTGATGAAAAGTCGCCCAACCCTCACATGAATCCGTACACCAATGGCAGACGCAGCGGTAGCTATCAGCAGCTGTATGACCCCACGGTGGACCAGTTGTCTGAGCCTGAACCGTATAGACAGTACCTAGACGTCCCCCAAGTGGGTGCACGCCGGGTCTCAGGCATGCCATCGGTTCCTGAACACGTCGAACTGTCCGAGCAGGTCTCGCAGAGCAGCGTTCCCTGGAATGCCGATGCCGTAGCGAACGTAACCCAAGAGCAGTCGCTGATCCAACGCCCCCGACGCGGTACTGGGTCTTCTCTCGGCCAGTCGTTTAGGCGCTACTTAGACCCCGAGTCCCAGCAGCTCCAAAGGGGTCAATCCATTCGCCAATTCTTCCAGAGGGAGAACTCCGTCAATGAATATGCCGACGACGAGTACTTGGACCACCAGATCCCGATCACCGGCGATGAGTACCAGCTGAACACCTGGGAGGACCAACAGTCCCACACCGAACGCGAAATCGTTGACCAAGACGGGTTTTACGACTACTCGCACGATATTTCACAGCACTCGCAAATACAGGACCCCTACATTGACTCACCCCTGCAGGAACAGGCCCAGTTTGATCCCTTCGACACTCACAATGGCGCCGACGGGGAGTTTGAGCCCGAAAAAGACACGCTGACGCGCACAGTTGAGCTGTTCCACGGCAACCTCGTCCTCGACTGCCCCGTTTCGCCTCTTCTGCTCGAGCAGTACCCCGACCACCGGCCTGTTCGCGAGTTCACACACATGCGGTACACCGCAGCGACTTGTGATCCCTCGGAATTCGGCAGCGACGAGTACACGCTCCGGCAGATGTGCTACAACCAGCCACGCCAGACCGAGCTGTTTGTGTGCGTTACTATTTACAACGAGGACGACGTGCTGCTGGCCCGAACGCTGCAAGGCGTATTCAACAACATCCGACACCTCTGCCACCGCGACCGGTCGTCGGTGTGGGGCCCAGAGGCGTGGAAAAAAGTGGTTGTTTGTGTTGTTGCCGATGGCCGCACCAAGCTGAACCCCCGGGCCAAAGCCTTGATGGCCGCCTTGGGTGCGTACCAGGAAGGATTTGCGAAGAATATGGTGAACAACAAGGCCGTGGAGGCCCACATCTACGAGTATACCACCATGGTCCGGATCTCGCAGGTCAGTGACCGTGGAGGAGTGAAGCTCACCACGGAAAAGGCCACTCCGGTGCAACTGATGTTCTGTATGAAGGAGAAAAACAAGAAGAAGATCAATTCGCACCGGTGGTTCTTCCAGGCTTTCGGTGAAATCCTCAAACCGAACGTGTGTGTGCTGCTGGATGCAGGCACCCGGCCCGGAAACCACTCTATCTACCACCTGTGGAAGACGTTTGCCAGGGACAAGCGAGTGGCGGGTGCGTGTGGCGAAATCGCAGCGATGCTCGGCACCGGCGGGGTGAAACTGGTGAATCCGCTGGTGGCAGCCCAGAACTTCGAGTACAAAATGTCGAACATATTGGATAAGCCCAGCGAGAGCGTTTTCGGGTTCATTACCGTGCTGCCTGGTGCATTCAGTGCGTACCGGTACATAGCACTGCAGAACCACAGCAACGGATCGGGTCCATTAGAGAAGTACTTCAAGGGCGAGAAACTGGAGGGAAAAGGCGGCGTGTTTCAGGCCAACATGTACCTGGCCGAGGACCGGATTTTGTGCTGGGAACTGGTGTCCAAACGGGGGGCCAATTGGCTGCTCCGCTACGTGAAGTCAGCCAAAGCCCACACAGACGTGCCGGAGCGGCTTTCAGAGCTCATTCTACAGCGCAGGCGCTGGCTCAACGGCTCGTTCTTCGCCCAGGTCTACTCACTGGCCCACGCGTATGCAATCTGGGGCAGTAACCACTCGATTTTCCGCAAACTGGCTTTGCACTTCCAGTTCCTGTACCAGCTGATTGCACTCACGTTTTCGTGGTTCTCGCTAGCGAATTTTTTCTTGGTGTTCCACATCCTGGCAACGTCGGTGGGGGAGCCTTCCGCACACTTCGCCCCGGGGAAGATCCTCGCAACGGTTTTAACCTGGGTGTATGCGGCCTGCATCATGGTGGTGTTCATTTTGAGTTTCGGAAACCGCCCCCAGGGAACCAAGCGGGTATACGACTTGATTGTTGTTGTTTTCAGCTTGATGATGCTGTATATGGTGTTCTGCACGGTGTACATCACGGTGAAGTCAGTGCAGTATGCAATTTGTGCCAACGGAAAGTTCCAGCCGAAGCTGCTGTGGACGAGCCACACGTTCAGGGACCTCATCATCTCGATCATTGCCACGACTGCAATGTACCTGGTGAGTTCGCTGCTGTTTTTCGACCCGTGGCACGTCATCACCAGCATGGTTCAGTATACGGTGCTCAGCCCCGCCTACATCAATGTGCTGAACGTGTACGCATTTTGTAACACTCACGACATTTCGTGGGGCACAAAGGGCGACACTCAGCAGAAACTCGATTTGGGTGTTGTGAAGGCTGACGAGGAGGGAAAGCTGGAGCTCGAGCTTCCCACCAGCACCGAGTTGGTAGACCAGTATTACCTTGATGAGGTGGCTGTGCTCTCCACCCCACCCGAGCCAGAGGTTGACCATGCGCCTTCAGAGTCGGATAAACAGCGGGACTACTACGCTTTGTTCCGTTCCTCGGTGGTTGTGGTGTGGGTGTTGATGAACCTCGCACTGATTGGTGTGGTGCTCAACGTTGGCGGGTTCCAGAACCTAATTGGGAATGCAGACGGTGCAAATTCAAGCAGCAGCAGCAGCAGCACCAGTACTAGTACCGGCACTGGCACTGGCACCACCTCAAACAGCGGGTTTTTCAAACGTGCGAGTGCATGCGAGGAGATATCCACTGGCGGCAACATCGTCACTAAAGTGTACATGGCGGTTATTTTCTGGTCTGTGGCCGGAATTGCCGCGTACCGGTTCGTATTGAGCTGTGTGTACTTGGTCAAGTACATGTTTCGTGCGGTTTAACGTTTTCTGAATGACAGCTGATGAATCTTAAGACACTATGTAATATAATATGTAGTAAGTACCAAAAGTATAGACACATCAATAGACACATCAATAGATACATCATTGCCCAATAGTAGCACAACAATTGAATACGCTTGGAAGTGTAAACCTTGGTGTCTCCTTATCAAGCACCTCATAGTCCATGCCCTACAAGGCTAGGTTATGCACCGGGATTACTATATTATCCTTATCAGCACGCAATCCTTCCCTCACAATGCCCGCTTCATTGAAAATTGCCTTGAACAACACGCAAAAACTATTTGCTCCTGGCGACAAAGTCGAAGGTTATGTGGAGGTAAAAGACCTACTGCGTCAGTCCTTCGACATCCCCGGCCTCACCATCAGAGTCGTGGGCACCGTTGACACCTACCAGCACTTTGTGTACCGGAACATGTTCGAGTCCATCGAGGTTCTGAACTCCACGGAGGAATTAGCCCCCCCAAACACGCGTGTGACTAAAGACGAACGCATATTCAAGTTCAGCCTTGTGCTTCCCAAAAGCATCCCCCCCAGTGTGTTTGTGACCTCGAGGAACCGAATTGGGTATAAGATCGAGGCGAGTATTCCCAACTCGAGTGCAACCAGCCGAAATATCTACGTGGTTCACAGTGTGGCCCCCAGATTTATTGGGTACAACTCGATCTCGAGCACTGTGCAAGTGCCAATTGACAGCTTCCGCCAGGACTCCGACCAGTTTGTGCACAGCACGAAGTATAACGGCACGGTAAAAATGACGGTTAGCTTCCCAGAGCCCGGAATCACCATTAACAAGCCCGTTGGTATCTTAACCTCGTTCGAGGTGGCCGACGATCTGCCCGAAATGACGCTGCAAACGCTCAGGATTACCATCACCGAGTACACCAAGTTGAAAGCCAAGGACCTTAAAACGACACACTCCCGGCCGTACATCGTCTACTCCCTGCCTGAACCGACCCCGTTGTTAGATGGGCTGGATGCATCCAAACAGTTCCAGGAGTTCGGAAAGTACCCCGATATCTGCCCCAATTTCGAAGTGGAGAACATGTCTCGCTACTATGTCTTGTCTGTGCACGCACAAGTGGCCAAATCGAGCATCAAGAACGAGGCCACTTTGCAGCACGAGCACCGACTGCATCTAAATGCCCGCCAAGAGATCGAGGTGTTCAACCAGCAAGCCGAGGGGTTTGAACTTCCTGCATACAGTAAATAACTAGTAATAATCATGCTTAATTTTCCGGTAAACCCGCAGCTTGTGGAGGGCCTCGAGCTCGCGTTTCGTGTACTTCGCCCGAGCCAAAATGGCCTCGGCACTTTCTTCCTTCCGAAACAATAGCTTAAGCTTGGAAACGAGCTCGCGGTGCTCGGGGAACTGGTGAGCAATGTAGGCGAGCTCCCTGAACTGGCGAAGGAGCCGGCCTCGCATTAGTAATTCAACTTACGCACTCCACAATGCAAGACTCGGCCCTGGTCAAGGAACTGCTGGAGGAGACCGGCGAGCTGCGGAGCATCCAATCGGTTCGGCTTCGGCTGCTGCGGGAGAAAAC
This sequence comes from Starmerella vitae, assembly GCA_030584925.1. Lineage (NCBI taxonomy): Eukaryota > Fungi > Ascomycota > Dipodascomycetes > Dipodascales > Trichomonascaceae > Starmerella > Starmerella vitae. The sequence continues at coordinate 9,014 of JAJMCB010000017.1, read as the reverse complement.
ATTGGTGGATTCGCAGCTGCAGGCCGGGATCCAGCAGGAGACCCACACGCTGGCAGGCAAGATCGACGTGCTTCGGAACCTCCGGACCACCGTTGGAGGTGCCAAGCAAGGCCTGGGCTATCTAAACGAGCTGTACGGCGAGAGCGTTGGCCACGTTCCCGAGTTCGACGACACCCAGAGCGTTGCGACGATGCTGAACAACTTCGATCTGACACAGAAGTTTGTGGCGCATTTCCAAAGCTTCAGCACGCAGATCCGCGAGGTGCAGCAGCTGATGGCTCAGGACGGCGAGTATGACATCGATAACCGGCTGCCGAACCTCATCCCCGTGCATTTCCGGCTCAGCCAGCTGCGGCAGGTCCGCGAAGAGGCCAACACGTACCTGCGGATGAAGGACGCGACCTCAGACACGCGATTGACGCTCAAGAAACTGTATGAGCCGCTGGACGCGCTTGTGCAGCAGTTCGATGCGACGCTGATGCTGGTAGGCGAGGACCTGCTTGAGGTCTGTCGGTCGCAGAACTCGTCCTTGGTGGTCCGGGCAGCCAAAATCATCGAGAACGAGGAGAGACAGGACGTTGTTGCTCAATTGACCCAAAGCGGCCGCGAGCCACGCAACTACTTGCAGCGGTTCTTCAAGAGCATCGAAGGCAGCATTCGGCAGCAGTTCGACAACTGCATGAGTGCTTTTCCGCCAGACACGAACACTTTAGAGCTGCTGGAGAACCTCAACTTTGTGCACAGCGAGCTGCAGGGCGCCAAGGAGGACCTGGTGCCGTGCTGTCCGGAACGGTGGCAGATTTTCAGCAAGTTCGTTATGTGGTACCACCAGGGAGTGCATCGGACGCTGGAGACAATCATGCGATTCGACCCGGTGCCCGACTTGAAGCTCGACATTCTGGAGTACGTCAAAACCTACTACAAAACCATGGCCGATGTGTTCAAGGTCAGCCGAAAGAAGACACCCGAGCTTCTCGAACCGCCGCTCCTTGATGGACGCGAGAGGGATATCTACGACGACTATTTGGGTCATCTTGTGTCCAAACTCAAGCAGTGGGACGCCAGTATTTGGGAGACCCAGAAGGAGGAGTTCTTGAAGGGCACCTTCCAGCCGCTCTACCACGAGGATGGCCCGGGACTGGACAGCCACATCCAGGTGACGAAGCTGCTGTCGCAGCAGCTCGAAGTCGCTGGGAAGAGCCAGCAAGCTCGAGTGATCGCGGGGTGTGTGGATGCATGCTGCGAGGTGATCATGGAGCGGCAGCAGATGTGCATCCACCTGATACGCGAGGCCACCGAGAAGAGTATCAGAGAGGACCCGGACGCACCCAACGGGACGTACGAGTACCTTTTCCTTATTGCGAACGACCAGGACCGGGCATATGCATTTTTGGAAAACCTCTCGGCGAAGTGGTCGGCCCCAATGCCCCCGCGGTACCACAAACGAGTCGTGGCGAAGTTCATGGAGGCCCAGGAGGGGTACCAGGATGTCACCAAACAGTGCTTTCTTCGGTCACTCGACTTCATATACTCGGACACAAAGTCTGCATTCAACGACGTGTTGGGGTCTGAGAAGTGGTACCAGGGAGTTACGATGCTCGAGATCATCGACACTTACGAGGACTATGTTGGCGACACTCGCAAGATTCTGCTGAAGGACCTCTTCGACATCTTCTTGGGCAAGCTCTGCACGGAAACAATTCTGTGGTACCTTCGGGCAATGGTCTCCCCGGCAAGGCCTAAGAAACTCAACATGCCCAGGGGGAAGGAAAGAATTATGGAGGATGCCAAGCGGCTGCACGACTTCTTTACAAGGGCAGAGTTTGGGCTGGACCCGGACGCCACGAGCAAGGTCTTCTATATCTTCGACATCCTGTGTGATGTTCTGGATGCTCCGTTTGGCGAGTTGCCGGAACTGTTCCGCGAACTGCGGTCCAATGAGCGAGATGCACCTTTGGACTTGTTTGAGGCGATGGTCAACCTTCGTCAGGACGTGGATTTAAAGAGTTCACGGGAGATCATGGCCGCAGTGCGGGCCGAAATCGTTCACAAGGAACCCACTACTAATAACGAAGATGAAGACTTGGGGCATTCGTTTTTATATGAGTTTAGCCACACTTAGTCGGCTGCTTTAGCATACACTAGATAATCCAGGTTAGAAAATAATAGTCAAGGATCAATTCAATTCATTCACCGCTTGCCTCTTAGTGAGGATATTACTTACCTTATTCCAATAACATAAATGGGCTACTCTAGGAACTACTGTTTTTATCTGTTAATTAATCGTTGTAATTTTTTTTTTATTTTTGGTAGTTAATTTTGATTTTTGTGGGCTGGGAAATTTTTCATGTTGCGTACAGTCAAGCCAAAGACCGCACGATCCAAGCGAGCACTGGACAAACGAGCCCCGAAAATAAACGAGAATGCAAAGAAGGCTCTGTTTATCCAAGGATCAACCGGTAATAAACTGCTGCATGACCTAATGCTCGACCTGGAGGGGTTGAAGAAGCCCGACACCGTAAGGTTCCAGCGTAAAAATGATGTCCGTCCCTTCGAAAACCAGCAGCCATTTGAGTTTTTCGCTGAGAAAAATGACACCTCACTGATTGTGTTCTCCTCTCACAGCAAGAAGCGTCCGAACTGTCTCACTTTTGCTCGTACCTTCAACTATCAACTATACGACATGATCGAGCTTCTGGCATCCAATGTCAAGCTTATTGACCAGTTCCACAAGCAGAGCTTCCATATTGGTGCAAAGCCTATGATGGTTTTCAATGGGTCGCTGTTTGAGGAGCACCCAATCTACATTTTGCTAAAGTCTCTGTTTCTGGACTTTTTCCGGGGCCAGGAGACCTCCCTGCTCGATCCTGCGGGACTGCAGCACGTTATTTGCGTGTCTGCAAGCGCTCCAGAAGGCACTGAGGTCCCTGAGTCCGGCCCTCGTCTCCCTGAAGTCCACTTCCGAGTGTACATGTTGAAGACCGAGCCCTCGAACACGCCCAAGATGCCTCGGGTTGAGCTCGACGAGATTGGACCCAGAGTTGATTTCAAGGTTGGCAGAATCCAGCATCCTAATCCCGAAATGGAGAAGCAGGCTCTGAAGCAGGCCAAGCAGGTCGAGAAGACCAAGAAGAACGTCGAGATGGACATTATGGGTGACCAGCTCGGCCGCATACATGTAGACAAACAGGATCTTGGCCAGCTGCAGACTCGTAAGATGAAAGGTCTTAAACGGAAGTATGACCAGGACAGTGAAGGCGAAGAAGAGGAGAGTGACGAGGAGAGCGATGACGGGAGTGACGGAGAGATTGACGGCGAAAGCGAGGATTTCAGCAGTTTTTCTGACTAGAATGTAATCAATTAAATTATACAACGTTTAACTATCGTGTTATTACTATGCTAGTAATTTACTGTAACTATTACTGTTTTTCTGACTAGCAATCAATTATAATTAATTCTGTATCTGCAACGTTTAACTATTGTGAATAAAATACTGTTCTAGTAATTTACTGTACTATGTATCGGTTCAATACTGTCTTTCACCTACTTATCTAAATTGGCCGTAATTGCCTTCCTCTCATTTGCATTTTTGCACAAACGAAGCAGGTTACGCAGCAGCATCATGATTGTGACCTTCCCAGTCATTGGAACGTACAGCGAGGCATGCTCCTTTACTTCCGGCGAAAAGTTCTTCTCGCTGCTGAAGTTCACACACACCGCACCGTACTTGACGTAGTTGATCGGGAACTTGTAACTAGCTGAAGGAACGCCCGTGATGACCACATCGGACTGGAGTGCAGCCTCTTCAAGTGAGATCTCCGTGTCAGTAACGACGTGCTTGATGTGAGTAAGTCCGTCGCCTCTGGTGAACTTCTGCACGCCAGTAATGTCGGCCGAGTATACCACCGCACCGTCATTGGCCAGCAATGCAGCCAATGGCCGTCCCACAATCTCGCTGCGGTTCACTACGGTGATTGTCTTGCCGTAGAGGCGGTTCCCATACGCAAGCACCTGGTTGTACACCCCCAGGTACTCGAGGATCTTGAGCACTGCCAGAGGAGTGCACGGCAGAATACTCTTCTGGCGCATATCGGCATCCAGAAACCGCACATTCTGGTACAAATTCTGAATGTAAATGTGGCTGAGGCCCTCAACGTCCTTGTTCTTGGACACAACCTGCTGCAGGTACTGGTCCTGGCGGCCACCGAACACCGGGAAGTACACGAGGATTCCGTTGACGTTCTCGTCCTCGTTTGCAGTGATGATTGCCTCCTCAAGGCCCTCTTTGCTCACTTCGCGGAGTTCGTAGCGGAACCCCAACTCCTTGGACGTCTTCCCCGTGAACTCAGCGTAGGTGCGGGCGGCCGGGTCGCCGTTGGCCAGAAACCCGACTAGCAAGGGTGGCTCAGGAAGAGAGGCCAGGCCCCGCTCGAGCTCGGGCACAAACGTCTTTGCAATGGTGGAGGCCAAAACGGCTTTCCCCGCGGCTGGCATGGTGAAAAGTTTCCGTGCCCAATATGCTCAGCCTGGAGGTGTTCCGCACAGACGGCAGCTTAGTTGACGAAAACAGCGAGCTGTACTACGACGAAACGGTCGAGGTGCGGGCTAAGGCCCAGAAGGAGTGCGACGCCCACCTGTGTGTGACCATTGGCGGGGTCCTGGCCGACCGGGGCCCCTACAGCACGGCCATCTACGATTTGGGGCTGGCAAAAGCCAACGAGTGGCGGGAAAAAGTGCACATCCGGCACCCTCGGAGCCCCCTGCAGCAGCCCTGGCTGGAAATCGTCGTTCGCAGCAGCGAGCAGGCCAAGGAACGTGAAATAAGCTCGCTGGGGAGCAGGCTGACCAGCAAGTCCGAAGGATCTATAATGACTCCGCAGTCGCTGGCCACCGTCCGCTGGAAAACCGGGCTGCAGCAGGCAATTGAGCTGGAAATGCGGTCTATGCGGCCGGCACTCGAGCGGGTGCGGGTCATTGCCGAGATCAACATTGTGTCGGTGGCCCCTGCGGTCGAGGTGAGGTCCTGCACGGTCCGGATGGACGGCGGGCTGGTTGAGCTCATGGGATCGGCCAATTTGCCGGTGTTTCTGGATGCTGGTGGGGTGTACGCCCAGTGCTACAATTTGCTGGTCCGGGCCCAGGCATCACCCACGGCCATCAAAGCCCTCGACATCACAATTGAGTGCGTTGTGCTTTCCCACAGCGCGAAACCGCTTATCTCGACCACCTGGACCCCCGTGGTGGACTTTGAGGGGATCCAAGGGCCCCTCCCCAAAACACCAGCCATTCACATCCCCTCGCATTCCCCCCAGTTCAACGGATCGCAGCCCAACTTGGTGCCCCCAAACAACTCCTCGACAACGCTTGATATTGTAGGCACCCGCCGGAGCTCGGCCAACCTCTCGCTGATGAACGGCCTGTCGATCTTCATTACCGGTCCCCAGTTTGTGAGTTTGGGCTCGACGTTTGTGTGGCGGTTCGTGGCCATGAGCCGCAGCCAGCGGGAACGCACGTTTGCCCTGTCGTTCGGGGAGCACAGCACCTCACCAACTCGGCTGCAGAAACCGCTAACAAGCCGCCTGGATTCGTTCTCGAGGTTCGACGAGGATTTGCTGCGGGCGCAGATGAGCACGCACTACTCGGCCACCGGGTCGAATACCGGCATAATACCGCTGGTGAGCGGGTTCAGTGTAGGCAAGCTGGCCCCCCAAGGCTGCTTTGAAACCGACATTAAACTGAAGGCCTTGAAACTGGGCACCCACACCATTGAGTCCTCGAGCATACGGGACCTGGCGACCGGGGACTCCTACGACATTGGCTCGCTATTAGAAGTTATTGTGGTTCCATAAAAATATACTGTACTACTTATACCCCACCACCCCCACATGTTTACCCTATGGCACTCAGTAACGAACTCGCCAGCACAAGCGTAAGTACCAGAACCTTCCCCCCACGAGCAGCACTAACCTTCAGCCTCTCAGCAGCGCCGAGTATAACAAGTATGCCCGCGAGGCATTCGAAAAGAACGACCTCAACGTCAGCAACGGCATCTCCGACCTGCTTACCCGCATCAGCAGCCACCCCGAGTGCAAAGAGTACAAATTCATCGCCAGCGTGACCAAATACGACCGCACCGCCCCCGGAACCATCTCCACATTTTTAGGTGGCCTGTGGAACGCGCAAAAAGACGGCTCCTACACCACCACCCTCGAAGAGCTCGGGCTCATTGTCACGATTACGTGGGTGCACCTTTAGATCTAGCTAGATAGGTTTAGTCTAAGTCATTTGAGAACGTCACGGTAGAGCGTTTGGTACATGAAGGCCGAGCTCAGCACGAGCTCCATGTCCTTCTCGGCCCAGGCCTTCGTGGGCAGCGACTGCAGGAATATCATCAGGTCCTGGAAGTCCATCTGCTTGAGCTCCTTGCTCCACTGGGCCAGAAAGGCCGCACACACGTAGACGTGGAACGTCGAGAACACGCTCGGGCCCTCGGCGAGGTAGGTGTCGAAAATGCGGATCGCACAGTTCATCGGCACCTCGCGCATCAGCAAGCAGTTCATCCACCTGAAACTGAACTGCATGAACCCCACACCCTCCGCGTGCAGGTGCTGGACGAGCTGAGCATCGATCTTCGTGGTCAGCTTCTCCAGCAGCGCGACCTGCCGGTGGATCCCGGGCTGGGCGTGGATGTAGTTGTCCTGAATGCCGTCCAGCAGCTTCGTCAGGCACCAGTAGCTGTCGGCCTCGACGCAGTCCAGCTGCTCGCGGCTCAGCAGTGCGGGGTCCAGGTCCTCCACCGGCGAGGTGCCCACGTACTCGGTCAAAAACGTCTGGAAAAAGGGCGTCAGAAGGTCGTTGATGCCTTGGACGTACCCGCTGGCGGGGTGCCGAATCGCCCACAGGTACAGAATGCGCTCCAGCGACCGCTGGGTCGCTGGGTACGAGTACAGCAGAATGTGCGGGTTGGTGCGAGGCACGTCGATCGAGATCTGGTGCCACATCGCCTGGTCGAGGCTGTCGGGGGTGCCAAACACCTGCTCAATGCTCGAAACGTACTCCGCCCGCTTCTTCTGCAGTGTGTGGTGCCTCCGCTCGGCAGTGGGGGGGAGGTACCCCAGAAGGTGCATCCACGTCTGTGGCCGCAGATCGGCGGGGATCCCGCTCCAGGAGAGGTTCCGCAGCTGCTCAATATCGACTGTTTCCATCCGCAAAGCGGTTTTAAACCGCAGAATCCGGCTCACCTGCGAGTTCAGCATATCCCGCTCGGCCCGGGCAGCCACCTCGCTCTGGGCATCCAAGCTGCTGGGCTTCTTGCTCACCTGCACGCTCCGCAGTACGTGGGGGTGGGGGGTCGAGTCGAAGGTCGAGTCCCAGTCGTCGTCCAGGTCGAAGTACGAGTGTTCCTCGGCAATGGAGGCCGCCGAGGGGCGCCTGGAGCTGTCGGCACTCGGCTTTTTCTTCTGCTTGTGTTTTTTCAGCCCTGCAGCGGCCACAACGTGCTGTTCCGCATGCGAACGGCCGGCCCCAACCAGTTCGCCGTTGTCGGGGCGTGTGAGCCCAAGGCTGTTCGGCTTGGAGGAGGCCGACGGCGCGGAATTGGATATCTTCCGGAAGTATGCCTGTGCTGGGGTGCCGCGACCACCTTCCTCCCCAAAGATGAACTCCTGGGCCTCGTCTCGTCGCTTGGGCATGCCTGCAACCCTAATACTAGGTCCACAAATATGCCACAAACTGCCACAACCCAGAACTTTCCATCCTCATAATGAGCAAGATTCCTACTTCGAACGCAGACTGGGACTCCGAGACTGTTATTGGATCCCGTGTACGAGTCGGGGGCGGTGGGCCTCGTACTGGCGTCGCTCGCACCTCCGGTGCCCTCAACGCAGCTCTCCGCAGCGGAAACGTCCTGGCCACCGAGAAGAAGTTCGCCACAGGCAACCACTCAAATGATCCGGAGGCCCAGCGACTGGCCAAGCTCGACCGTGACGATAACGCGGCTCCTCCTCCTAAGGTCAGCCTCAGCGTTGGCCGTGCGATCCAGCAGGGCCGCCAGGCAAAGAACATGTCACAGAAGGACCTCGCCACTGCCATTGCCGAGAAACCCCAGGTCGTTGGAGACTACGAGAACAGCCGAGGTATTCCTAACCAGCAGATTTTGGGGAAAATGGAGCGTGCACTTGGTGTGAAGCTTCGGGGGAAGGACATCGGTTCTCCTCTGCCGACTAAAGGCAAGAAGAAATAAGTATGTAAGTGCGTAGACTGCAGTTGAACGGATTAAACGATTCGCTCGATTTTTAGGAAGTACTTAAGCGAAATAAAGGTCCAAGCACTTCACATTCAGGTCTCAAATCATAATTAGTGCTGATTCTGTCGGCACCAATTTCATTGCATAGTAAATTAATTATATATTATAGTAGCACTACGGATTATATGGCGTAATAGCAAGGAGAATCCTAACTTCATGGTCGTTCAGAAGCCCTGTAAGCTCCACCATGACGATATCATCGCATAAAAGTGGCCCTATTACGTTGACGGCAGGGTCAATTGGATCTTCACTCTCGATTTTCAAGGTAAAAGAGCCCGTATCCGTATAATACACCAGTTCAACCTCATTGGGAGTCGTACTATGCTTAGTGCATTTCACGAACTTGCTAGCGAGTTCATTCTTGTTGGAGTGAGAATCAGGCATGGATATGGCGATGTGCTTATCACCAACGCGAACAATGACACCGGAAGAGGGGGGGTCCTCTACTGAATAGCCAATATCCTCACGAGTTGACGCACCAGGGGGTGGCTTAATGACTCCTAATTGGCACATAGTGTCGCTGCTCAAACGGAGTATTGTCCACATGGGAGAGCCCCCAACTGAAGGCAGACGACAGTACTGGGCTCGCTTGCCATTCAGGCAGAATTTACGCAGTGATTTCACCATATCAATGCACTCGTCATTACGCCAGATACTGGAAAGCTGATCATCGTCCATGCGGTCAGTGACAACCAAAACAGCCAGGAAA
>JAJMCB010000016.1:0-234275 GCA_030584925.1 Starmerella vitae | reverse complement strand
TTTGGCCTCGAATTGAAGACCGCTAAATAATGCGAAGTAAGAAGCAAAGAAATATACGTTCTATACGACCTTTTCTTTGCTAATGCTTCTGAAAGCCATCAGTTTATCGACTTTACCTGGCCGTAAAGTCATATATAAGCAATTTCATAGTAATCAATTATTTTTTTGCTTGGAGAGAATGATAGCAGCTTGAAGCTGCTATACATTTGAGGTTTCTATCGCCCCATTTTATACCTGAAAAGTAGGGTTTATGTTTAAAACCCAAAGCGTGCATAAGTAGGTAGACAGGGTATAAGTCAATAGGCTTTATGGTGCAGGTTGCATAGTTAAACAGATCACTAATTGATTCAAACAGGAATAAAAAATCTTAAATAGAGACAATAAGTATATATACCGTTATATGAATTAAATTTGTAGTCGAGCTAGCTGTTTCTATTTGAAAAAGGAATTGAATAGACTGAAATGGGTTGGTTGCATATCGGAGGTAATCATAATATTGCAGGTATCAGGCTGGTTTGAGTGACATACGATACTGTCATACCGACATTTTGCAGGAAGTCATTCATATGATCCGCCACGGGGCGTCAAAGTCTAGCACATCCGATTCAGAATACAAATAAATTAATAGCAACTAGAATATTTTGCACTATTATTAAACCGTTTATTTTCTTTATTGTTTCTGACTGGTGTTAACAGTATATCCTAAAGAAAAAATGCCGCAAAAAGTGATTTTATTAGCGGAATTTTGAAACAACCTGTATGTACGCATATGTTTTACTCGTCCCGATTATGTCATCGTTCTTCTTTTCAGCAGTACTTATGACTGCAAGAAGCTATATTTAATTAATTTAATTAAATTAAACGTAATGGTTTTCTGTACAGATGTGTATCCATGCATTTTAGTCTAAACTACAGAACATAGTAATACACTTAGTTATTCATGGATCCGCGAAGAAGTTTGTGGTACCGCATGCCGGTCTAAGTTTAGATAAAGGCAGTCGTGGTTACCATTTCACACAGATTTGGCTAACCCACTAAGTGCATCTCCATAGCCCACCGAATAACTCTCAAACCACCACATTATTAATCCCTCCAATCACACACGCGTAAATTCACTCAAATCCACATCGTTAGTAACAACCTTATCGAAAGAATTTGAGTGCCAGCCCCAAACCACGACTCAACCGCAAGTAGACCTAGCCCATAATGATAATGAAATAAACGAAGTCCGACAGTAATTTGACTTGATACTTGGCTGAAAGTACTGGTTATAACACGATTATTATTTAAATATAGACTAGGACATTATATATGTGAAGGATGGCAACAAGTAGCCTAGCCTACACGCTAGCCATACCACTGTATCCACCCCCCCCAAGTATGTAATTTGCCCTAAACAAACCATAAACTACTCCTTCCCCTTGCTAGTGTCCATTTGACCAAAACTGCCTATGATTATGCTGGCACGCCGGTCCTTTTTACCCCAAATGACGTCTCAATTTTTCAGGGCACGGAATTTCACTCTCCGGGTGAATGACGGGTAGGGGAAGTGTTGGGTTGAGTCCCCCAACCGGGGTAGAGACACCTTTCCCTAAAAGCCCGACAGAATCTCAACCTCTTACAACGATATGAGTGCCACAGGAGTGACAAGCCCCGCGTCGGCCGCCTCGTTGCGACCGCTTACGCTCAGTTTGGGCACGGTTGAGCACGTTGTGCTTGTGCCGGTTGGGCTTCTTGCCTCTGCCACCGATCTGCGTGACAAGTTCATTGCACAGCTTGTCAAAGCGGATCCGCTGGCACCCGAGCAACTTGAGACCGCCACCGAGCTGGTTGCGTCATTTCTAGAGTTTCTGAGCGAGCAGGACGAGCACAGTGCCGCTAGCGAGCTGCTTCCGTGTGTTCTGCAGGAGTTCGAGCGGGCGTTTCTCTTCGGAAACGACGTCCACACCGTTGCCGCTGGCCTTTCCGACCCCGCAGCGGTGGTTAAAGGCTACTACATGGCCCGTGAGCGCGTCCAGCGTCCGCTGAAGCTGCACACCCACGGCAACGCGCCCGCGAGCGGCCTTTTGAGGCGTGCCGGTGACAACAAAGCCAAGATCCACGTTATTTTCGGTGGCCAAGGCAACAGCGACGAGTATTTCGACGAGCTCCGCGGCATCGACAGCGTTTATGCCCCCCTCGTCCGCTCCTTCATCTCCGACATGTCTCACCTGCTGCAGAAGCTCGTTTCCGAGACCCCCGAGGCCCGTAAAGTGTACACCGACGGCCTCGACGTCCAGGAGTGGCTCGAACACCCCGAGTCGACCCCCTCGAAGGACTACCTCATCGCTGCTCCCGTGAGTGTGCCGTTAATTGGGCTGATCCAGCTTGCACACTACCAGGTGGCCTGCAAAGTGCTCGGTGTGACTCCTGGCGAGCTCAGAGCCTGGCTGCACGGCGCCACCGGCCACTCGCAAGGCGTGGTCACTGCTCTGGCCGTCGCCCGCGCCGACAACTGGGCGAGCTGGCAGACCGAGGCCATCAGATGCATTACCACGCTCTTCTTCATTGGTCTCCGCTCCCAGCTGGCCTTCCCCGTCACTGCATTGGCCCCATCCGTTCTCCGCGACAGCGAGGAACACGGCGAAGGCCTCCCCAGCCCCATGTTGGCCGTCCGCGAGCTCAGCCGGCAAAAGCTCGAGAAGTTCGTCGATGAGGCAAACGAGTTTTTGCCCGAAAACAAGCACGTCTGCATCTCGCTCGTTAATGGGCCGCGAAGCTTCGTGGTTAGCGGTCCCCCAATGAGTCTTTACGGTCTCAACCGGCTTCTCCGCCGCGTCAAGCCGGATGCCGATGCCAATGAGGGCCGCGTGCCCCACAGCCAGCGCAAGCAGAAGATCGTCAACCGGTTCTTGCGGGTAACTGTGCCTTTCCACTGTGGTTTGCTGCAGCCTGCAACCGCCGAGATTGTTGCCGACTTGGAATCTTTGGGTCCTGCCGAGGAGCTGAAGATGCCTGTTTTCGATACTTTCAGTGGCGAGGAGATCCCGAGCAAGGGAGCTGAGGCCCGTGCAGTCGAGCTGATCACCGAGTTGCCGGTTATGTGGGAGAAAGCAACTCAGTTCACCGGCACCCACATCCTCGATTTCGGTCCCAGCGGTGTTTCTGGACTTGCTGGTCTCACCTCCCGCATGAAGGAGGGCACTGGCGACCGCGTCATTGCTGCTGGAGAGCTTGTGGTCCCTGCCAGTGCTGGTTTGGGCGCCAAACACGAGCTGTTCGATAGGGACGAGCGGGCCGTGAAGTACGCGTTGAACTGGGACGCCGAGTATGCCCCGAAACTCGTGAAGTGGGGCGACCAGCTGATCGTGGACACCAAATTCAGCCGGTTGCTGGCCCGTCCTCCCCTTATGGTTGCTGGTATGACGCCCTGCACGGTGAACCCGAGCGTTGTGGCGGCCACGCTGAATGCCGGCTACCACATCGAGCTTGCTGGTGGCGGATACTTTGCCGAGAAGCAGCTGAAGCAGGCTATTTCCGAGATCCAGAAGCTCACACCGGCTGGTATTACGCTCAACGTGCTCTACGTGAACCCGGCCATGCTGCAGTGGTGTATCCCCATGGTTGGTGAGCTGAGGAAACAGGGGTACCCCATTGATGGCCTTACCATCGGTGCTGGTGTGCCCTCGATTGAGGTGGCCAACGAGTACATCCGCGAGCTCGGCTTGAAGCACATCAGCTTCAAGCCCGGCACCGTCGAGAGTATTAGGCAGGCGGTGGCCATTGCTGCTGCGAACCCGCAGTTCCCCGTGGTTATCCAGTGGACCGGTGGCCGTGGCGGCGGACACCATTCGTTCGAGGACTTCCACGCACCGATTCTGCAGACGTACAGCTCGATCCGCAAGCAGCCGAACGTGGTTTTGGTGGCTGGTAGTGGATTCGGTGATGCCGAGGGCACCTATCCGTACCTCACCGGTACGTGGTCGACGAAGTTCAACTACCCGCGAATGCCCTTCGACGGATTTTTGTTTGGCTCTCGCGTGATGGTGGCCAAGGAGTTCCTTACCGCCAAGGAGGCCAAGGAGGCGATTGTTTCAGCACCGGGTTTGCCTGATAGCGAGTGGGAGAAGACGTACACGGCCCGAGGCGGTGGTGGAGTGCTCACCGTGCTCAGCGAGATGGGCGAGCCCATCCACAAGCTGGCCACTCGCGGCGTGAAGCTGTGGAAGGAGCTCGACAACACCGTTTTTAGCGTGCCTCGTGGCCCCAAGCGGCTGGCTGCTTTAGAGGCCCAGAAGTCCACGCTTCCGCACCGCTTGAATGCTGACTACCAGAAACCGTGGTTCCCGACCACCAAGCAGGGTGTGGTTGATTTGGAGGACATGACGTACTTCGATATCCTTGCCAGGCTGGTGGAGACGTGTTTCGTTTCCAAGCAAAGCCGCTGGATCGACCTCAGTTTGCGGGACATGACCGCACGGTTCGTGCACCGGGTTGAGGAGCGTTTGGCTAAACAGGAACAGTCCTCGGTGCTCCAGCGGAACTCGCAGCTTGACGATCCTCAGGAGTTTTTGTCGCAGTTTGCTGAGGCTTACCCGCAGTCGCAGGTGCAGATCGTGGCTGCCCACGACAAGGACTACTTCCTCGAGCTGTGCTTAGAGCGTAACCACAAACCGGTGCCGTTTGTGCCTGCACTCGACGAAAACTTCGATTTCTGGTTCAAGAAGGACTCGCTGTGGCAGTCTGAAGACCTTGCTGCCGTTGGTGGGGATGTGGGCCGGACGTGTATTCTCCACGGCCCCGTGGCTGCCCAGTTCAGTACTGAAATCGACGTGCCTGTTAAGGAGATCCTCGATTCGATCCACCAGGGGCACATTCGCAAGCTGCTCGCAGACAAGTACAACAACGACGAGTCAAAGGTTCCCGTTGTGGAGTGTTTGTCGCTTCCCAACGCTGCTGGCTCGAAATCCTCGAAGTTCACCACCAATGGTGCCATTGCCGATAGCCAGGAATGGCTGGCCCAGATTGCCGGAAACACCCAGAACTGGCGGTACGCACTGCTGATGTCGCCCCAGATCCAGCAGCACAGCGTTGATGGCTCGCGACACGTTGATAACCCGTTGAGGCGGGTGTTCGTGCCTGCCGGACCGGCCGAGGTCGTTGCCACGGAAACCTCATTAACGCTTTCTGAGCAGGGCGTGAAGGCCGTGGAGTGCGAGTGCCAAAACGGCAAGGACATCTCCGTGAAGTTCTGGGAATGTCGCACTGCTACTGGCACCCCGGAGGCTCTCACTTTACTGTACACCTACCAGCCCGCCCGTCCCGGGTACCTGCCCATTGAGGAGCAGATGGAGAACCGCAACCTCAGAATCAAACAGTTCTACTGGAAGATCTGGTTCGGCACCGACAAGTACGATCCTCCGCAGTTGAACGAGTCGTGGACCGACACTGCGGTGGAGGTGAAGCAGCAAGCCGTTAAGGACTTCGTGCACGCCGTGGGCAACCGTGGCGAGGACCACGTCCACGGAATGGTTGCTCCGATGGACTTCGCCATTGTTTTGGGCTGGCGAGCCATCACCAAGGCCATTTTCCCGCAGGTCATTGACGGGGACCTCCTCAAGCTCGTGCACCTGTCGAACGAGTTTGTTATGCGACCGGGTGCCCAGCCCATGAAGAGCGGCGACCTCGTCACTGCGAAGGCCAGTATTAAGCGAGTGGCCATTACCCCGGCCGGAAAGATCGTGGAGGTGAAGGGCACCTTGTACACCAGTGATAACTCACCGGTTGTGGATGTCAGCTCGCAGTTCCTGTACCGCGGAAAGTTTGTGGATTACGACCAGACTTTCGACAACATCGACGAGACTCCGGTCCAGTTGGAGATGGCGAGTGCCAAGGACGTGTCGGTTTTGTTCAGCAAGGAGTGGTTCCACCCCAGCGAGGGCACCAAGCAGGAAACTTTGGTGGGCAAGACGCTCGTGGTGAGGTGCCAGTCGCACGTCCAGTACAAGGCCCCGAACGTGTACGACAACATCACCACCAGCGGTGTGGTCGAGTACGTGCTGCCCACGAAACAGATTGTTACCGTGGGCACGGTGAAGTACGAGGCTGGCCAGAGTTACGGTAACCCGGTTGTTGATTTCTTGGCCCGCAAGGGCACCCAGATCGAGCAGCCGGTTCCGTTTGAGCAGCCAATCGCGGCTGGGGGCAACAAGGAGGCCATGACCACGCGTGCCCCGGCCTCGAACGAGTTGTATGCCCAGGTTTCGGGCGACTACAACCCGATCCACGTTTCTCGAGTGTTCTCGTCGTACGCGGGTCTGCCGGGCACAATCACCCACGGAATGTACACCTCGGCCTGCGTCAGGTCCCAGGTCGAGATGTGGGCGGCCAGCAACGAGGGCAAGCGGGTTCGTGCCTTCCACTGCGACTTCCAGGGGATGGTGTTGCCTAACACTGAGCTCCACACCTCGTTGGAGCACGTTGGCATGATCAACGGTCGCAAGCTGATCAACGTGCAGACCACCAACAACGCGGGTGAGGTGGTTCTCAAGGGAACCGCCGAGGTCGAGCAGCCGCTCACCACTTACGTTTTCACCGGCCAAGGTTCGCAGGAGCAGGGAATGGGCATGGACCTCTATGCCAGCTCTGCTGTGGCTAGGGAGGTCTGGGACCGTGCCGACCGCCACTTCGAGTCGACGTACGGCATCTCGATCCTCGACATCGTGCGTAACAACCCGAAGTCGCTGACGGTGCACTTCGGTGGTGAGAAGGGCAAGCTCATTCGCGAAAACTACATGGCAATGATGTTCGAGACTCTTGGAGAGAACGGTGAGCTGAAGGTGGAGCCGATCTTCCCGCAGATCACCGTGGACACTGACCACTACACCTACATGTCCCCTAATGGCGTGCTGGCAATGACCCAGTTCACCCAGCCCGCTCTAACGCTGATGGAGAAGGCCTCGTTTGAGGACATGAAGTCCAGGGGACTGGTCGACCTCGACACCTCGGCGTTTGCGGGACACTCGTTGGGTGAGTACTCGGCTTTGACGGCCATGGCCGATGTGATGCCGGTTGAGAGCTTGATGGACGTTGTGTTTTACCGTGGTATGACCATGCAGGTTGCAGTTCCCAGAGACGCTCAGGGACGGTCGAACTACGGTATGTGTGCGGTTAACCCGAGCCGAATCAGTGCCAAGTTCAGCGAGGCGGATCTCCGTAAGTTGGTGGCTGGCGTGTCCTCAGAGACCGGCTGGCTGCTTGAGATCGTCAACTTCAACGTTGCCAACCAGCAGTACGTTGCTGCGGGTGACCTCAGGGCTCTTGACACTCTCACAACTGTCCTCAACTTGTTGAAGATCAACAAGGTCCAGGAGCTGAGCGTGGTCAGTGACGAGGACGGCAAGGAGTACATTGCTGAGGCCGCTAAGATCGCTGAGGGCAAGCCCCAGCCGATCACTTTGGAGCGTGGCTTCGCGGTTATTCCTCTTCCGGGAATCAGCGTGCCTTTCCACTCGTCGTACCTCCGCTCGGGTGTGAAGCCGTTCAAGAACTTCCTGTGCAAGCGTGTGACCATGGATGCTGTGAAGCCGTCGAGCTTGAAGGGTAAGTATATCCCCAACTTGACTGCTAAGCCGTTCGAGATCACCAAGGAATACTTCCAGGAGGTCTACGACCTAACGGGTAGTCCGGAGTGCAAACGGATTATCGATAATTGGGACGAGATCACCAAGGAATAGAAAAGTACGTAGAATAAAATTTACTATTAATTGTGCCAGAAACCGCCGGTGGTTTGCGACGTGCAACCAAAGAGGAGCCAAAATGTGCAACCCACCATTTATCCTTGAGAAACAGGCGGTGATGCCCCCATTTTGAGGTGGAAATACTACACTAGAACTCAAAATTACATACTAATATTACATTTTTAGAGGACCCTAGAGAAACTGCATTGAGGACCCACACCTTCTGTGGTGGAAAGCCTACACTAGAACCCAAAATTCACTATACATTTCCTATATACTTTGCCATACTTTCTTGGGTACCCACACCTTTTGTGGTGGAATTAACTGCCTACACTAGAACCCAAAATTCACTATTTCCTGTACATTTCCTATATACTTTCTTACTACTTTGTGCTTTACTAGAAGTGAAATCAAAATTTACTCGCTTCAACGTTCTGTTGCAAAAATGGAATTTGAGTATTTCAAATCTGGCATGGAACTCTATCGCACAATGCTTATCTAAGTGGACTAATCTTTGGTTCTAGGTCCTACTTAGTGAGCAGATTTGGTGGGTAAAACCGCCATTTGAAAATAAATATTAAAATTTAGTAATAACCTTATCTTCAACCCGAGTTCACTTTTCTAGCTCAACAACTCAGCAACTTCAACCACCGTGCTTCCTGCACGTTCTTTGGAGGTTCTCAACCACTTGATTAGTGATGGTGGCGTACTTAGATGTGGGTTTGGAACCGGCAACGTCACACCCACCATGACCCAGGAAGACCGTAAAACAGCGATGCCACTTGGCGATCCTAGTGGAGCCCCTCCCAACGAGGACGAGCTAGCAACGGCCATTCTGAAGCGCAAGAAGAAAGACAACGCTCTTATTGTTGACGATGCCACTAACGATGACAACTCTATCATCACAATGAGCCCCAACACTCTTGAGAAGCTGCAGCTCTTCCGTGGTGACACTGTGCTTGTCAAAGGCAAAAAGCGCCACGACACCGTGTTGATTGTGCTTATTGACGAGGAGCTGGCCGATGGCGTCTGCCGAGTGAACCGGGTTGTTCGCAACAACCTCAGGGTCCGCCTTGGCGACCTTGTCACCGTGCTTCCCTGCCCCGACATCAAGTATGCGAGCCGAATTCTGTGCTTGCCCATTGCTGACACCGTCGAAGGCCTCACAGGCTCGCTTTTTGACGTCTTTTTGAAGCCCTACTTCGTGGAGGCCTACCGTCCGGTCCGCAAAGGTGACCACTTCATTGTTCGCGGTGGAATGCGACAGGTCGAGTTCAAAGTCGTTGCAGTGGAGCCCGAGGACTACGCGATTGTGGCCCAGGACACGATTATCCACTCCGAAGGCGAGCCCATCCACCGCGAGGACGAGGAGGACAACCTCAATGACGTTGGCTACGAGGACATCGGTGGTGCTCGCAAGCAGCTTGCCCAGATTCGCGAGTTGGTTGAGCTTCCCCTGAGGCACCCCACCCTGTTCACCTCCGTCGGCATTAAACCCCCCAAAGGTGTCTTGATGTACGGTCCTCCCGGTACCGGTAAGACTCTGATTGCTCGTGCGGTGGCCAACGAGACTGGTGCGTTCTTCTTCCTCATCAACGGACCCGAAATCATGTCGAAGATGGCCGGTGAGAGCGAGAGCAATTTGCGTAAAGCGTTTGAGCAGGCCGAGAAAAACGCCCCTTCGATTATTTTCATTGACGAAATCGACTCAATTGCTCCTAAGCGTGACAAGACCAATGGCGAAGTCGAGCGTCGGGTTGTGTCCCAGCTGCTTACTTTGATGGACGGTATGCGCTCGAGAGCAAACATTGTGGTTATTGCCGCCACAAACAGGCCAAACTCCATCGACCCTGCTCTTCGTCGATTTGGCCGGTTTGACCGCGAGGTCGACATTGGCATTCCGGATCCTAGTGGCCGTTTGGAGGTGTTGAAGATCCACACGAAGAACATGAAACTGGCTCCTGATGTGGACCTCGAGCAGCTTGCTTCCGAGACTCACGGTTACGTCGGCAGTGACATGGCCTCGCTGTGTTCGGAGGCTGCCATGCAGCAGATCCGCGAAAAGATGGACATGATCGACCTTGACAGCGAGGAAATCGACGCTGAGGTGCTCGACTCGCTTGGAGTGACCATGGAGAACTTCCGCTACGCTCTTGGCGTGTCGAACCCCAGTGCACTCCGCGAGACGGTTGTGGAGTCCGTCAATGTCACCTGGGACGATGTTGGAGGTCTCGACCACATCAAGCAGGAGCTCAAGGAGACGGTGGAGTACCCGGTGTTGCACCCTGAAATGTACACCAAGTTCGGTTTGTCGCCTTCCAGAGGTGTGCTTTTCTTCGGTCCCCCCGGTACCGGTAAGACTCTGCTGGCTAAAGCTGTGGCCACTGAGGTCTCGGCCAACTTCATCAGCGTGAAGGGCCCTGAGCTTTTTTCGATGTGGGTTGGCGAGAGTGAGTCCAACATTCGCGATATCTTCGACAAAGCACGCGCTGCTGCTCCGTGTGTGGTGTTCTTTGACGAGCTGGACTCGGTTGCGAAGGCTCGCGGTGCCTCGTTGGGTGACAGCGGAGGAGCTGACCGAGTGGTGAACCAGCTGCTCACCGAGATGGACGGAATGAACAACAAAAAGAACGTGTTTGTTATCGGTGCCACTAACCGTCCGGACCAGATCGACCCGGCCCTTCTTCGTCCGGGCCGGCTGGACCAGCTCATCTACGTTCCCCTTCCGGACGTCGAGGCTCGCCTCTCGATTCTGCAGGCTCAGCTCCGCAAGACTCCTTTGGAGCCCGGTCTCCAGCTCGAGGAGATTGCTCGCAACACCCACGGATTCAGTGGTGCCGACCTCAGCTTCATCGTGCAGCGCGCGGCGAAATTTGCCATCAAGGACTCGATCGACGCCCTGGTTCGCAGTTCGAAGGTCAAGGAGGAGGCTGGCGAGGATGCCACCATGGACACCGCCATGGAGGAGGAGGATTCAGTGCCGTACATCACTCGTGCACACTTCGAGGAGGCCATGAAGTCGGCTGCTCGTTCCGTTTCCGACTCCGAGCTCCGCCGGTACGAGGCTTATGCTCAGCAGATCCAGCAGAGTCGCGGTGTGGGCAACTTCAAGTTCTCCACGAACCAAAGCGAGGATATTGGAGCTGATGGAGCTGACCAGGACGACTTGTATTCGTAAAAGGTTTAATCTTAGTTATGTAGTCTAAGTTATGTTAGAATTTACTTGTTTGGTAACCTGTAAGTCAGAGACTCGCCAATTGTGGCTTTCTTTTCGACCTCGTTTAGGTATCCTTTGGTAAAAGCGGCAAACTGGTTAACAATCGGAGCGTCTTCGCAGCATTCTTTTAAAGAACTATTCAATTGGTTAATGAGCCGCTTCTGCTCAATTAAAAGCTGCGTAATCCGCCAAATTCGCTGCTTTCGCATAATTACTTTGGGGTGTTCGGGCATTGTTTACTGTGGGGTAAATAAATTAAATTAAACCCTGCCGCTTGAGGTCCTCGTACATTCGGGCACTCATTACATTTCCTTCGTCATCCTCGACTTCCTTATCGGTTTTTCTTTTTCGTTTCTCAAGTTCGGATTTAAGTTCCAATGCGTCGTTTATGGTGGAGATTCCGGTGTATGCCGACGACGGTTGGATTCCCAACTGCCGCAAGCCGACGGTGTGTTTAGAGTCTTTGGCAGTGAAATGCCTTTCAAATGATTTGCGACCGTAGTACTTGACATTAAAACCACAAATCTCGCAACTGAACTGGGTCCCTAAACCGTGAAGCTTGAACAACCACCGGGGGATTGGAGTGCCTTCGGGGCCTCTAAGCGGTCTCTTGGTCATTTGCATGGGCTGATCAATCTCGAAATCAGATTCGTACTCGTCTTCTGCTTCTCGTTCGGCCAACACCGCATCAACTTCAATCTGCCGCTCCTCGGCGGTCATCATAGATTTACGGTCGATGTTCGCAATGGTAGCCTCAAACTGCGGTTTCAACAGCTTTATAATTTCTGAGGTGTCACATTGGGGTCTGGGGGGGTGCATGGCTGCTTTTTGATGTTTTTTACCCGAAAAATGGGCTTTGAACACATTCTCATTTGTGAATTGATGACTGCAGGCTCGGCAAAACAGGGGGGTTATTTTGGCTGGTGCGACATCACTTGCCAAAGTGCCAGGACCAATGGCATTCAACCGGTTGTAAAATGATTCGAGGTACTCAGCTTCGGCACTAGTGAACTCGTTTCTGGTTGAGAAGGACTGTAAGTAGTCTTTGTAGTCTTTATACGATGCAGTGCCGCTATATTTGGAGTAGAGTGATTCGAGATACAAGAATTTACCGAATTGCTCTTGGGGGAGAAATCTTTGCAATTCTTCTAAGCTGCTGAGTGTATGCTCGCAAAGGAACCGAGTTAACCCCGGTCGGTTAAGAGTCTTATATGAAGATTGTACGCAAGAAGCGGGCGTGTCATCACTCAATTGGTTTACAAGCTCGAGATCATCATCTAAACTTTGTGTGGAACTTGTTTTGGAACTCTTGGTGGCCTGCAGCAGCTCTAAATACCGCTTTACCAGGTTGGCTGCCTCAAACCTTCGCACTGCATTTTCACGTGCGGAGTACGTCTGCTTCCCAAGACCAGCTTGGAGTTTTTCTGGCAGAAATTGGTCTGATTTAGCAATCCTAGTAGCCAGTTGCTGCTCAATACAGTCCAACTCTTCGAGTTTCGCTCGAACTGTTTCCATCGGCGATTAAAAAGAATTATGTAATACTGAAAAATTCAAGTATGTCGTTCGAAGACCTTGGAGTTTCAAGGTGGCTCAGCCAGTCACTGGCAGCAATGGCCATCCACCGACCGTCAGATATCCAGAAATCATGCATTCCTGAGATTTTGAAGGGCAGGGACTGCATTGGAGGTGCACGTACCGGTTCCGGTAAGACAATCGCATTTGCGGCTCCAATGCTCACAAAATGGTCTAAAGACCCTTTTGGAATTTGTGGGCTTATTTTAACTCCAACTAGAGAACTTGCTATTCAGATTGCCGAGCAGTTCCGTGCAATTGGCTCAAATATGAACGTAAAAGTGTGTGTTGTGGTAGGCGGTGCTGATATGGTAAAGCAGAGCCTCGAGCTTCAACAGAAACCTCACTTCGTTGTAGCAACCCCAGGAAGACTTGCTGATCACATCAATAGCAGTGGTGAAGACACGATATGCGGTCTTAGGCGAGTTAAGTACTTGGTATTAGACGAAGCTGATCGGCTTCTCAGTGAGAGCATTGCACCGGATCTGGCGGTATGTATGGATGTTTTGCCAGAGCCTTCTAAAAGGCAAACTCTACTTTTCACCGCCACGATTACTGATGCTGTACGCTCACTAAGAGAACGTTCTCCTGAGGTGCACATTCACGAGGTTCCTGAGTCCGCTATGGCTATTCCCCAAACACTCCAGCAATTCTTTGTTTTAACACCGTCCTACGTGAAACAGGCATACCTTTTTGCGGTATTGACTTTAGAGGAAAATGCCGAAAAGACAGCGATTGTGTTTGTCAACCGCACCCAGACTGCTGAGCATGTGAAGCGAACACTGCAACTTTTAGAGGTGAAAACAACCAGTTTACACTCACAGATGCCCCAACAAGAACGAATCAACGCTTTAGGTCGCTTTAGAGCCAGGGCTGCTCGAGTTTTAGTCGCTACTGATGTAGCCAGTCGTGGTCTGGATATCCCAGAGGTTGCGCTGGTCGTGAACTTCGATATTCCTGCGGACCCAGACGACTATATCCACCGTGTGGGTCGTACTGCTCGTGCTGGACGTAGCGGTGAGTCGGTTTCATTGGTTAGTGAACGTGATGTCCAAAGGGTGGAAGCCATTGAGGCCCGAGTCAATGACAAAATGGAGGAGTACAGTTTAGTGAATGATAAGTTGATTGTTGACAGTGCTCTTAAGAAGGTGAGTGTGGCTAAAAGACAAGCGGTTCTGGAAATGGATCGGGACCATTTTGGTGAGCGGAAGAAAATTCTTACTCGGAAGAACCGTAAGGCAAAATAATCTATTTCTTTTGTGTACACTAGGAGTTTATCGTAATGTTGTTATCTAAGAGGTATTTCCGTCTAATATGCACTTAAAACTAACCAACTCTTTCATAAACGATAATACACTAGATTTAATCAAAATTGTATCTAAGAAGCTAATATTCAGTAGTGTTAAGAGCTGTTTGGTACATGCTCGTGAGGCCACTTTCGAGGGAACTGATTAGATCAGTGTCATCAGTGTTAAGTGAAACAGTAGCATTGCATCCTGAATCCAGAGTGAAGGAACCAACAGAGTTTTGCTCAATGGGAGAACCGAAAATAAAATAAGTTACAGCCAACAGCGGTACTGGGTAGCAGTGTTCATACGCAGCCAACTGCACACTGTAGTCTGAAAAGTTAGACTGCTGAGCAGAGACTGCAGAAATAAGAGAGAGAACGTTAAACATCATTTTATCTTGAAATTACAAGGAATATCCTAGATTAAATACTTTTTGACAACTCACATGTGACTCCGGAAATTCCGGTAAATTCCCCTTGGTGGTCGGTAAATTACTCCGGGGTTCTAATTGCAAATTTTCGAGAATAAGTACAGAATTGTTTAGAGAAGGGAGTTTTTTTAAAAAAAATTATTATGATAGAAGCCCCAACTACCTTTTATGCTAGGCATTAATATTTTAAATTGTAGTCAGAGAAACAGTGTTGATTTGCTATAAATAAACTTATATAACTAAAAATCATTCCAAACAAGAATTCACGGAGAATATGCTAAGCTCCTTTGACTTTTGATCAACGTGAGCTACATTCTCGGGCTTTTATTACGATTGAGAAACTAAGCGGCATATTAGATTTTTGAGATATATTGTAAAACTGATCATTTTGAAGCATTGATTTGTATAGCTATATAAGTACTGCCATAGGCTGCCAAAAGCCTTAATGTATGCAACTTTTAATAATGGACTAGGGCATGCGACTCCACTCCAGCCGAGTGGCTCGCATCCTTTCTAGGAAGCCTAATTCAGCTCTGAACCTGAATTTAAAATTTGATATCCCCCGAAACCTCTATGATAAAATAATTGAACTTGATGATGGCGCATCTACGAAGTCCCGAACTGATTTACTAACTGAAATATTCACTCTGAGCAGAGACCATCGTGAAAAGGCTGCTATTGGATCTCTTTTACTAGAACATCAGGTGAGGCTTCCGTTAAAGCTAGAAATTGAATTTTTGGATGCCTTGCTGGATACTGGCTACGTTTCAGCCGCGTATAAGTTGTGGTTGCAGCGAGACGAGGAAAGAAATCATACAGAATGGACTCGAATAGGCATATTATTGCTTTGCAAAAGCTTCAGAATGCGAATTGCTGAGGATTTGGCCGCTAAACTTACCAATTTTGATAAGAAAATCTGTCTTGCCTTTGTTATGGCATATGCCAAGCTAAGACAAGAACCTGGATGTGACAATTGGCTTCCCAGGTTTTTTAAGACATCACCGACTTCAAAACAAGCAAATTCAGTCCTTAGAGAATTGGTCTCGGCTAAAATGTGGTCCCAAGTTCAACAATGCTTTGTTGAGTTCGGAAAACTAGGAATTAAAGTCAATGCCGATATAACTAGTGCCTGCATTCTAGAGTCCAACCCAGACCCAGTTACCGTTGCTTCATTGCTTTGTGAAGATGGCAGTTTGGTTAATAACTCGAGGTTTCAAAGAGCTATAAGCCGTGACGTTCGAACACAGATCAATGAATCAACCAGTTCGAGTGAGGCCATTAGAATTGCTGAACGATATACAGGCCCACATGAAATATTTATTTGCTATGAGGTACTAAAAAGATACGGAAGTGATCCTCGTTTAGTGTCCAAAGTTGCCAAGTCCACCATCAGAGACAGTGTTTATATTCAATTTATGCTCGAACACTACCGTCAACGTCAGCAGGCACCCTGGCCATTCGTAATTGGTTTAAATCTCCACACCTTATCCCCTAAAATACTAATGAATAATGCCAACTACTGTAGCCTGTGGACTACTATTAGAAACAGTGACAGCGTTCCATTCCCACTCCGTGATTTTATGATCTCTACCATCGCACGGACCCCATTGACTCCCCAGCTTTTCCAGATAATGGTTAAAACGCTAAAGTATGCTGGAGATCCACCAGCTATTCATGCACTTTTCGAGTTTGCACATTCGTGTAACCTTGTTGAGGATTGGAAAGCAGAGGCGGAGGAAGCGGTTGGGCCTGCCCCAAGAGACGCTGCATTTAACAATAAACTAGTCTAATATAAGATATTTACATCTTCTTCTTTTGACGTTCAGCATGAGCACGTAAAACCTTTTGCTTGTCCCTAAGACTCATTTTAGCCTTTCCCTGCACGTCACGTTTGTGAATCATCATCAAGAAGTTCTTCTTGCGAGCCTTCTGTTTGTTTGTAGTAGAGTGCGCCTTTTCAGAATGCTGGCGTTTCTTGCTTCCAAATTCGCGGTCTTCTCGTCCCTGGCGAACGTGCTCCAAACGCTCTTCCTTGTCCTGCTTGTACTTGGGCTTACCCACAAGATTCATGGCGTCAACAATCTCTTCATTGCTTTGACCAAGGGCTTTACGAATACCGTGCTCGGCTTTAAGCTGGTCAAGCTTCGCAAAGTCAGCAGGTGTGAGTACCTCCGTAGACAAAATTGAGGGAGCTTCAGTGCTAACAGACTTCTCCTCCTTTTCGGCCTCATCATCATCGCTATCCGAAATATTAATTTCACCATCACTGCTCACGTTGTGCCAGCCCTCATCACTCACATCACTGTCATCGCTGTCAATCTCCCAGTTCTTGTCTTCGTCTTCTTCGGCATCACCATTGGTTTCCTTCCACCGCTGCAACAATTCGAATGCATCGAAACTGGCTTGCTTTTCCTCGCCAAACTTAGCTGCCTGTGCATTACCGGATCTCATGGCTATAGTGGCAGTCTTGCCTCGCTCCTTGGTGGGAAGCATCTTAGGATCAATTTCACGATAGAGCTGGATCAGACTTCTGGCAGCCATGACCACCGGTTTTGCCTTCGATCCCCTGTAAGCAACCAAATCGTGAAGCAGCGGTTCATCAAGTGCCAGTGGACTGCGAGCTGCAATCTCACGAATAGCATTTATACCGGCAGCAGCAACTTCACCAGCAACACCGTCGCTAACAAATTCATCGGCAATCTTGCGTACAACCACATGAATTGCATCAGGTGGCACCAGATCGTGACTGGCTTGAGCACTCGCAGCAAGAAATTGGGTGACCTGCTGCTGCTTAGGAGTGAGGTACTTGAGCAAAAACGAATAGAGTCCCAAAATCTGCAGCTTGTGAGTACCAACAAGCCTCGAAATCAAATTGACACAGTCAATTTTCTGGTCCAATGTCAACTTACTAGGACCAGAACCACTTTTTGAAACATAAGAGAAAAGCTTCTCAGCAAATCCCTGGGGGTCCCGCAAAAGATGAATAGCAGAAAAATTAAGGTGAGTTGCGTCTTTACCCAATGCCTGTTTACGTTTAACGCTCCGTGAAGCAGCGGTAAACTGAGCCTGTCTCCGTTTACTCTTTTTGTTTACCTTCATCTTGTGCTGAATCGATGCCAGGTCAAGATCGCTGTCGCTATCATCAGCAAGAGCCTCATCACGTTCCTTGTCGGCTCCCAAGAAGAACCTTACTGCAGAACTTGCAACTTTGGTATCACCATGACAGGCAGCGTGAGACATGATCTCCACCGTCCGACTGTCATCCCACACGCCTCGTCTCCACAGTTCGCGACAAATTTTAGTGGCCCAAAGACCATTGGCATCAGCGACTTCTAACAAGTTGAACAACAAAGCCTGTAAAGTGCGATTTACTTTCTGGTTCTTAGCACCGTCATTAACCGACTTCACCATCTGAATTAGTGCGGAGTAAATTTGAGTTCGGAGCTGTCGAGACTCAGTAGAGGTCAAAACCGGGAAAAAAGTTTGTAGAAACGCTTCGTTAGACAGCACATTCTTGTTACGCAGCATTGCAATACTGTGCACTATCTTCTCAGCAACGACGGGCTGAAGTCCATCGTGATGCTCTAGAAGCATCTGGCAAAGCTCATCGGGAAAGCTCGCGGTTTCTTTTGGGTAACAAGAGCACATTTGTGCAATAAAGCCCACCAATTCTGCAAACTCGAGGTGTCCAGCACTTGATCTGGGGTTCTGCATGAAAATCTCACGCAGTGAGTTATAGTGCTGCTGCTGCAGACGGAATTCCTCCTCATACGATGGAGGATCCCGTCGAATCAGGTTCTGCAGCAGCGCAATATTCGTTGGCAGCACCGCAGCTCTCTTTCCCATCCTAGCCCAGAAGGTGAAATTTGCAAAAAAAATATTTGGAGAATAAAAATTTTGAAAAATTAAAGATAAAAATTAAAAATGAAAAATAAATAAATATGATTATGATTATGATTATTATTTAGAAAAAAGCTCTTTGACAGCTGCGTAATTGATCTTCTTCGAGTGCACTTTCTCCTTAAGCATATTAGCCGCATTGGCACCAGCCGAAGAAGAATCGCCCGGTTCACGTTTTGCACGAGTCTTCCGACGCTTCCTTTGCGGTCTAACAATGCCATTGGCAGCATCTGCCTCCTTTCTTAACCGTTTCCGTTCCTGTTCGAGAAGATAGTCCTTGTTAATCGACATCCAGACCTTCGACTTGATTTCGATTTCCTCCTCATCTAACAACATTGACTCAATCTCGTCATCGTCAACATCACTCAACGAATCTGGGAGTTGGGGTCGTGCAGCCTCACGAGCATCGTGTTCGGCCCGCATTCGCTCGGCATTCTTTCGAGCTTCACGACGGGACCGGAACTGGTCCAGAAGACGTTGAGCCGGTCCCTCGCTATTTGGTTGACTCTGTTGTTCGCTTTTTGGCAGTGCATCCTCACAAGTCTCCGCCTCCTCATTTTCAAACGGGAATTCTTCATCGGACTCGAATTCACTGTCGCTCATGACCCCCACGTCACTGTCCGGGTACTCCTTAGCGACTTCTCTAGCTGCTTCTCCGAATTCCTTATCATTGAGAATATCATCAACATCCTTAGTGAACTTGAGCTCGGCCTGGCTTGCCATATCAACTTGCTTGGCCATCTCATAAACATCTTCGCTCAAAAACGGATCGTCAGGCAGATCAGCACTGTTTTCCTCGAGAAATGCAGCTTCATTGGCACTTTGTCGCGCTGCCATGGTGTCCTGGAGCTGCTGCTGGATGCGTCTTCGGTCCTCCTCATTGAGTTCCTTGTTTCGGTGGTTTTCGTAACTGGGTGGGTTTTCTTTGCCCTCCAAATCAGTGAGCCTGAAGTCCGCAACTGTTAAAGTGGCTGCACTTGTCTGGCCGAACTCATCCAACCGCCTCTGCAGCGTTTCCTCGGCAATTTTAGCCACCTGAACAATCTCTGATTTTGACCGCCTGAAGTTGTTCATTCGGGCTGCCAGCAGAATACAGGCAGCAGCAATACCGGCTGGTCGCCTTCCCTGCTGCAGCCAGTCCTTTTTCATTCGGTAAACCAACTTCCTAGCGTCATTCACAACCTGCCGACCCTTTTCATTTCCAAACTGCAGTTTTGCCGCGAATCGTTGGATGTAAACCGTTGGATCGACAATTGGGAGCTCTCGGATCTTTTGGTTTCGCACCAATTGCAGGTATGTGGCTCCAATGTAGAAGACGTTGACGTTGATTGCCTCGGCAAAGTCCATCAACATATGGTCTGTTCGGTTCTGGCGACACGCAAGGTATAAGCATGCACTCAGAACATGCTGGCTCTTCCGTCCTTTAACGAAATTATTGGTTAATGCGGTTCTAAAGTGTCTCACACTGGCCTCGACCACATGCTCGGGTATTTGCAGGCCGTATCCAATCTGTTCAAGCCTTCTGCGGGCTTTTTCTATGGTTTGCTGTCGGGATTCGCCGCTTTGTACACCGTATAAACTATTTCCAAGCACACCAGTTTGATCGTGGCTGATGTACTGACCACTAACCACCGCCTTGCCACCGTTTGTCTCGCTAAAGCTCACTTCTGACACAATTCGCGAGTCATCGGGCACTGTGCTACAGTTGGCACAGGCCACTTGCCCACTCAGGTGGTGTGTCTCGAATTGTGTACTGCCACAAACTCGGCAGGGACTGATCATGAAAGTTTAAGCTGGGCAAGGAGACAACAACAGCTTTTGGTAAATGGAATATGCGGCATTAACACCGCCCCAGAGGCAGGACGTGCGTGCATCCCAAAGAACATTTGAAGGAGCGTACATGCGGACCGCATTGAGCAAGCTCACATTTGGCATGCTGATTTTACGGGTTTTCTCGAAAGAATTTGTGTACATCGGCACGGTTTTTGTTGTATCGGCAATAATGACGGTAGGACTCGCTCTGGCACAAAGGTTTACCATTGAAAAGGAATTGATCTCAAATCCACAAACAACTTTTAAAACTGGAGGCGATTTTGTGGTGTTGCAGGCTGGAACTGACATCCTCTCGTTTACTGCCCTGCTTGTTCTGCTCCAGCTGTTTTAGGCTTAGGGCGTGGAACCACAGCATGTCCGATTGGGGACAGTACCTGAAGAATGCAGTTGCAAACGTTGAGCAGCAGCTCGACAAGGTGCTGCTAGAAGCTCCTCCCCCGAAAACAACCGCATCTGTTAAATCTACCCCGAAGGACTCCTCGCAAGAACCCGTACCAGCTGGTAGCTCGCCTGAACCTGAGTTTCAAACAGTTAAGACGTTTACGGTGGCCCCAAACCTTGAACCGGTCATTTCCAGTGCGAAGAAACTCGCAGTTGAGCTTAAGGGGTCCGATTTGGCCGTGTCACTCGTTGATTCGTTGGAGAAAATCGATAGTGAACTCGGTGCCTATGTTGACGGAATATCCGAAAGACTGCTGTCTACCAGTTCAAAGTTGAGGTCATTGAGCAGTGATAAAGTGCATTCAGAAACCGGTAAGGAACAGCAGATAGCGTTGCTCATGGAGGAGGGACAGCGACTCTCCCAACAAGAGCTAAAGCTGGGCCAGCTACTAAAGCGGTTACGAGTGGAAAAGTCTCAAGCAGTTAACCGAGCCGAGAGTTTGAGCAAACAGCTTGCTAAGAGCGATGTGGAACTTACTAACACGAAGGCTGAGCTCAAGCACCGCGAGTCGAGTATTCAGGAACTAGAAGCAGCCATTGAGCATTTCAAGTCCAAGAAACCCGGGGAGGGTACAGCTAATGATGAATCTGATGTTTTACAGATCCGTGCCGAAGAACGTGCTAGTGCCGAGACTCAATTTGCAGTGGAACGTGGGAGGTGGCATGTGGTCGAGGCCGAATTGCTAAATCGAGTCAATGAGTTGGAACAGAATTTGGAAACCCGTGAAAAAGCTACCAAGAGGTTGAACCAGAGCCTGAAGGAGGCTCAAGCATTGAGTAAAGATTCCCGAGAGCAATTGGCAGAGATGCAGGATCGGCTTAATGAGTTAAGACAACGAACGGAGGAGAGTGCCACTCGGCAAATAATCTCGGATTCAGTGCCTGTAGTCCACGTTGAACAATATGAACATGAACTTGGAAATGAACAAATTGGACATGAGCAAATTGAACTTGGACATGAACTTGGACATGAACTTGGACATGAACCTGAACATGAACATGAACATGAATCAC
The DNA here is from genome assembly GCA_030584925.1 of Starmerella vitae. NCBI lineage: Eukaryota > Fungi > Ascomycota > Dipodascomycetes > Dipodascales > Trichomonascaceae > Starmerella > Starmerella vitae. The sequence goes on along the minus strand of JAJMCB010000016.1, from coordinate 212,861 downwards.
AACAGGAACATGAACAGGAACAAATCACTGATAATCTCGATTCTTTGCATGAACAAATCGACTCAGATTCCATAAATGGCCAGCCTGAAGTCCTTGAATGGATCGATGGAGTGGGGCCATCCGGTCCGTTTGGCGAGTTCGCGTCTCCTGAACGGGACCCCAACGAATCAATTGACACAATTTCTGATCTCCGCGAATCGAGTTTCCTTAGCCGTAGAAGTTCGATAACCGAGCACTCCAACACCCAGTCTGCACTGGTGAAACGACTCTCCTTACAAGTCAAGCTGCTGGAGAACGAACTCGCTGGTGTTAAACGAGCAGCTGATTTTGCTCGCCAACAGCGTGAGGAGGCCCAAGCCGAGTTGCTCGGGTTTGTTGAGGCCCAGGAACAGCTGCAAACTGCTATGAATGAAGCTAAAGCATACCAGAAGCTGAAACTAGACTTGGAGGCTAAAGTCGCGGACCTTGAGCAGAAACTTGTTGATAAAGTCGAGCGAATTGACGAGCTCGAACAAGACGTTCGTGATTTAAAGGAGATGTACAAGGAACAAATCGAAACACTGGTTGGAGAGTTGGAGAAGAAGTGATCTTATTTATATAATGTATTTATGCTTTGTTGTTCTCCTCGGCAAGCCTGGTGTGCTCGTCGATGTCGTCAGCTTCCCAAGGATAAGCAATCCACTCGTCTTTGGTGGTGGCAGCAGCCACATAACGCCCCGAATCAAGCATATCCTGGGGAAGATCGGCATTCTTAGGCTTGTCCTTGTTGTGGAGGACAAATACACTGAGCACAGTCTTCTCAGACTCGCGGTTGAGCTTCTTAGCGAGAGCATCAAGGTCCTTCTGGAGTTCAGACACCGCGTAGTGGAGAGTTGTGCGTGTATCGTCAACTTCGTCCACAATCAAAATGTTCTTGCCAATCAGGTCGATCTTGTGCTCGTTCAAAGAGCTGAAGTCGAGCCACTGCATGCGAATAACCTCCTTGCCAATCTTCTCCTCGTAGTCGTCGGTTCCCATATCCTCATAAAGAGACAGGCCGATGGCCTGGATTGGGATGTTCTTGGACCGTCCACCCTTGGCTCGCTTCAAGAAGGTACGCAAAATTCGGGCCGGAATGAATCCACCGCCACCAATAGCAATAATTACCTGAGGATCAAACTTCACAAGGTCCTCAGCACTCTTTTGGCACAGCTTGTGGACCTCGTTGTACGTCACGTAGATTTTGTCAACCATTTTTCAGGGGTAAGAAAAATTTAGTGACTAATAGTCCTCGATCCCTTATCACCACCATGTTTAACGGTGGACTAACCACCGAAATTAAGCTTTACGATGACCGCCAATTCTATACAAATGGCGATCTGGTCACTGGAGAGCTGGTTTTGCAGACCTCTAAATCTCTCTCGGTGCGCAATGTGCAAATAACCCTCAGATGCGAGGAGTTTGCCAGTGTTTGGGTACCTACCGGTCAGGGAGGCTACTGTGAAACCTCAATGACCAGGCATCTCCAGAACACAGGCACCTTGTTTCCTAGCGAAAGCGTTGTTAATGCCCAAGGCAAGGATGCATGCTACACAATTAACCAGGGCACCCACGTTTTTCCGTTTTGTTTCCAGATTCCTTTGAACCCGCGATTACCACAAACTATCCACATTACTGGTGCCAAATCGAATATTAGGTGGTATTTGAAGGGCGTAGTTCACCGGGGACAGGTTCTAGCAGTCACCAAGCGAGTTGTGACCGAGTTCGAGATGAGGCCTTCGGTGCCCATTACGGTCTGCGAGGGAATTGATTGCCAGTCGTCAGAGAGTTCCATGATGTGCTACCTTCCTGGCTACGCTGCTCAGCTTAAGACCCCATCCGGAAGGCTGAAGGACCTGTTGCCTAACTCGAGTTTCAAACAACGCGTTCCGGTAACTTTACGGTTCGGTGTGCCCTCAATGGGCATTCTGCAGTCGCCAGAGAAGCTGTCGGCTCTGATTGAGATTGAGAGTAGCATGAACGAGCTGCTTCTGGTTCGAAGGTTCGAGCTTGAATTGAAGGCGAAGTACATTGTGCGGGTATGTTCTGCTACCAAACGACCTGCAAACGCTACGTACTCGACGGCAGTGCGTGAATCGGTGATTCTGGTGGACATGAGAGTCATCAACCTTCCTTTGAAGGAGGGCCTTAACGAGATCCAAAACAAGATTAACGAGACTCTGATCGAGGGCAGGCTCCCCGGATCATTCAAGTCACAATACATGGAACTCACTTATGAACTAATGGCAACTGTGATTCTTGCGAGTATTGAAAACACAGAGGCTGTTGAAAAGCTACGTGTTTGCCTTCCCGTTCGTCTGCACCACGTTCGCCATACTGAAGAGGTTGATGATCTTCCTGCATACTGCGAAACACCCATGGTTGGCGAGTTCACCTTCAAACAGAGTGTTTCTGAAGAAAGTGTTTCTGAACCAAGTGTTTCCGAACCTTCTGGACAAAGAGTTTAAACCTTTTGACCTAATTAATGAGTTTATGAGCCGATCTAATATAACTATTTATTTCCTGAACAACTGCTCTGCAGTCATTCGCTGTAGGCCTCCTCTCCATTTACAATAATCTCGTCATAAACTGCTTCTGGAACGTCGTCTTCCTCAATCTCAATTCCTTCTTCACTACGCATGCTGAGCTGTTCTTCAAGCAGCTCAAGTCGGCCTTGCAGAGCAAGCAGTCGGGGCAACTGGGCGGCCTGGGTGCTCAGTGCAGCGTGCAAAGTGGCCAATGCATGGAGCAGGTTGGGCATAGTGGCGAGATAGGCACCGTGCAACACAACTGTCCATCGCATCCACGCAACAAGAGTGTCAGCACGGTTCACACTATTGGAAACAACTGTTGCAAGGTACTCGAGCAAGCCAGCCACCAAATTCGGTCTCAAGCGCGAAATAGAGGTCTTGATCATCTTGGGGTCCTGGACCTCAACACAAATCTGAAGCAACTGCGAGTCGCCAAGAGACAATGCCTGTTCCAACAACGTGGCAAACGAGCCTGGTTGGCTGAGCTGAAGCTCCACATCCTTCCGAATAATTCGCGATCGGTTCTCCACATCTTCCTCGCTGGCTTTGTTGTTACTGCCTTTTTTGGCTTGGACATCGACTTCAAGGGAGTCGAGCTTGTCGGCAAGGCTCTCATCGTCGTCACTCAAATCTCCCAAATGGTCACCAGACACAACTTTCGCACGACTCTCGTCATACTGACGCACTGCAGCCAAATCAACACCACCCACCAGGTGCTCACGGGCCAAGGCTTGACTGGGGGCCTGTGTAATGCGAACCTCGCCTGTTTTGAGTTTTCCATCCTCCAAAAATGGCACTCTGCCAAAGACTGGCACAGTTCCTTGCTCAGCCCAGGCCAGAAGCAGATCAGTGTCTGCAAACCGGGACTGGCACACCAATTGAGTCTGTTTTTTCACCTCAATGCTGATCTGCAGACTCGGAGCAATTCGCTTATGTTTTTTGTCCATCTTGCGATCTAAATCAAACAAACAAACAACACCATCTTCGCAGCACGCAGCAAGGACGTTTTGATTAGCACTAACGTGAACAACATTGGTGCTGGGGCATGTGAGGTAGGCCAGAGGAGTGGGGGTTCCCTTGTCGTAGAGAATTACCTGGCGGTCCTCCTCGGCAATTGCCGCAAATCTGCGAGAGTCGACTTTCAAAATCTGCTTGATCGGAGTTGCGAACCCCGGAAAAGTTACTTCAATGTCTCCGTCTCGGTAGAGATTAGGCGAATGATTGGCGATAACAAAATGGGGTGAAATGAGATTTAACGCCGAGGCATCGTCTATTTTGGCCACGTTAGAGGCAAGTAAGGCAAACCTGCTGAGGTCAAACTCGGTAAAGGTACCGTCGCTTTGCAAAACAAACAATTTACCGAGCTGGGCAACCAGACCACAAACCGGAACAGAACTTCCGGGTTTCAAGGTGTGAATGAGCGAGGCTGAGGCAGTGGAATAGAGCAAAACTGTGCCTGAACTGGTGCCAATAACCACGACTTCGCTAGAACTATCGGAAATATTCTCGTCATTCTCGCTCTTCTTGCGTTTTTTAGAGTTTAAACCTCGATCAGGCGGTGGTAACTGGGCCCAGCACAACGTGCTGGCAAGTTGTCCACGATCGAAAACGAACTCACGAGTGGGTTTAGACGAGCGCGAGGTCGGAACCACACGCAGGCGGTGTGAGTCGAGTCCAGCATATACTGCTGCAAAATGTGACCCAGAATTGTTAAATCCGGCCGACAAAAATACGGAATTAGGGGCCGTAAGCGAAGCTGTGTGCGACGCCATTGAAGTGGTGAAAAAATTATGTAATTGATTCTGGCTTACCACACGCTACTCCAAGTATTCCCCGCCCTGATCCAGCTGTATATATAACTCGTTCAGGAAGGAGTTGAGTGGACTAGAACTGCAAATGTCGGACGAGGACCTAAGCCTGCCGAAGGCTACAGTGCAAAAGATCGTGTCTGAAATCATCCCTAATGATCATAGTTTTACGCGTGAAAGTCGCGATGCCCTTATTGAGTGCTGCGTCATGTTCGTGCTTATTTTAAGCCAGGTGTCAAATGAAATCAGCGAAAGCGAAAACAAAAAGACGATTGGAACCGAGCATGTCATCGAAGCATTGCGACAACTCGACTTTCCGGAGTATATCGAGCCCATAAAGAAGGTCCTTCAGGAACACAAGGAGGGACAAAAGATTCGCGAACGAAAGACAGGGAAACTTGAACAGAGTGGACGGTCTGAGGAAGAACTTTTAAAAGAACAGGAACGTTTGTTTGCGAGTTCTAGACAGAGAATGATGGGGAAAAAGGAGGAGTGAAAAATCAAACATAACGCATTTAAAGTACCATTCTAGTTAGATTGCGTGCATACTTAAGCAAAGAATGATACTTACTACATAACGGGTAGTTCTTCTAATTTTATTATCTGTCTGAATTTCAATTCGAGTTCGAATCCGATTCCACTCTCCTCCTGGTTGTACGCTATAAGATGAATGGTAAGAACTGGCACAAAGTTGTTTTAATCCACAGAGTGTTATGAATTGATTTATTTGTGACTGTTTCAAAATTTTAGTCCTGAAGACACTTTTCATAATACTAGGCCGCGTTAACAAACTGTTTTTCATGCCGGAGAAATTTCCTAGTAGTCGAAGTCTTAATTTCAATTGATTTTTTCCATTAAATGTATAATATTTACTCTTCGCCTGGTAGCTTTTCAATCTGAAGGCTGTCGACAATTACTGCTTTCTCGCTCTCGGGTGCACTTTGCATCAACTCGTTGTAGAAGTTTCCGTTGCCTTGAATTTGCGTGATAGATGCACGCAAAGCGTCATATGGGTTAAGGACGTCCAGAGGAGTAACCAGGTACGTGGCATCGTCTAGTTCCGGGGTGAATAAAGAAGTCTCTTCTGGTGTCTCATAGATGAAATTCGAAGAATCAACCTCTTGTTCAAATGCGGCACTGGCATCCGTCTCCTCATCGTCTTCCTCATCATAATCATCAAAAGATGGGTCTGCCCACGCGTCCTGTTCTGCCTTAAGGTACTGTGCCCATCTCAATGATGCTGCAGGCAACAATTCCAGACTACGAGCAAGCATGTTGAACAATGGGGCAATGTACTGAGGAGTAACTTGTGGTGTCGACGCATAGAACTCCAGAACCGACAGGACTGCAACCAGTGAAAGTTTCAAAGCATTTACACTTCGCAAAGAGTCACACGAAGCAATCCAGTACTCAAAGTACGAATGCAAAGCACCATTACTGATGAGAACGTTGAAAGTTTCGCTGGGTGAGCAGTAAAGGGCCGCAAGAACTACTGAGTTGGTGCTCAAGATGTACTGGCGTGGTTTTTCCTCATCGGATTTATCCACTGCAATCCGAAGCAGAACTGCTTCAACCAATGCACGAATATGAGGCTGAATAATGCTCGAAATCGGCTTGCTCTCCAGCAGTGCAGCTGTAACCGACATCGCAATGTTGCGAGTACCCAGTTCACAAAATGCAACCCCGATATCAGTTTCAGGAGAACAGTTACTTCCCGGTTTTGTAGGTTCGTAAAGCGCTTTTAAAACGTGAACAAGTTTTGAAACACGCTCCACACCCATATCAACAGCTCCATACGTGATGTAGTTCTCAAGCACTGTCTGAACAAAATGGACGTATTCGTCCTCGGTACCATCCAGAAGCTCTAGGAGTTCGTCAAAAAAAGCCCAGTGGTGCTGCGGCACCTGCTTCAGAGTAAAAATTATATTTTCATGAAGACTCATCGTCTCTTGGAAAAAGTCTGCCAACCGCTGATGGTAAACAGCATGGAAAATAGGCGAAATCACCACATCCAGCTCATGAGTGAGCTCTGCATTATTCTCCAATGAAGCCTGCAAATTTGCCAATGAATTAATGATCCCAATGCAGGTGTACAGCTTATCACTAGAAGGTTCGTTAAACAGATGGTCCGGTTTGTCATTACCATCCTCCTCCTGGTCGAGCTCAGTAACCAAAGCCGAAAACTTCTCTGTAAGTTGCTGAGCCAAACTCACTGCGAACGGAGAAATCATATCCGCAAACTGTTCCACAAAGTGGTCAAGGACGAGCAAAAGCGGCTCAGAATCCATGTGGGCAGTAATTTGCAATAGCTGAGTAAAAATTGATGTTAAATGGTCACTAAGAGCTGCCCTTACGTCTGCATTTTGCGGCTGAGCTGATAGTGCTTGTAACGACTGCACTGCAATTACCTGAACTGGTAAGTGTTTCTGGTCAAAAAAGCAGTTCAAAACACCCTGAAACAGCTGCTGAAGCACATCTCTAGAACCGTAGGTGAGTGGTGCAAACTTGTGTACTGTGTAACACGATTCGGCTCGAAGGTATGCATTTTCAGACCACAAATAAGGGAATATGAACTCGGTAACAAACTGAGGCATCTTCTCCCTAAGCTCAGGGTGTGATTTGCTCAGTAGTACCGGGGACAATGCCTGAGTTAGCACCAGCATTCCGCACTTAACATCATCATTGACTCCGGTCTGACCCTGAACACTCTGAGCACACTCCTGCAAGAACTGGACAACTAATCCTAGTGTATGCTTGTATTTCTTCACAATTTTTCTCAACAGTTCAGCAGCAATCAAGCCCGGTGTATAGTGGAAATCACTGCCATTGGCCAACTTCTGCTGCATCCACTCAGGAGGTTCATCTACAAACAGTTCAAAATCTTCCTCGGAAGGGCACAGTAGAGGAAACAAAATTTGAGAGACCAGCATTGGTAGTTGCGGCTCTATGACATTGGTGAAAATAGTTTTAAGGTCCAAAACTGATTCAAGGAATGAAAGCAGATGGAACAGAGTTTGGCTGGAGTACCACACTCGCTTTGCACTCCATTCCAATAACTGATTAATGTAAATCTGGGTGAGTTCAGGAGCAAACTCGTTGTTGAACTGTGAGCGGAAAGGTATGTAGTCACCCCCATTTTCACCAATTTCAATAAAGCGAGTGGTGGCATACGCTGAATACGTCCGTGACACATTTACCACTGACCACTTTTGGCACTTCACCGGTAAAAGATGAGTCCGTTCGTCTGCAGGTTGTGTTTGTAAAACATTGGCAGGGAGAGGAAGTAAAAATATGTGCAAAAACAGCTCAATTGAGCGCTTGGCGAAGCCTGGGCCCCGCATAATAGATGGCAGAAACCGAACGGTGGACAGCTTGTAAATTTTGAGGACTTCGTAAACGATTTGATAGTATACCTCGTCTATAGAGCCTGCTTGCAGCTCGGCAGTAGCAGCCTCGGCCAATTGTAACACCAATGGAAAGACATTTTGCATCAACGGTTCGAGTTTGGCACTTACCGACTTTACGTTCCAGCGGTAGAACAGGCACAATTGGCGTAAAATAGACAGTCCACAAGCAACTCGGGGCAGATCTGAGTTCGACTGGAGTAATTCGCTTAAAGAAGGCAAAAACTCAGGCCAATCGCCATTCTGAAAGTCGCAGAGCACAGTGCCAAGACTTACAAGCAAAAGTGAGCGTAGAGCAGGTGGTGACACCACAATAGCAGGAAGAAGCTGCTCTTTGAAGTCCAATCGATCGGAATCAGAAAGTGGGTCGGTTGATTTTAAGGGCCAAGACCTGTACACTTTATTTTTCAAATAAATTGCACTGGCTTGGCGAACTCCAAAGTTCGCCTCGGGCTCAACAATGATCCGCAGCAACGCAGTCACAAACTGGGGTTGAGATTCAAGCACAGCAAGCTGTTGAGCTGCTTGTCGGCTGGTCTCACCATTTGGGACCAGTGTAGCAGCAAAAGTCTCGTGTAAGAGCCCAGCATCAACCATGAAAAAAGGCCGAGCCCTGAGAGTTAGTCATGGTATTGAGACCGATTAGTCATTGTACCTCGGATTGGAGTTAACATGTCTGGTTGACAAAGTTCCGAAATCAATGGGGTTCAAGTAGTGAATTGAAAGATTGTTCTCGAATTTCCAAATTTATGGCCAAATTGAGGAGATTGTGTGTATGCTAGCATGTCTCATATGCATAAATGTGGGGTATGCAGATCCTTGCCCTTTAATTACCTTTCTTCCTATTCGATGGTCTCAGTTACTGAATTGGCTCTACATAACGACAAATCTAGCCTTTGGGTGGCAATTGAAGGAAAAGTCTACGACTTAACGCAGTTCCAAAGTCGTCACCCCGGGGGGTCCTCAATTCTCGCTAAAGTAGCTGGAACTGATGCAACAAAACATTTCCTAAAATTCCATCCTACCTCAGTACTCCGCATGCTTAAATCGGCCGAGGAAATTGGCGATTTTGAAGGAGAAGCGGTTGAAGTTGAAGTTTCGGAGGAGGAAAAGGCTTTAGAGGGAAAGAGAGCTTTAAAGCCGAGTCTCGGAGAAATGTATAACCTACTCGATTTTGAAACTGTAGCTCGTGAAACCATGAATCGCACCGGATGGTACTACTATTCAAGTGGAGCAGATGATGAGATCTCCCTTAGGGAGAATCACCGGGCCTTTCAACGAGTTTGGTTCCGCCCGAAGGTTCTCGTAGATGTCTCTAAAGTTGATTTCAGCACGAAACTACTGGGTAAGAAGTCACAATCTCCTTTTTATATTACTGCTACTGCACTCGGGAAGCTTGGTCACCCCAGTGGAGAAACAATTCTCACTAAAGCGGCAGGAAAGCACAACATCGTGCAGATGGTTAGCACGCTTAGTTCGTGCTCAATTGACGAGGTCATGGAGGTTTCGGGTCCAGAACAACCGGTTTGGATGCAAGTCTATGTGAATGCCGATAGGGAAGTTACCAAGCAATTTATGCAGCACTGCGAGTCACTCGGGGTCTCTGGTTTTTTTGTTACCGTAGATGCACCACAACTCGGACGTCGTGAAAAGGATATGCGTTCGAAATACGATGCTGATTTAGCTGATGTTCAGCAAAACGATTCCAGTGCAAACCGAGACCAGGGTGCTGCTCGTGCTATCTCGAGCTTTATCGACCCTGGGCTTTCTTGGTCTGACATTCCGTTTCTGATCGGGTGTACGTCCAAGCCAGTGATGGTGAAAGGCATTCAGAGATGGGAAGATGCGGTAATGGCTGCTGAGTATGGCTTGGCAGGCTGTGTACTCTCCAATCACGGAGGACGACAGCTCGAATTCAGCCGAAGTGGTTTAGAGATTTTAGCCGAAACAATGCCGGAGCTGCGTAAACGCAATTTAGACCAGAGTTTTGATGTTTTCATTGATGGTGGAGTACGTAGAGGCACTGATGTGTTGAAAGCTTTGTGTTTGGGAGCCAAAGGGGTGGGAATCGGTAGGCCATTTCTGTACGCACTGAGTACTTATGGCGAGCAAGGAGTGTCTCATGCGATCTCACTTCTCAATGAAGAGATAGAAATGAACATGAGGCTGTTGGGAGTCACCAAATTGTCGCAGCTGAATGAATCAATGGTTGACTTCCGCAACCTCTCCTCCCACGACTCGGTGCCTGTTGACCACACTACTGATCAGGCCTACGAGCGGCTATTGCAGCCTCAGTTTAAGCATAGAATGTAAGGTATATATTATCTTGTAGTAACAGACTAGTCAAAAGGTGAAGCATCCGATTATTACCCTCTACGTATATATAGACGAGTAAATGAAAAAGAGCAATTTCCAAAAAGTAGGTAAATATTTATGCAGTTAAGCGAATTATTGTCTATTTCATATTATGCGATAACACAGCACGAATTGGTCTTCCTAGCTTGGGTGTAGAACATCTTCGAACTCGATGAGAGAGCCTCACTCTTGTCCACCAACGTATCAAGCTTTTCGCCTCGCTGCAGCACACTCTCAATTGTTTTATGCAGCACGATCTTGGTATCGTCGAGTTCCTGCTGTACCTTCATTAAAGCGTCTGCCTGGTGGGGATCCTGGTATCGCTTGAGATATTCGTCCAATGGAGCAAATGCAATGTCGTGTGAGGCCTTGTTTGCGTTGGTTACGGCGCTCCAGTCCTGCTTGGGGTGTGCAGCAAGGTACTCGTCGAGAATCTTATTCAAAATGCTGAAAGCGACGCGCACAGGGTACTCTTTATCGCTGATCACAACACCACTGATTCCTTCCTGGCGCGTATACACGTGTCCGATGTAGTTGCCTTCCTCAACGCTCTGTCGTTGGCCTTTAGCGGTACGAGCAGCGATGGTACCACTGAAGAAGGACATGAACTGGCCGACTGAAGAGCGCTCGAAAAACGAGAAGCTGGAGAGGTCCTTAGAGCTTGCAAGCTCCACTGCCTCCTCGCCAGACTTAAGCACACCGATGTAGTACAATTTCATGTGTTGTGTGGGTGAGGTGGTGTGGTGTGGTTGAGGTGTTTAGGTTGAGGTACGCGGTTGTGTAGTGTTGTGGTTGTTGTGAGTTGTGGCGGCCAATTTTATTTATTTCCTTGCCCTGAATTATGAAGGTATGGACGACGGTTTCTATATAAAAGCCGTTTTGGACCGAAAGAGCGAGCTTGCCCAATCGAAATGGGCAGTTAAAACCTTGCAAGAAATAGTGACAGTGTGTGGATCCATAAAAGTTATAAGGTGTCTTGCACTTGGCCAAATAACCGAATTTGTCAACCCACGATTCCAAGCAGCGTTTTTGCTGTTAATTGCTGAACGTTTAGACGTAAAAGAAATTTCGGCGTATGATCCGGCATTTTCAGAAACTGATAAGCGTGTTCTGGCTCATTTTGGCATTAAATGCTCGGAATCAGACCTGTTAGGCTCCGAAGAAGTGCTCTGGTACGTGCCCCACGGACCGGTAAGCTTGATTTCCACGCTCGTCCAACACCTTCATCACTCGGTTTACATTGGAAACGACTTAAGTAAGTTCGATACCGAGAATTTTGATATATTGGAGTATAAAAAACACGCGAAATTGGTGAACATCGACCCAAACTCTAAGGAACGTTGGTTCACTGCTTTCAATGCCACTGCAATTCACTCGACGAAATGATGGAAATTTAGTTAGCAAGTAATGTAATTATATACAATATACAAGCAGTTATTTATTTGATTTTTATCACGAAGTTCTTCGTGGTGGTGGAACGTGGCGGTTTCTGACCCGTTGTGAGGCCTCAAGTGCTCGTTCCGAGGGAGTTCGTGGTCGGTTGAGTTCCGGAGAAATTGGGGCATCAAGGTTGTTGATGCCTTGGGCAGCCCCAATATTCAGCGTTAACGGGTTTCGCAAGTTTCCTCGGCTTCCGGATTGGTGGGGGCGGTTTGCACTAGGTTGTGCTGCTCCACCAGGCTTTGCATGACGAGCAGCAGCAAGGTAAGCAGCATTTTGGGCAGCCGAACTAGCTCCTCCCTGTCTTTCTTTAATAATTTGCTGTCGAAGAGCCTCACGTTCCCGTTTCTCACGTTCTTTTTCGCGAGCTCGCATATCCTCTTTAGAGTTAGAACGCTCAATCTCAGCTCTTTGCTTCTCAAAATCACGAATTCGCTGCTCTTCTGCTCTTTTCGACCGTTCGAGTTCACGTTGATGTTCACGTTCTTGCTCTTGACGTTGAAGTTCTTGAATTTCACTGGCATGTTTCAGTTTCGATGCTTCGAGTTCAGCAATTCTCTGTTCTTCAGCTTGCTGGTCCCTAATCCGCTGTTGTTCATAAGCGCGTCTCTGTTCTTCTCTTTCAGCTTCTTCCTTTTGTACTCGTTGTTCGATAGCTCTTTGCTCAGCTCGTTGTTCAGCAGCTCTTTGTTCGGCAATTCTCTGTTCAGCTCGTTGTTCGGCAGCTCGTTGTTCGGCAATTCTCTGTTCAGCTTCTCTTTGCTCGGCAACTCTTTGTGCTTCTCTTTGCTCGGCAACTCTTTGTGCTTCTCTTTGTGCTTCTCTCTGTTCAGCTTCTCTTTGCTCAGCAGCTCTCTGTGCTTCTCTGTGTTCAGCAACTCTTTGTGCTTCTCTCTGTTCAGCAACTCTCTGGGCTTCTCTTTGTGCTTCCTTTTGTTCGGCAACTCTCTGAGCCTCCTTTTGCTGTGCTTCTCTCTGAGCTTCTTTGGCCTCAAATTCTTTACGCTCCTCTCGCTCTCTGGCTTCAACCTCTTTCTGTTTTTGCTCGGCATTGCTCAGTTCAGCTGCCATTTGATCAAGCTGTTTAACTGGGGACTGTCTTTTCAATGCATCACGTTCAGCTTTAAGCTGTTTCGCCCGCTCCATATCCTCTGCTGCCCGTGCTTCTTCCTGTTCCGGGTTTAAAGCTGGCCTTTCACGAGAAATAACTTTACGAGGCGATCTTTCGGGACTCTTTTGTTGTGGAGCGGGTTGAACCGACTGTCTTGGGGTCCTCTGAGAATTGAATATCTCAGCCAACTGGTTCAGTTGCACGTCTAAAGTGGAACCAAAGTGAGCGGTGGGATTCCTGTGCCGAATCTGAAGAAGGTATTTAAGGTCTTCATAGCCCAAATCGGTATCACCCTCCCTGGCCTTGTCAATAACAAGAGATGGGTTGAGTCTAAACAGCTCGTAAAACCCGGTGGCACGCGAAAAGTCGACATTTCGCGGATCAGAAACAATTGAAGTCAGCATCTGTTGCAAAGCAAAGATGTTGGTCAGAATTTGGTTTTGGCCAGCCTCATTCATCTCAGAAATGTTTGAAGATTCTAAAATAAACAACTGATTCATGAACTCAGGCAAACCACTCAGCACAAATTTGCGGTCTGATTCCAGCAGGTGCTGATCGAATACCTGAGACGATACCGACAGCTCGTGTTGAATGCGGTCAACCACAGGATCTCGCTCTTCGCCTCGATTGCTGCTGCTGAAGTCCCGATTAGCGATCATTTGGTCAAAGTGATAAACGATTCCCAGGAAAATTGAGGCACGAAGGGAAGCCAAAGCCCTGAAGGAAATGCTCTGAAGTCGGTTTGTGATATCATCAAAAAGATTGAGATTCTCACCCGAGAGGATCGCAGTGGCATTAGATACTGAATCATTGGGTCGGTGGCTGGTCCGGGATGTGTCGAGCAATGTCCATCTCCGTCTCACCCTGGATGAGATATTGTGGCTGCTTGAGTTGACTTCTCCGCTAGAGACTTTCCTCATCCTTCGCATCCTCAGCAATGCCCAGTGAATACTTGTTATCAGAAGGGAGATTTTCTTAAAAGCAGTCACTTCAATCAAGTCTGACAACGCAATTTGGGATTTGTTCTGACCATGGCCTTGTCGTTTTCCGTAGTGGAAGTTGAACTCATCGGCTGGTCGGCTCTTACCTTCGTACCTGAGCTCCAAAAGCTCTGCCAGTGGGTTTGTAGAGGCCAATTCCCACACCTTAATCATGGCGTGTTGTCTACGTCCACCAGCAGTAGTAAACCGGGTAGGATTTGCTGATAGCCTAAACAGAGATTGAAGGTGTTGCTCAAAGTATTTAGAAATACGACTCAACAACCCCACCAGCATCGCTGAGTAGTCTTCACGGTAAGTGGCTCCAGTGTCCAGTAGCTGGCTGAGAAGCCCAACTGTTTCATAAAACTGAGAGGCACACCGAACAATTGGCAATTGGGACCTGCTTCGCCAGTTTGGCATCTCCTCGAATGCATCAGGAGAATTGGCAATGTCATCAATGGCCAAGTCAAATGCAGTTCGCAGCCTGGGGACAAACTGCTGTTGTAAAAACCTGTCCAGAAAGCCATCAAACAGCTGACGAGACTTATCAGAATTTGCTATCTGGCTAGCACTGGCAAAAAACATCGTCAACGGTTCCAAAAGTGGTCTGATATTAAGAATGTGTGCCGGTGCCACGGCTTCCAGCTGCTCCTCTTGTTGAGTTTCGGCAAATAGATGGTTAGGATCATCGGCAAGCAAGCCTGGCACGCTTGTTTTCAACGTCTCGCGCAAGGTTTCAAAGTCTCTAAGGCTCTTAGGATCCTCATCGGCAGGCCCAAACTCAAAAATTGACTGGTTGGCACTGCCTTTTCCTTGATTGGAGTTGGAATTGGCCATTTTCTCGTTTTTCAACTGGTCCTCGGACCCAAGGTAATAAAGAACAAAGTTTTGGACCGCTAGAGTAGTTCGTTGGCAAACCGGATCCAGGTTATATGATACACCAAATTGTTTTGCCACCTCAGAAACGGCCCTTTGAGCCTCCAAAAAACGAGTTAATCGCAAAAACAGGCTTCTTGCGAGTACTGATAGTGCTGTTTGGTCAATTGTCTCAAACTGCTCCAACAGCGTGAGATTCTGGTTCAAATTCACGGAGTCCGGTGTGAGTTTGAGATCTCTAATGACGTCTCTGGTAGCCGACTGGATCATTGCGTTCAAATCGTGGGGTATTCGCCTTTGAATGCTCTCTAAACTGCTGTCAAGACTCTGCAAGCTGGCTAGAGTCTTGATCAAAGAGGAGAGGTAAATGAAGCTGTTGCTTTCAGGATTTTCGCTACCATCTACTTCCTTGATTTCAGGCAAATGAGCCATAAATTCTTCGTATTCTTGGTCCACAGTAGTCAACAACAGCCTTCTTTGAGAAAAAGGCGAGGTAAGGTATAAGTGAGCACGCACTTCATCAATGAGTTTTTGGATGAGCTGAGTCTGTTGTTGCTGCACATAAACCAAAAGTGGTTTCACCGCTGGTTGATTACCGAAATCTCTAATCGTTACTACCTCGAGTGAGTGAGTGAGCAGGGTTTTGGCCTTGTCGAACTGCTTTTGGGCCACTGCTTGCTCAAATTTCTGTGGAAGCTGCTCCACAGACTCTAAATCATCCAGAATGTCAAGTTTTTGTTTGTAAAGCATCGACTTTTGCTGTAATTCCTTGAGAACTGGCTTACGTTCACGAATCTGCTCCTGAATAGCGAGCAAGGATTGTTTGGAGGTTTGAATCTCTTCGTGACCGAGTTTTAAAGAATTAACCACCTGTCTGTAGACACCAACACTCTCATTGAAGCCCTGATAGCTAAACTCTACTCGCGAACGGAGCATCTCCCGAAGTTCAGCGTGTAGCTCATGGAATTCATCGCTATAATGCTGGAGACCGACACTACTATTGTCTTGCAGTGCAAGAGCAACCACTAATGGGTTGGCATCTGCATCCACAAGGTCAAAAAAGTGACGACCAACTCGATGCTTCAAGTCGTTGATCTCCATATAGGGTACGGATCAGCGAAACAGCGAATTAGTTTACATACACAAGAAAGTTAAATTCCACCAAATAACAAGTAACAAATAAAAGACTAGAACCGATATAATATAATTGATGCTCGTCAATCGTCATAATTCAAAGATATCTCAAGTCAGCCATTTGTAAACAAGCAGGGCATTGCAGTTTATAACCCATGGCCAATCAGCTACTCCCACAATCTAGGCTTTTGGACACAAAAATGTACTAACTTCTTCTAACTTATCCGCTCAGTAGGTGAAATGGCGATATGGCCTGCCTCCTCCCTCTTCACATAAGACAAAGCTGTCAAGTCGGCTCGTAGTCGGCTAATAGGTAACGGTAAAGGTGAGAAGTGGCCATAGTATACGGCATACCGTCTCTTATTTCCAGTTTAACTACCAGCACCACGTATTTTAGAGGAAATCGAAAAAGAAATCGGGTAAGTCAATTTTGAATTCCTCATTAAATGAAAATTCATAGCGATTCCACGCAATTAGGACTCAAAAGCTCCAATTATTACTGTTATAGAACCTTGAGTATACACATTTACTTGATAGTAAGCGTTTTCAAATAATTTTGTTAACATCAACCTCGTGGAGCATTAGAATATAGGCGAATTTCGTATTTCAGAGCATGAAATCGATAGTTGAAACTGAAACCTTGATGTTCAGGCTTCAGTATAGAGTTATCGTACCGGAACTCCTCCTCACGCTGTCGTTCACAAGGCCTTCATCTGAACGGAAGATGAAAACTCACTACTGCTTTAGTCTATATGCTTGTATCAAAGTTCGCCTAAATAACTGTCAATTAGTTCTTTAACTGTATGAATTTAACTTCTACAGTACTCCATTGTTGCTTCAGTAGGTGTATTGCCCAAATCAAAGGCAGGTACTTGGTACTCAGAAAGCTACTATTATTTTCCTAAGACTACTACATTTCTCCGACGCATGTTTCAGATCTCGGGAATTTGGCGAAATCTATTTTAAGAGAAACCTTACAGGGGACCAAAAATTACAGGGTTTATATAACCGATAAGGGTACTCAATTCTGCATGATCGATATTAAATCGTGGATTTCCAGGACAAAAGTCCCCAATTCAGTTCTGCTGGTTTTAAACCAGCCTATCACACTGACTGGTCTGTTTGATAAAGCCTGGGATGCCTGCGAGCACCGCGTTGTGGCTGACGGAGCTGCCAACCACCTCTTGGCCCTGAACAACCCCAAATACCGGCCTGATTTCATCATTGGCGATCTCGACTCAGTCGAAAATGACGCACGAAAGTTCTATGGTGACCAAGGTGTGCCCCTAATCAGCAAGAAGTCCCAAGAAAGCACAGATTTCATGAAATCAATGGTCGAAAGCCACGTTCAGTTCGACGGAGCAGAGCCGAAGAGTTTGACCTTTTTTGCATTTGGTGCCATTGGTGGCCGTTTAGACCATACCTGGAGCTCTTTTTTGGTTCTCAACATGGCTGCCCAGGCTGGTGACCGTCTGTTCCTTATTAGTGACCGAAACGTCACTCTGGCCTTGACCAAAGGCACGTACACCATCACCACTCCTCGCACACTGTTTGGGGAGGCCTGTGGGTACATTCCCTTGGAAGGAACGTGCACTGTGAGCACCAAAGGCCTCGAGTGGGACGTGACTGATGCGGAGTTCAGTTTCACCACTCATTTAAGCACTTCGAACTACTTAAGAGCCGATGAGGTCGAAATTTCTACAAAAAACACGATCTTGTTTACTATTGAGATTAAAAACCCGAATTAGTTAGGTAGTAAATAGCTGCAATAACCAGAAGAATGCCTAAAGTGACTCTGCCCTTGTTGGTGGTTGTAAGGTACAGTCCTGAGCCAATTAGGAGGTCTGCAGCCTTTGTGTAGCCTGAGAAGAGCGGTAATTGACCTTTTAATTCATTCTGAACGTGCTCAGCAGTCAAAAAGTCCTGAATAGGCGGACCAGATACGCCAGACTTGAGTGATAGGTAAACTGGCTTGTGGTCCGATGCTAGAGGTTCGTAAACACTCGAGTAGACAAGAATTTCTGTGCCTTCAAGCTTTCTAAACAGCACTCGGTCGCACCACGAGGGAACTCGGTTCTTCACAAACGTCAGGCTGTTCCTCTCGTACTTGTAACTCGGTTTAAACGCCACTGTGTGCTCCACCAGTCCTTTAGCGACCATTCCTAAGTGTCTTTCACTAGTAAGTTCGTCACCAGCCAATGAACCGTTGCGAGTGCGGTAGTTCAGATCGCCAGCAACGATAATTTGGCCTTGAAGCTCTCGGAGGTTAAAAGTCTGTTCGAGTGTGCTGTAATCCTGGTCTCTGGGGATTTTGTTGCCCTTTCCAGCGTGTAAATGGGCACCAACAAACGTAATACGCTCACCAGGGCCGTCTAAAGCAATTGAAACGCATGCAGCACCCTTTAAACTAGACCACAGAGTGCCGAAGGCCGCTGTTTTGGTCCAAATGGGGCCAATAGTCACATTTTTGCGACGAAACACTAGCAATGCCGTAGCACCGCAGTTGGGTTTAGCCACTAAAGCATACTCGGGTCCCACAGCAGAAAGATAAGGATGAATGTACTCACCGATTTTGTTGAAACAGGCTTCCAGCAAAGGAGCCACTTCCTGAAGACTCAAGACGAGGAACTCGGGTGAAGTAACCGAAGATAAAGGCTCAGCTAGTATTTTCTTAACTTGATCAGCTGTTTGGAAAACTTTGTTTCCATTGAAAGTCACAACGAGGCAGGTAGGCATGTTGCCTAGCCCTCCTATGCACGCTGATTACCGGTCATACTAATTGATATCAAATAGGTTAGTTTAAATAGTGAATGTTTCACTCACCAGTAAGTTGCCTAGCTAGCTCAATCGGAAGAGCGTGTGACTCTTAAATGCTTCGGCAGTAAGATTCATCACAAGGTTGGGGGTTCGAGCCCCCCGTTGGGCTTCTCTTTTTTTTGCTTAATTTTTCAATAATCTATTATTATTGTACTTATACCTGCGTAAAATAGTTAAAATAGTTAAAATGTGCCAATATAAAATAAATAAATATAAACTATTTTATCTGTATTTATATTTTCCTCAAAATTAAATGCCAAGATAACATTACCTCCTTGCTTGCACCCTTATTCACAGTTTAACCGTTGGAACCTGCATTCTTACACTCATCTCTACCCATGGAACCCAAAACCGTTCGGAACCGGGCCAAAGAAGGTGAGCCTGAACATCATGAAAAAAAACACCGAAAAAAGAAAGAAAGCCGAACTCGTGGGTTTTTAACTGGTAAGCGGTTTATTTTTATCGTCGGATCTGTTCTTGGTGTTCTGGCTGCACACTTCCTTGCTCACCATGATACCACGTTGGAACTTGCTGGTGCCAGCCAAGACTGGCTTCTCACCCACAAAGACCTTCTTCCTCAATCACTAGTTGATTTACTGAACCAGGCAAAAATGTCGAGCCGTGACAAGACCCTCAGTGACGACTTTGCGGTTGGAATGCACATGTACGACGAAGGTTACCGCCCTAAACACCCAGTTGTGATGATTCCTGGTGTCATTAGCTCTTCTTTGGAGAATTGGGGCCTGCATGGCTCCGAGGAGTGTCCCAGCAAGCAGCATTACCGCAAACAGATGTGGGGAGGCTTCTACATGATTCGCACTATGCTTCTGAACAAGCACTGCTGGCTAAAGCACATTTTGCTGGACGAAAAAACCGGACTCGATCCTGGACCCTTTAAAGTCAGGGCTTCCGAGGGAATTGAGAGTGCAGACTACTTTATTACTGGCTACTGGATCTGGAACAAGATTATTGAGAACTTGAGTGCCCTTGGGTACGACCAGAACACGATGACGTTGGCCTCGTACGACTGGAGACTCGGGTACCCTGATCTTGAGCGTCGCGATGGCTATTTCACCAAACTGAAAGTGCGAATTGAGGCCAACAAAGTGCTTACTGGCGAGAAAACGTCACTAATTGCCCATTCCATGGGCTCCCAAGTGATTTTCTACTTCTTGAAATGGGTTGAGGCCGAAGGCGAGGGCTTTGGCAACGGTGGGAAGAACTGGGTGAATGACAACATTGCTCATTTTGTTGATATCAGCGGAAGTTTGCTGGGAACTCCTAAGGCTTTGGTTGCTTTGCTTTCGGGTGAGATGCGAGACACCGTTACCTTGAACCAACTCGCTGTTTCCGGGTTGGAGAAGTTTTTCAGCCGAGACGAGAGGGCCTACATGCTGCGAACATGGCCTGGAATTGCTTCAATGCTGCCTAAGGGCGGTTCTGAGGTGTGGGGAGGCATGAACGGTGCACCCGACGATCCCAAAAACAGGAGCGAGACCTTTGGCAACTTCATTCGGTTTGCAGACTCTGTGTCTCCATTGAGTGAGCACAACATGACGCTACAGAACTCTTTGGATTTCCTTTTTGACCAGAGTCCGGACTGGTTTGTGGACAAAACTTCGAACATGTACTCCTATGGCATTGCCAAGTCGCGTGAGGAGGTCGAGGAAAATGAAAAGTATCCTGGAAAGTGGAGTAATCCGTTGGAAGTCGCTCTGCCACGGGCTCCAGACCTCGAAGTATACTCGTTATACGGTGTAGGCAAGGACACCGAGCGTGCATACTACTACCGAGACTCCAGCCACGATGACACCACGCCATTGGATGTTGTTATCGACTATGACAGTCTTGAGTCGGGCTCTGTGGTTACCGGACCCGGCGATGGCACTATTTCGTTGCCTTGCCATGCCATTGAGTATCACTGGCAACTCAAAAATTCGAAATACAACCCCGGTTCCTGTCAGGTTAAAATCATTGAGATGCCACACAAGCCCAACGAGTTCGATCTTCGAGGTGGGACCCAGACTGCCGACCATGTCGACATTTTGGGCCGTACTGAGCTTAACGAAGCTTTGCTGAGGATCGTGAGTGGCCGTGGAGACGAACTCGAGGAGAGAACTGTGAGCAATATTAAGGACTGGGTTTACGGAATCGATCTAGGAACTGATTGATTGATTTATTCATAACTAGTAATAAATAATAACTGTAAGCATAAAACTAAAAGTATAATGTCAGGGAGAGATCAGGGAGAGGATGTTAGTAACAGATCAGGTAGAGGATAGATCAGGGAGAGGATAGTAACAGATCAGGGAGAGGATGTTAGGAACAGAAGATCAGGAACAGAAGATCAGGGACAGAAGATCAGGAACAGAAGATCAGGAACAGGAACCCAGGAACGAAACTACACTGAAAAATAAATTCATAATCATTTACCTAATTTTTTTTATTCTTCTTTAGAGGAACGTTTTAGCACATTTTACAGTTTTCTATTTCATAATTTTCGTAATCTACAAAGTTTTCCCGTAATTGATCTTTTTGCCGGTCTTGGCAATAGTGTCGTGAACGGTTTGGTAACTGACCGAGTCGTCAGCATCCACCAGAACCTTCTGATCGTCTAAGGAGATATCGACTTTTTTCACACCATCAAGGCGAGTCAACACACGGTTAACTGCATTCGAGCAGCCACTGCAGGACATTGCCACACCAAATTCGTAGGAAGACATATTTCTTAGCTGTTCCTAAACCTTAGGTTATGTAACCAATTTAGGTCCGTCGGATTTTCAGTAGATTAAAGTAAACATAAAGCATAAAACATAAAACATAATTTAATCAAAGGTGATCAATGACTCGTTGGAATCCTTCAGTAGTTAAGTCGATCCACTTCTGCAAATTCTCGTCGTCACCATCTTCAATGCTCTCATAAATACCCGGGTAGACCTGGGCAGCGTAGCCTGCATTTCGTTCCGGAGCATAAACAATGTGTTTAAACCATTCACGGCCATCCAGTCCCTCACACAACATTTCCTGGTCCAGGGACTGCAACTTGGAGTTGATTTTACCAATTTTGGCCCACAACACAAGTCGCTTAACTCCGTTCCAGAACCCCTTTTTGTCTTCAAGTTCCTTCCACTGCTTGCCAATCGCTACCACTTCCGAATCAAACTCCTCAGCCTTGTCATTCAGCTCATTCACTGAACGGTAGATTTTGCTGGAATCCAACGGTGCATTAAGGGAAGGCAGGGCATCGCTCAAACGTTGGGCATAAGCCTTGGTTGCAAAAGGCAGCAGTTCAGGCTCAGAAATGTCGAGAATCATGTGCAGAAGCATGCGAACCATGGCAACGTGCTTGTCAAGCACTGGATCTCCGAAGTGTTTCATCCAGTGCACGGAATCGTAGTTCGAGTGGTAGTGGTAAATAGGATCCTCACTTCCTCGAACAAACCCAAAGTCAATTGACGGGATTCCAAGGTGTTGCTGGAAAACAGCATAGTCAGATCCACCGCCCAAAGGACCAATTCTCGTCCACGGGTCGGCTCCCCAGTACTTACCCATCGTGGTACCGTTGTGCTTGACAAAGTCCAAAGCCTGGTCAACCACTGGCCGCAAAAGCGGGTTGCCACTGAGCTCAAATTGCGAGCCAGCCACCGCAAGGTCGACATTGAGGTAGGAAACGGTGTGTTTAGTGATCTCTGAGTGGTGAAGTTCGCCGTGTTCCGTGGATCCGACAAGCCCATACTCCTCGGCATCCCAACTGGCAAACTTAATCGTTCGTTTGGGCTTCCATCCTTGCTTCTGAAGTTCACCAAGCACACGAGCAGCTTCTAAAAGCACTGCAGATCCGCTGTTGGGGTCGGCACCGCCAATAATCCAGGAGTCTCGGTGGTTTCCCACAAGGACCACGTCGTTGCTTTCACCCTTAAGCTCACCCAGGACATTGTATATGGGCCGAATTGCATAATCCTGGATGTTCGTCACTTCAATTTCTTCGCCAAGCGACTTTTTCAAAATTTGGCCATTTTCATAGGAAATAGGAATCGACACAATTGAGGGAATATGCTGAGGATCAGTGCGGTTAACTCCAGGAACAGAGGCATACCCGGGAGTTGTGGGGTCTCCAGGACCAAACGGAAGATCCTGAACGCTTCCACGCTGAACACTGCTTGGGTTTCTTGCTGGTCCGTGGGGATACGCTTTGTACCCATTTTCCACCGTAATTTCACCGTCCTCATCGATATCCGAGTAGATAAGCACACCAACTGCACCATTCAATTCGGCATTCTTCACTTTGATTCCCCGGAACACCTTGGAGTATCTGCAAAGCACGATTTTGCCCTTGACACTGATTCCCTGGCTTTTAAGGTGTTCAAAGTCCTCAACACGTCCATAGTTGGCGTAAACAAGCTCTCCTTTAGCGGTTCCATTTGCAGAATAGCCATGGAACACGGGAATCCGGTCCTTTCTGAGGGTTGTGGAATCCTCCTCAAGTTCCTGCTCTT
Organism: Starmerella vitae; assembly: GCA_030584925.1. Classification (NCBI taxonomy): domain Eukaryota; kingdom Fungi; phylum Ascomycota; class Dipodascomycetes; order Dipodascales; family Trichomonascaceae; genus Starmerella; species Starmerella vitae. The sequence continues at coordinate 189,891 of JAJMCB010000016.1, read as the reverse complement.
CCAAATCCAAATCAAGGTCCAGACTGGGGATTCGAACTGCAGTGCGCACTGGGTAGTTCAAAAGAACATCAAACCTTTCGACTTCGGTTTCAAAACCACTGGAATTGAGACTACCAGCAGTGTAGTTCACAAGAGCCATATTCTGGCCAGCAAGATGCGGTTCAGAGAAGTATTTACCGACTGCTTGACCAATTGAGGGTTTAGAAACCAAAGAATATGCTTTGTGTTGCAGTTTTTCCAAACTGAAGCGAGTAGAATTGGAATCGACGTGGAATGGCGAAATTAATGCCGGTTCAAGCACAGATTCGGGCATAAGATCAGACTCGGGAGCAATTCCCAGAAGCGAATAAACAACAAATACTATAAACAGCGCAATGTACAGCCAGAACCGGCCTCGACGCGGCTGACTGGCTGGTAACCTTGACTCACTGGATAATTTCTCTGGCATGACTTAGTGAGGTTTTCCTTGCCCAAACAAATTATAGATTTCATGTATAAGAATCACCTGATATAATCGAGAAACTAAAACTAATTCTAATCTGCTCAATTACTGCTCTCAAATCTACTCACTTATCTGCTCACCAACTACTCACTAACTGCTCACTACTTACTCACTACTTGCTCACCCCATCATTTTCTGTATAGCCGTTTAAGGCCGGAACACAGACCCTTCCCCTTACCCAAATACACCCTTCACTTAAATCCATACCCATTTTTACCCTTCAGCTCCCTTCCCTCTCCCCTCCACCCTCCCCCCCCTAATTGTAAACCCCCATCTAATACAAACCAAAAAAAGCAGGCGAGCAAGCCATACACCACCACTGACCCCCCCCACCAAACCTCACCACTACCGGCCCCCACCCGGATTTTTTTTTAAAAAAGTACCTATGACTGCATCTCCTGAAGATGCTGCTGTGCATCGGGGAAAATCCGGTAATTCTGAGTCTGTACAGGTTTCCTCGGGTACTCCAAGCCAAACTACCCCCTCAGATTCAAGCAATGCAGGTTTAAAGCCTCGTGCACATGCACAGCAAATTTTACGGGCTCGATACAAGGAAAAATGGCTTCCTGCACATACCTGGCGACAGCAAGAAGCTCGAAAGCAGCAGGCACAAACACTGACTTCTGACCCCCACCCCCACCCCCTCGTTAATAGCCCCAAAACTGCCCCCCCATCACTTAGAACCACTAATTCCTTGAGTTCTGCTAATTCCAGCACCAAACATGCCCCTAATACAGCCCCTAATACAGCTACAGCCAGCGAAAGCTCGAGATCCCCCCCTAGACCCCGGCAAACTGTGGGACTCCCCACAAAAACACAGCCTAAATTCGATCTGGCGTTAGTTGGCCAAGCAGCGCAGCGCAAAGCACAAGCTATTGTAGACCAGCAAGACCGGGATATTTCCGAACTGCGTTCAAAAGCGCTTCGCCAGATCCAGCGCGATTTGCAGTTGCCAAAAAACCAACCCAAAAGCCAACCAACTGTAAAACCGCCTCGGCCACCCCCAAGACCCCCGCCAAACCAAGGTTCTGAAGGCTTTCAATCTCCTCAATACGAAGAAGAAGTCATTGCACCGGACGAAATAGTTCCTAGTCCGCCAGTACAACCTGTTTCAAAAGTGAAAACCGGTTCAACGAGCCCGTTTGGCCGAGTTCCGTTCCCTAGCGTCGATTCCCGGCGCTCAATGAGCTCAAGTCCGGCCACACGCACCCCCTCACTACCCCCTCGACCTTCTAGTCGCCGCAACTCATCTGCAATTTCGCGTGCCGCAGCAGTTAAAGCGAACGAATCGTCTTCATCTCCCCGTTCTTCACCGCGGGGCAGCATTTCATCCCACCGCGGCAGCATTTCATCACGACGAAGCAGCATTTCATCCCCCATGGCTCTGGAAGAGTTGTATGGGGCTAATAATAACACCAACAGCGTGGGCGTGGGCGTTGGCGCGGCTGGTGCAGGCAGTGCAGGCGGAATTGGCGCAGCTGAAAGCGCTGCACAGAGCGCCAGTGCCAATGCCAATGCCAACCAAGCTTTGCGCGACCCCCCGCGTGCTCGGTCAGTGAGCGAGACCTCGAATGTATCGATAAATTCCGCTACTGCAGCACAGTCTCGCGCACGCTCGCGAGCATTAAAAGAAGCCGAAGCCGAAGCTGCGCAAGAATCGCCCGTAGCTCCGCGCCGGCCAATGGCACGCTCGGCTCGAGCTCGGCACCAGGCGGCTTCTACCACCACCACCAATTCAGGCTCTGCCGTCATGTTTGGCGGTGTTCCCGCACGTCAAAACGATACAGCCAGCGCCGCAGCTCGCGCAAGCTCGTCGTCGTCTTCAGTTGTTCAGCCTCGAGCGCCAATGTCCTCGCGGTTTGTCAAATCGCTTTCTTTAGCGCTGCGCCGCGAGCAGGATTTGAGCACCGAACAGCGCGAGGCTCAAGAAGCTCGCCAGCGTGAATCGAAGAAGCTTGCAGACCAGCAAGGCCCCCGCCTTTCATCGCTGGCACTGGCTAATGTCACTAACCAGCTCGGCCACGCTCCCGGAAGCCCCCAAGTGAAAGCTTGTCCTTCTCAGCACAAACGCCACAACAGCGAGAGCATTTTAGGCAAAAGCGCATTTAATGGCAGCCAGCAAGGCGCCTCCTCGGCATTCACTGCTGTTCCTAACGCGCAAACCGCTGCGGATGCGGAAAAACAGCTTCTTCAGCAGCGAATCGACGAGGATAAGCGTGCGAATGCGCAGAAAGCAGCCGAAATCGCTGGCTCGCGCTACGAGGAGCACCACGCGTACCACGCAATGCTGATGGAACTTCCCCGTCGGAACCGCCGTAAACACATGGTGAAGTACCGTCCAGCAGCTTCGTGGTCTGCTCCGGCTCGAGCAATTCGTCCTCAACTGAAACGAATTGCAACTGATGCTGCTTCTTTGTATTCTGAAGCCGGTGGAAGTGCCAGTGCCAGTGCCAGTGCAAATGCAAATGCAAGTGCAAATGCCAGTGCCAGTGCCAGTACTGCAAATACCAGTTCTAGTCCTGCCAATGCCAGTTCTAGTCCTGCCAATGCCAGTTCCAGTCCTGCAAATGCCACTCCAGTAGACTCTTCCAGTCCTTGGAGCCGGCTCACCGCGCGTGTCCCCGGCCGAATGGCGCTTTCACTGCGTCAAAAACCTAGAAAACCACGGAACCCAGTCAGAACCGAAGCAGACACCGATTCGCTCTCGCTGAAATCGTCGACCAGCTCGCCAGCCTCAAGTGTGGCTGCAGTTCCCTCTGAAAACACCTCTAATTACCCCGAATCCAAACAAAAAACCAACAACGCGCTAGGATTCGGTGCTGGCTCGCTTTACGGCGGTTTGGCTGCTCCTGCCGAGCTTCACACCGGTTCGGGACTTGGCCTCAACTCGTCAGCTGCGTCGCTGCCGCGTAGCATGCATTCACCGCAGTCGAGTGGGTCCCAACAGCCTCCACACATGCTCTCGTCTCTTCGCACGAAGTTCGATAACCCGCACCGTCGTCGATTCGACGAGGACCGGCCGTGGCGAGGCCACCGCGAGCTGATGTCCGTGAGCGAGCGCGAGAAAAAACGGTACGAATCGCTGTGGGCGGCCAACAAAGACCGGCACCTGCCGTACTTGTATGTACCTGGCAAGTACCAGGACATGTGGCTTGAAACTGTGGCCAAAATGGTGCCTAGTTTGCGTGATATTGTGAATGGTGAGCGAGAACTCGGTGAAACCGGCTCAATTCGCAATTCTCTGCGTCCTCCAAGCGTTAAAAGTGTCAGAAGTTTCCACAGTGTGCGTTCGGTTGGCTCTCAAACTTTGCAGACTCCAAATGTGCAGACTCCACAGACTCCGCCTGCTCCAGCTCCATTGCCGGTTCCTACTCCATTGCCAGTTCCTTTACCGGTGGTTAACTCTAGAAGCAATCCTGGGTCCAGTGGATTAAGCACTCAGAGCAATTCTCCGTCCAGCGGACCGGCAATTTACGTGCCATTTGGTCCTTCACAGCCTCCACCATCGATGCTCAGCCAAAGTCTGCTGCTGCAGTCCCAGGCAAGGGCCGATAGGGAGATGCTACAACGTCGGAACGGCTCGGTAGGGTCGTTGTTGGAGGATATGCACTCCAAACCAGCCCAGCAGAGCCCGAGGCCCTCGATTCACCACGTTTTCTCGCAGAATTCGTTGCGGTCGGTAAAGAGCGGCGGGTCTACGCCGGTATCGGGGATGTCTCCCGCTTTGGGAAGCGGATTCGTGCCAGTTTACCCCGAAAAAGACGGCATTGAGCCAAGCGACGAGTTGGAGGAAGAGGAATTGGAGGTTCAGAGTGAGGCTGATATGGAGAAGGAGGTCGAGAAACGGATGAACGACATTCACGGGTACGTTGTTTCGCGGATTTGGCGACGGAGTCAGCTTCCGGACGAGACCTTAGAGCACATTTGGGACTTGGTAGACACGAACCAGGACGGCACGCTTGATTCCAGCAGTTTTGTGGTGGGTATGTGGCTCTGTGACCAGTGTTTATACGGCCGAAAACTGCCCCCAAAGGTCCCTATAGAGGTCTGGCAGAGTGTGGCTCCCTTAAACCTGAAAATCCGAGTGAAGGAGCGCCGGTCTAAGATCGGGCATGTGAAGCGATTGCCCAACTATTTCCATAATGCCGTGGGATTCACGATGCACAGCGGCCGAAATGCCGTTAAACGGGCCGTGCAGACTGCCACGAAGTAGTCCGAACCGTTTAGTAGTACTTTAATTTCTTAACATTTATAGGAGTTATCTCTAATATAGGTTATGCAATGAATCCTGTAGTTCCAGTTTAAGAGTTAGACGAGTCAGTTATTTCACCAGTTAATGTGTTAAACAATTTACACACAATGAATACTGTAGTTCACAGTTTAATTCTGCTACAGTCAGTTTCAATTACTTTCTCCAATTAAGAAATACACAATGTAAGTTATAAATTCTGCTAAAGTGTTTCAATTAATTTATTCAATTGGTGATATCTGAAGCCGAATTCCCAGTTTAAGTGGTAATGTGAATCCCGAACAACCTGTTTTAAATTCTGTCAGTTTACGGTGAAATCATGGCTTTGAATATTAAATGAACTAAGCCATAAATATAAATTGCCAGCCACTAACTCGTCCCTACTCACATGTTTCTTTCAATTAATAACTAACTCCTTTCAAATTCAATCCTGGAAACCCGATTCACCAGCAATTGACCATCCAGTTCTTCTTTAGCAGTTTCTGCACTCTGTCTAGTAGCAAACCTCACAAATGCATATCCTTTGGGCACATTATTTTCCACCGGAATCTCAATGCTAACGATCTGCCCGAACTTCGAAAACGGAACCCGCAAATCCGTTTCACTCAACACTTCAGGATCTAAATTGCCCACAAACAGCCCGAATCCGTGGGAATGCGAGATTTGCGGGGTATTTGTCTCGGTTGAACGCGTGGCTGGCCTTACTCGCAACTGCTTGCCATTGAGAGTTATTGGCGAGGATGAAGCAACGTTCATGAAGTATTGGGCGTCTTCTTCACTACCAAAAAACACAAATCCGTAGCCTTGGTGGCCACTAACGCCCTTCTGGCGAGGTATTTTGACGTTCTGCACCGGGGCAATATGGCTTACGAGCTCGTGCAGCAGACTCTCATCTGTTTCGGGCGACAGATTACCCACATAGAGCTGCATTACAACTACAATTATAAAATTTGACAAACTACTTTTTCTGTTGTTAGGCACCCACCGACTTGGGGTTAGGCATGTCTAATCCCAGCGAGTTGAATGGCGGCAGTTGTTTGGCCATGATTGGCAAAGACTGTGTGGCCATAGCATGCGACCTTCGGTTGGGCTTGCAGTCGGTTGGAGTGAGTGGCGACTTTGAGCGAATTTTCCCCCTCGGACACGTCTTTGTTGGCCTCACCGGACTCGCCACCGACGTGCAGACTGTTGCTACCCAGTTGCGGAGTAAACACAGTTTGTTTGCCCTCCGCGAGGACCGCGAGCTGGAACCAAAGCAAACTGCCCATTTGATCAGCTCCATGCTGTACCAGAAGCGGTTTGGCCCCTGGTTTGTTGGCCCCTTGGTGGCAGGCATTGATTCCAAGAGCGGAGAGGCGTTTGTGTGCACATTCGACTCGATTGGAAGCATTGACGTGGCCAAAGACTTCGTTGTCAACGGAACTGCCGGCGATCAGCTCTACGGAATGGCCGAAAGTCTCTACGAGCCGAATTTGGGCCCCGAAGACCTTTTTCAGACCATTTCGCAGGCTCTGATGAGTGCAATGGACCGTGATCCGCTCGGAGGCTACGGAGCCATTGTTTACATTGTAGAAAACGGTGGAAAAGTCACAAAGCGGCTGCTTAAGACCAGACAGGATTGACGTGCTGGCTGCGGACGTCTGGTTTCTACGTAGTTTATAAACTAATTAACCTCTTCATCATTCTCAATTGCTCTCCACCTTTCAGTCTGCCGTTTCCGCTTTTCAAGAGCCTTTTCAACGTGCGATTTACGGTCCTCGAGACGAGCCTCGTGCCTGCACAGCCTGACTGCTTTTTCGAGGTCGAAGCAGGCACCTGCAGCCTTTGCCAAGAGATTGTTATTGTTCTGACACTCCTCGAGGGCCAGCATGAGCTCTTCGCACTTTGCCATGGCCGCTCGGTTGCTCATTTGAAATTTCGGTTTGTGCTGGGTCAGGAAATATGCACTGGCCGTGGAATCGCGAGGCTGATTTAAACAAGAAAAAACAGGCTGTGGTGGAGCGAAATGCGGCCAATTTCACCTATAGCAGAAATGCAGTGCTGGTGACCATGTCTGCGAGTGTTCTGGCTTCTCTGCTGTGTCGCAGATCGGTTCGGGCCCGGAGATTCGTGCCGAACCGATTCGAGGCCAATATTTACCCGCCTAAATTCAGTCCGGTAAAGGATGCTGCCCGAGCAGTGCTGGATGCGACGTTGCTGGCCACATCGTTCTTCTCGTTTGGGGTGGCATCGGCATTTTGGGTGTTTGGTGTTGCCAGCCTGCCGGAACTGGGCCGGGTTTTGACTGCAAAGTACACACCAAAGAGGTCGAATTATGTGGATGAGGAGTCTAAAAGCGTGGAGAAGTCGTTAGTTGATTGGTTTTCGAGGAAGTAGTATGCTGAGAGTGGGTATTCAGAGAAGAAAAGATAAGCTACTCAACTTACCGTTCATTCTAGAAAATTATAAGAAAAGTATTAGACAAACGTAGCTCATTCACAAGGTAGTTTGATACTGTCCTCCCCAATTCTACTAAGAAAAGATAAGTTAACCACTACAATCTAAGTCAACTACATTTACCGTTCATTCTAGACAAGTATAAAGAAAAGTAGCCAAACATAGCTGAATCCTCCGAGACTCGACATTCACATTCACAGTTCATCAAATGCTGCTAAGAAAAGATAAGCTACAATCTAAGCCAACTACATTTACTGTTCATTCTAGAAAAGTATAAAGAAGGATAAGACAAACGTATCTGAATCCTCCGAGACTCGACATTCACTGCATTCATTCTGCTAATAAAGAAGCTAATACTAGTAATAACCAACTCTTTAATGTTAAGGCCTGGTATAGTAGTGTAACCTATGAAAAGTATAATCGATTCACTGGTTAATACAATTCCGGTTCTAATCAATTCCACTTTCCTGACTACAACAATCAACCCATTCATTAGTTTGCCATTGATCGCTGTCCTCCCTACAAGCTAACACTTGTAACCAACATCCAAATAACTTTCAATAAATAATGTTCTATTTACGTAACGAGTTTTTCCTTTCTTTTCTCCTTTTCTTTGAGCTAAAACTTGTATGAGAACTCGGCTCGGAACCAACTGTTTCCGAGGATGTGGTGCTGCTAGATTCCGAATTGGAACTGTCATTCACCGGCTTCAATGCCGATTTGAGAGTGGATGTTAGCACGTTCAGGCTGATCGTCGAGCTTCTTTTTCGTGTCTCACTCAATGCATCCTCACCTCCAACCCACATCAACATGTGCATCTCCACAAACTGCGACCCTTTGTTGGTTGGGCCTCTCAAAATGCAGTCGTGGCCACCGCCTATCTCCTCGTAATGCTTGCTGATTTTGGCGACCTCGACCCACTCCTCCATGGATTTCGCACACTCCTCCTCTGAACCCCACACCATTGCCGTATTTTCTGGTAAAAGCTTCGTCCACGTTTCGGTGCCGGCCTTGACAGGACTCAAAATAGGATCGTTCACGTCGGTGGTTTCCAAATCCACAAAACACTCTCGCATTGTTCGCTCATCGTACGAATTCCCAGTGAGGTCGGTGGACGGAGAGATCATCATGAGGCCTTCATAGGTCACTGACGAGTCCGCTAGCAGCATTGCCAACGCGAGGTGGCCCCCACAGGAGTCCCCAAATGCAATGATATTGTCACAACTCTGCTTTAGTTGGTGGTAGCACGCCAAACCTTCGTGTAACTGGGCTGGATGTTTCCGGTAGGACCCAATTGTGTAGTCCAGCACCAGCACACTCACTCGGTGCTTCATCAGCTTCTTCGTTAGCTGGTACATGTAGTCGAGCTGCAGTTTCTGGGTCTTAATCGCGTATGATCCACCGTGCATGTAGTAAACAACCGGGTCATCCCGAGTTCGGTCCGGTGTTTCGTGCAACCAGCGAGCACTGAAGTTCTCTCCACCAAAATAGTAGTTGTAGTTGTTTAGTCCTTCGTATTTCGCATGCTTCAACTCTATGCGAAGCGGTCTCAGCGGAGTGATGATGCGCAATTGGGTCCAGTTCGTGTTTCGGGCCACATAGTCCATTGCAGCGTCCATCATTGAATCCACAATTCCTCGACGCGCTTTTTGGTATTTGCTGTCTTTGCAAAACTGGTGGATGCGGAATTTGACCTGGTCAATCGTTGAGATGATCGCAACTGCCATTGGCAGTGAGGACAGCAGAATCGAAATCTTAACGTAGTCGGTGGCGGAGACCCGCTCATTGAAATCTTGTTCGACGAAGTCGCATGGTCCTTCGAATGATGAAAGGTCTGATTGTTGAGTTAGTTGGCGGAATAGAGCTTTAGTTCCCTTAAAAGCCATCCGCCCCTTAGTGAAATGATGTCCAAATTAAAACCAACCCTATTTCAATATTGGGGGTTACCCTAGAAACACTTATGTTGCGGTCAACTTGTACCGAGGCTTACGAACCTCAATTGTGCCCAAAATTGGCAAGCCATTAACTCCCAGCAAACCTACACCGTGCAATGGAATTCCACACCGTGCAGGGAGAAAAGTGGAGAGGGCATTGAGGCGAGTGACTAGAGTAGTTTATGGGGTTATATAATTAGCAATTCAAGTTTAGATAAAAGAATTGTTTAATCGATGCTTAATTCGCGCAATTAATAGACTTTACAGCTGATTAAAAAGTACATCTCTCTCTACATCGGAAAAACGTTATTGTTCTTTGCACTCTTGGTATATATATATTGATTAGGTAATGCGATCGATCTTGGCTTCATCGCTTAGCAGCCTGGTTGTTGAAAGTAGGCTGCTGCTTAGCGCGCAGGTTACAAGTGTGGTTATATTGGGGTGAAATCCGCGGGTTTTATACTACAAGGTATATATCTGATATGTATTTTTAAAATCGTGTATTTTTAGATGATCTGTTGCATGTTGCTTATGCATTAACCCATTATGCATTTCTCCTGTCAACTGAGTTTTTACATGTAACCGCCGTATGTAAGATAGTTTTCCATCTTGCATTTTTCCCATCAACTTCATAATTGTACACAGCTTCATTTTCAAAATTTTTGTCTAGTAATATAACTTAAATTAATTTGTCCGTTTGGGGATCCTCAGCTTCACAACCCACCTAGGCTTATCAGGAAGCACCAGCGATCGTTCGAATTGTGAAACAGAGGGGACCTTCTTCTCGCGTCGGTGTTTGTGGAAGTAGTACACCAAATCCTGCTTATCGCCTCCGTAGGCCTCGTCGTTTTGGTATACTGTCATGTACAGAATGCTGAGGTTGCGATCCAGACCACCAGGAAGTGCACTTGAGAACAATGGAGTGCAAAAATCGGGGCCTCGGGTCTCTTGTTTAAGGAACATGACGTCTGACTGGCCATTGGTACCATTTCCGGACCGGTTATCGTGATTGCCTCGGCGACTAGATCGGCCCATGCGTCTTCGGCTTCTGAGTTCTCGTCGTTCGACTTCCTGTTCGTGCTGGGTGGGGTCGAGACCTGTGAGGTTAGAATCTTTGAGTTTAGGCGTGTAGTCTTCAATCAATTCGGGTCGTCTAAGGAATTGGTTCTCATTAACGGGCATTGCAAGCTCGTTTTGGAGCTGCTGGTCTCGTGGAAGCTTTCCGTCGAATTGGTAACCACTGTTATACAGCGATTTGGTATACGACTGGACTTGCTCGCGGATCCCATGCGAAATCGCAGTGCTGAACTCGAGAGGAAGTGAGAGCTCGTTGGCCATAACCACACCAAACAGCTCAGGATCGTTTTCTGCATTGTTTATGTCCCACTCAAACTGGTCAATAAGCTGGTGATGACCAATTGTGATGTCTAGTTTAATGGTGAACCGCATATCTTCATCATATGGAGCATCATCAATAGGATCGGGTTTGACTGCGGCCACAGTTTCAGTAGTAGGATTCTCAGACTCAGTAGAGGGCTTTTTGGACTCAGGATTTTCAGATTCAGGGTTTTCAGATTCAGCAGGCTTTTTCGACTCAGTACAGGGCTTTTCAGATTCAGTAGCAGGCTCGACAGCAGGAGTTTCAGACTCCGTAGAGGGCTTTTCAGACTCGACAGCAGACTCTACAGCAGGAGTTTCAGCCTCAGCAGCAGGGTTTCCAGACTCAGTATCAACATCCATAGTGTTACTCTCATCTTTCTCCTCTTCCTTCTCCTTCTCCTTCTCCTCTTCTTTGCCCACTTCTTTCTCCTCTTTCTCCTCTTTCTCCTCTTCTTTCTCTTCTTTCTTTGGCTTATCATCTTTCTGGTCATTCTCCTTCTCCCTCAATTCAGGAGGAACCGGGTATATATGCGGTAGATGATTACTGATCTGTTCCTGAAGCGATCTCGAGACATCAGGAGCCAGCGAAAGAGGCAATCCATAATCTTCGAGCATTATTTCCACAAACAGTTCTAAAGGAATTGTGGTATCGTCAGCATTCCATAAAACACGATCCTTAAGCCGGTGTTTATCGGTAGACAGGTTGATTCGCAAAGGTACGAGTTGCTCAGTCAAATTAGCGGTTTCACGAATCTTATCAATTGGCAGCAACGGTTCTCGGCTCATTCTACCGCCTCGTTTGCGGTCCTGAGGGTAGAGAAGCCTGATTGTTGATCCAGTCCATGAATTACCGTAACCCGCGTATCCTTCGCGAAAAATCGCTGATGGCATAACCTGGCGTATTCCTCGCACTTGGTACATGTATTCAAGCTCAACAAGCTTTAGCCTGTCGAATTCGTTGAACACGCGTGTATCGAGTTGGTTGAGAGCAGCCTGGGTCGCGTCACGACGAAGAACATCAACCACATACTTCTCTTTATCACTAAATTCCAAATTCTGGGCCTCACGCTCACTTATAAACTCGTCAAGCTCCTTCAAGGCATTAATACCGTTGAGTGACATGGTTTGTGGTAGTTTTATGTAGGGCTAGGTAGATGCCAATGATTCCTAACAAAATGCATTTCTTCACTGATAATTGCAATACTGCAGCAAAGGCATCAATTGGTTATGAAAATCAACTTTAGTCTGAATTGAGCTTGTGTTTTGTCCCTTGGAGGAATCTTACGGTTTTTCAGCCTGGACTAGATTTTTCAGCCTGGACAATAATACTACACTAAAAGTCAACTAAAAGTCAACTAAAAATCTACAAAGAGAAAACATGCCTTTAAAACTAGTCAAGGGCAATTGGATTTGGAGAAATACTCTCTTCCACCGCAAAACTCACACTATATAAGCCGATTCCTAACCTTTAATTTGTTTTCCACCACCTACCACCAGTACCAAAAAAGCCACTAACACCTGCTGAACAATGCTTTACTTTACTTTATTCTGTTTCTTTGTAGCCGTTGGGCCTATTTTCAGGGCGCTTAGCGACGTTACCCGGATGAAAAAGAACTTGTTCAAGCCTCTTCTGCTTAAGAAGGCCAAAAAAGGCTCCTCCACAAAGCCAACCACGGAATTTGGTTTCTGGAACTTACCATACTTGAGCTACGTATTCATGATCCTGAACAAGCTGTCCAATATCGCTGCATTGAGTGCTGCATTTGCTCATTTCCAGCCCCCTTTGTCAGTATTGAATTTAGGAGTTGTTTTGTTGTGGGATAAACTGTGAGCAGGAGACAGAATTATAGCAGCGATATTTTAGATAAATATATAGTCTTTAATATACGCAAAACCGTTCAGGTCCACTAAAACAGGCCGGCCAATACCACTGCATTAAGTTCGGTACTCTCCGTTAATGGTAACGTATTCATGAGAAATATCACAAGTCCAGAACGTGAATTTCCCCGGGCCAGAACCAATGTTCACCTTGATGTTTAGATCGTGCATGCTGAGAATCTCGAGTGCCCGCTCCTCGTCCACAACTTCCGGCTCGCCGTTCACACACAGATCAAGTTTCTCGCTGCCATCGGTGGGCACAAACGAAACGCTGGTTTTCTTAGGATCCACCTTCTCGCCAGCATATCCTATTGCACAAAGAATACGTCCCCAATTGGCGTCCTTCCCATAAAGTGCGGTCTTCACCAGCAAACTGTTCGAGATAGTTTTGCAGATTTTCTTGGCTGCAGCATCGTTTTCCGCTCCCGAAACATCGATCTGCACAAACTTCGTTGCTCCCTCACCATCGCGAGCCACTAACCGGGCCAATTGCTGGCACACATCCCGCACCGCCTCCTTGAACTCAACATACCCAGCACTCTGAGCGTTTGAGATCTCCGTGCCACCTGCTGCACCGTTCGCCAAAGCCAAAATTGTGTCATTTGTGGACATGTCACCGTCCACATTGATCGCATTGAAGCTCACATCCACGCTGGACTTAAGCGCGTCCTTCAGCACCTCCGCACTTACCGGTGCATCAGTGGCCACCACACCCAGCAGCGTTGCCATATTTGGGCTGATCATCCCACCACCCTTGGCAACACCTGCGAGGTTGTACACTTTAGAACCAACCCGGAACTGGGCCGATGTCAGCTTCGGGTAGGTGTCGGTGGTCATCATCCCCCGAGCCAATTGCATCCAGTCGTCGTGGGAGCTGCCCAAAACACCGAAAAGTCTTTCAACACCATCAGTTATTTTAGAAATTGGCAGGTTCTGCCCAATCACTCCGGTGCTCATGCACAAACTGTGCCCACCACCCACTGCCTTAGAGGCCGAGTTGATCATCGAGTGGGCATCAGCGATCCCCTGCACGCCCGTAACGGCATTTGCATTCCCACTATTGACCAAAATCGACCGGAATCCGCGTCCCTTAGTTTCTTTAAGCACCTGCAAGTCCACCTGAACCGGTGCAGCCTTGAAAACGTTGGAGGTGAAAACACCCGCCGCAGAGCAGTCGCTCGTACTGGCTACAGCCGCGAGATCGTGTTTGTCACTTACTTTCTTCACACCAGCGTGAATTGAGCCCACGGAGAAACCCGCTGGGTAGGTTCCTGACACTGGAATTCTTGCCAATCTTTTCATTTTTGGTGACTTGAAAATCACGTGTGCACTAATTAGCATTTCCTCCCCCGCTGAAAAAAAAAGGTTACAAACAATTTACCAAATGCCTGCTAAGAAAGTCGAACCGAATGTGACCGATTCTGCGGTTTTGCAAAAGTATCAAACCGCCGGTACTATTGCCCAAAACGTTCTTGCCGAGGTCAAGAAGCTCGTGGTTCCGGGTGCGAACGTCTACGACATCACCTCGAGGGGTGACGAACTCCTTGCTGAGGCCACCGGAAAGGTCTACAAGAGCAAGAAGGACATGTCCAAGGGTATTGCTTTCCCTACTTCTATCAGTCTGGATGACTGCGTCGCCTACTGCTCTCCGGTCGAGAGCGATGCGCGAATTGAGATCAAGAGCGGATCGGTCGCTAAGATCATTGTTGGCGCCCAGTTCGACGGATTTGCCTCGATTGTCAGCGACACCATCGTCGTTGGGGGTGCTGAGCCCACCGAGGAGGTCAAGAACGCCATCGCTGCCGCTTGGTACGCCTCCGAGGCTGCTCTCCGTACCTTCAGACCGGGAAAGCGCAACTCTGAGGTCACTCGTGTTATTGACCAGGTCACCAAGGACATGGGTGTCACTGCTTTGGAGGGAATGCTCACGATGCAGCACTTGCAGAACAACATTTCGGGCAAGAAGCGTGTGATTGTTAACCCCAGCGAGGGTCAGCGTCGCGACTTCGAGACCCACCAGTTCGAGGTCGGTGAGGTTTACGGTCTCGACATCATCGTCAGCACTGAGGGATCTTCCGGAAAGACCCACCCGAAGGTTGACGTGCCCACCAACATCTTCCGCAAGACCGACAAGACCTACCAGCTCAAGCTCCGTGCCTCTCGTCTTGCTATTTCGGAGGTCCAGAAGAAGTCAGGTCCTTTTCCTTTCAGTGTGAAGATCCTTGAGGACCAGCGTCGTGTGCGTTTGGCTCTTAAGGAGCCTCTTGACCACGACTTGGTCGAGTCCTACGACGTTGTTTTCGAGAGAGAGGGCAAGCCGGTTATCCAGTTCTTCACTACTTTTGCTATTACTGAGACTGGTATTGTTAAGTTGGCTGCACCTGCTACTCCCAATCTTGAGGGAGCCAAGACCGTGCAGGCTGATGACCTCAAGGAGCTTCTCCGAACCTCGTTGAAGACCAACAAGAAGAAGCCTGCTGCTAAGTAAAATTAGTTGAAGGATATTGGTAGATGTAAATTCTATGTTATAGTAAAATATACCGATAACTTGGTCCGAGACTGGTCTAGGACCTAATTTTCCGTTTTTCTTTTTTCTTTTTTATATTTATATAACTCATTAAATAAATAGTGCCTGAAGGTATTTTTTACCGTAGTTGGTTGGTGGGCGATTTTTCCTTTGTTGGATTATTTATTAATTTGGCAACTTAACATCACCACTTACGCTCGGTAAGTTAAATTAGTGGGCTGAGATTCACCAGATCTAGCATTTGTCCAACCCCAGAACCCAACCTCGAGAGTGTGCCCTATTTTCCACAAGCAACTCATCGTGGTAAGTTTTAGGATGCAAGGTAAAAAAGGATCGAATGGCCGACACCAAAACCGTCCGATCAAGTTTATCCATTTCAAGGAACCAGGATTGGCAGCCAGCAGAACGTTGCAGTTGAAGACGACCGGTCAGAGTATTGGAGAGTTCCCTGATGAAAATGCACTTGCGACTATTGAAGACCCGGAAAGGCTGCAAAGGCAGCTAAACCGAACTGGCCCTAAAGTCGTTCGGAGAGCGGGAAAATCGGCTGAAGGCGATGCTCAAACTGAGGAAACGGATGCGGAGGACCAGAAACTGTACATTAGACTGGCCAGGGGTTTAGTAGAAAGTCCTGCGGAATCAGACAGCTTTGTTCGCGACACGACTAAAAAAAGCGACGAGGACTACCGTCACAACCGAATCAAACCTAAAAAGACCAAAGGACGAGCGAATAAGAATAAGTCTTTAAACGCTTCGCCTCAGTCTCCAATTAAGGTGCGACCTCGCAGATCAACGAGACCCACCGTTTCGGAGTACGACTACACTCCGTTGGAAGACATAATTGGCCCTGAGTACCCTGCAGAGGCAGCTGAAAACGTGGAAGCTGAGAAGGAGGAGAAGCGGCCAAAGAGAAAGCACAATAAATTCAAGGTGGAGGAAGAGGAAGAGGAGGATGAGGAGGAGAGTTTAGACGGTCAGGAGACCGAGGAGGAGTTGGAAAGCGAGGCTGGCGGAAATAATACCAAGAAACTACCTCCTAAACAGCCACAAATCGTGAATAACGACTATTGTGCATCTTGTGGGGGGACAGGCGAGCTGTTGTGTTGCGAAACGTGTGTTAGAAGTTTCCACTTCAGTTGCATTGAGCCTCCAGTAATGCGGGTTGAGGAGATTCCCGAAGAACAGTGGTCGTGCCGGAAGTGTGTACCACGAAAGATCGAGGACATTACGGAAAAGGAAAGGATTTCGAAATCGTTTTTTGGGCCGATAATAACCCAATTTGAATCGCAGAACCCACTGGCATTCCAGCTCCCTTCACATATTCGGGAAATGTTTTCCGGGGTTAACGTGTCAAAACTGGGAGAATACATGGACGTGCCTCACAAGGGCGAACATTCGGGCTCGGCGGGCCGTGTTGTGGACAAATCGGGGAATGTTCGCCTTTGTTACCAGTGTAAATCTTCGGGAATAAACAAACCACTGGCTGTATGCAGCGAATGCCAGATTGCATGGCACGTAGATTGCGTGAATCCACCTTTGGAATCTACGCCTATGGGATATTGGAAGTGCCCTCTGCATGTGAGCAGTGAACTAGATCTTCCTAAACGGGTGAAAAACCCGCTTATTACTCCAGTGCAGCTCTCAAGGGAGGTTCCTAATAATGGAGACATCGAGGTATTCGACGATGAGAATGATACAGACGAGGAAAGCGAGAGAACAAGGGCCTCTAGTAAGCGTTCTTTGGTAAAAAACGAAAACTCTGGCAATGTAAACAATAAAGCACGAAGAATAGACGTGTCAAATGACTATGAAGAGGAGGAGACAGTAAAGCATATTATTTCCCCAGTGCAGACCCGTCTTCAACCAGATGGCATGATCACAGCGAAAAGCCAACGTCACCGGCCTCGAGGGTTCGAACAAGACCGAGTTGTGTATAAAATCCCAGCTACTACGGTGAAATTTGATTTCTTGGATGCTGTTCACAATTTGAGAAAGGCTCCATTAAGAGAAACGCCTTCTTCACAAGTTATGAATGCTTTGGATATACTTGCTGAGAGGCCACAGCCAGAGTGCGAAGCAGTGAGAAACCTAATGAGCCTAAAACTTCGGGGGCCTGCGGTTGATACTGCCCAGGCAGCAAGCAATCTCAAGGTTCTCATTGAGACCGCATTGGATGACGAAAACGAAATCGGTCAAATCACAGCTATTAAAAAGCTTATGCGCGAAAAGGGCAAAGAAAGGCTTTTACAGATTCTTAGTGATGCATGAATATCTTTAAATAATTTAGCATAATTACTTGATGAAATTGGATTGTGTGTGGGTATAATAATGGTGGGTATAAATTGAAGAAATGGTGTATTTAGAGTGGTGACACTCATGTTTTGTCTTTGAATTGATTCTTGACAATACGAAGGTTCATTCGGGCTGCAGCATGTCCATTATTAGCTGCACGTTCCAACCAGTACCGTGCAACTCGTATGTTAGGTCTGATCTTATGCTGGAACCCGTACAAGAATAGGTCAGCTAACGCGTACTCGGCATCGCTATTAATATCCGCTTTGGCCGCTCGGTAATAGTACTGAGCCGACTTTATAACGTCTTTGGGAACGCCTATTCCATTAGCATACGCTTCTCCGAGATTAAACATCGCTTGAGACAATCCTTTGCTTTCGGCAAGGTGTAGCAATTTTACAGCATCTTTGAGATTATGGCCTGATCTGAAGTACATTACCGCGAGATTATTTTGCGAAAACTCGTCATGGCCCTTAATGCCACTCTTCTGGTAATACTGGACTGCAAACCTATAGTTGGGAGATAGACCCATCTCTCCGTGCTCATATAAAACCGCCAAGTTATATATCGCAGGAATAAAGTTATTTTGGGCGCTTTTGAAAAGCCACGAAAGCCCGTATTGAACATCAATAGCCACTCCATAGCCACAGATATAAATAGCACTTAAGCAGTACTGAGCATAGGCCTCGTTTCCAGTTTGACTTGCCCGGTAAAACCATTCTTTTGCCTTCTTGTAATCCACTTTCACACCTTTACCATAAAGATAAATGTAACCTAACTGGCTCATTGAAAGTGAAATTCCTGACTCTGCACATCGAACAAAGTATTCTTTGGCAAGATTGACATTCTTGGGTATCCCTTGGCCGTGTAGAAGCATAGTGGCTAAATTGTGCATGGCGTAAATTTCTCCATGGGCAACTGCAACTTCGTACAGGTGTTTCGCCGACTCAAACTTCTTTTCATTGAACTTTTTAATCCCTTGTCTCAAGGCTAGTTTGCCTGGTGATTCCAACCCATCAGACCCTTGGCTTCCGTACTGTTTGTAAAATGGAGATAGTACTACAAAGTCTTGGGAGTTATTAGACGGTCGGATTGCAGAGTGAAACGATGAATCCCCGGCATTGCTATTCGCTAAACCGAATTCTTTGAGTTGGGGGGCACCTGCGGGAGAGTCGGCATCAGAATCACTGTTTCCATTGTTTTTGGATTCGCTAAAGATATTTTTGTTTCTTGAAAACACATTCTTCAGAGTTAGCATGGTTCAAAAGTAGATTTCGATCCACACCGTTAAAAAACCACGAGTACTCTACGTTTAGAGATCCAAAGAGGCGGTTTATACAGGCAGAATATTCTAGTTTAGTGTGAGTTTTCTGCTTTAACCGAATTTTTGGAGATTGTCGGGTAAATCTGTAATGGGAAAATGCTGCTTTACGTTTTTAATTACTAAATACTGCGTTATATAGAAATGTTTCACTTTCCCATTTAGGAATAATTAAGGGTTGTCATGCATCCGTACGCAAGTGAGACATTCGCGAAAGGTTTTCAAAGCGTATAAAGACTAAATAATGGACGTTTTTAGACTAATTAAAAAGAAATAACTGGTTTTGAGGATTTATTTTCTAACTTGTAAAAATATTAGACGTGTATGTGAAGATTATAACTCACTTGCCTCGCGTGACTGCGAGCGCAACAAAGTGAAACATGCAATGCAAGTAATTTAACTGAACCAATTCGGACAAGTTTCAATTTAGTGATGCATAAATGTCCTATTTAGGCCATATGTTTAAAAATAGTACCCGCTGAATAATTTTAATTAATTAAACTGACTCGGTGTGGTCTTAAAATAAATTTACAAGAGAGCTACCAATATGGACATAAACTGATAAATGAAAGAAGAGGTCTAAAAAAAAATAATGGAAACATAAAATTAAATATTTGAAAGGAAAATTATAACAAACATCGATTTTTCCTGGTTTCCCCCCTTCAATTTAAACGCGTCGGTTCTGGCCTCCTCTCTCCACCAACTTGGGGTCGAGGTTTAGGTCCAACCCACAAAAACTAAGACAAGCAAATTTCATGATCCTGAGGTCCGGAGCTAAATCTATCTTATCAAAAGGGCCCAATAAATTCACTCGCTTTTTAAGCACCAAAAAAGGACTGAGTCCTGCCCCACAAAATAGTGATCCTGTACCGGAGAAGCCTGTGATACCTCCCGCTCCAGTACACCGAGTGACATATGAGTATCCTCCACCACCTAGTAACAAACCAAAACCACCCAAAGAAAGTTCGGTTTGGAAACGACATGTTCCACTTTTTTTCGGAATTGGAGGTTTATTATGGGCAGGATATGCAGCTTATTATTTTTTTGGAGAAAGCAAAGATGCCGAGCAGGCAATACTGGCACCAGATCACTTCACACCCTATAGAATTACCTGTAAACAGCAGTTAAGTGATGATTTGATCATTATGGAAATTGCACCCAAATACGAAGCCAGTTCATCCCTGCTTAGAAGTGGTGCAACACTATGGAATGGTAAGAAGCTTTGGAGTGTTCAAATCAAGCACCCCATGATTCAAATTGTACGCAATTACACACCTCTTCCTTTATATTACATGCAATCAGATGAGCAAGGAGCACCTCCATTACTGCGAATAATGGGTGAATCCACTGATGAAGGCAAAATGTGTTTGCTGGTGAAAAAGTACTCAGATGGTGAGATGAGTCGGTATTTGCACTCACTTCCTGTGGGCTCCGAAATCGAAATTAGAGGCCCATTCGTTGAGCATAAGTTTCCGTATGGTGCGGTTGATTCTCAGCCTCTGAGACAGCCAATGCTGGATGTGCCCACACGAATGACACCAGAACCTCAATTAGATCGCAATTCGGACCTAATCAAAGCTAAAAATTTGGCCATGTTCACAGCTGGAACTGGTATTACAACTGCGTTTCAGCTTCTATTAAGCCCAAATAATCCTCCTCGAGGTTTCACGCATGTGTTCCACAGTGCAAAATCAGCCGAGGATGTGCCATTTCAGCGTTTTATGCTGTTTTTGGAAAGTGCTGGTCGAGCCAAATTCCATATTTTCCTCGACAGTCACCAGAAATTTATTTCCTTAAATGACATTCCCCAATTCACTGCCTACGATGGAACAGCAGAAAGCTCAACTGGGTCGGAGCCCAAAAAATATCAGTCAGCAGTACAGCAATTTGCAGATAAAAGCATTCGGCCTTTGTCTCTAAACAATGTGAGCTCAGCAATTGTGTGCGGTCCTTCAGGTTACATCGCTTATGTTGCTGGTGACCCTGGACTTGCAAATGATCAGCCAATTGGTGGACTTCTTGGGCAAAAGGGATGGACATTAAAAAATACTAAACGTATGACCGATATATAGACATGTACATTTTTTTAATTCATGCTTCGACGGAAGCTTTCGGGTGACACTGATGTTAGGGCAATCTGTCGAGGAAAGCATACTTAGTGTGTTAGGTTTCATCGATCTTGATCTTGCTACAGTTCGAAGCTAACTGCTCCTATGCTACTCAGCTAATGATAGATACTGCAGAAACCAATTTGGATCACATAAATTCTGAGAAATCAGCTAATGAGAACTCGAAGGAGCCTTCGCAAGAAGAAGATAGCTACCCATACAGTGGTGGTGCCTCCTTTGAAGACCACCGGAAAATGATTTCAGGCATTGACCGAGATATCAACAGAGTAGCAAAGGAGGATAGTCATAAAACTCATTTTTTCAAGCTTATTTACAAAACAGTTTGCGATCTAATATACCCCCACTTAATCTTGGACCATTTGGATAGTCAAAGTTTGAAAACAGTTCTTCGTTCGTGGCTTTTAATGTGGTCATTAACTCTACTTTGTATATGTGGAGGTACAATCGATTTTATGGGACCCTCATCGTTTCTTTCGACATTTTCGGCAGGTATTGAAATTGCCGGTAACCTCAGTGTTTCGGCTGCATTTGCCATTGGAATGGCTGATATCTGCTCAGTTACATTTGCATTTTTAATTTCGGTGGTAACTGGTGCCATAAACTGGCGTATTAGGGGGTATCCCTCTGAAGCTGATGTTGTAAAGCAGTTGCTGGCTAGTGGTTACTGTCGGAATTTAACCGAAACACCAAATTTCGAGAATTGTATATTGCCAAAAATGCACGATGGTTACTTCTTGGAAACCAAAACTACTGCTGTAACTGTGTTTGGCATGTTGTTCAGCTTTACCATGTGTGGATACTATCAATCGGTGTCAAAGTACGCGAAGCTAGCCTGGTTGCTAAATTCACTTTTGACAATCATTGTTTTTCCATTTAATAATATGATGCCTGTATGGAGACCGTGGTTCTATGCCAGAAATGTCGTGGTTCCAATGGGGATGGCATTTGCAACAAGGTTCGCGGTTTCCTTAATTATTCTTCCATTCTCTTCTAACTACAAGGTGGTGAGCTCATTATCGACCGCATGCAAGAGACTAAGTTCCGTTAGTGATAAAGTTCAAACACTGAGCAACTCTACTGATCCTTCTAAGGAGGGATTTTCAAGCAACTTCACGTTTATTGGTAAGGAAACCCAGACAATTTTCACAAAACTAATTATCAATGAAATGGATTTTGAATTGGTGCAAAACCTGGAAGTTTGGTTCTCCAGATTCGAAAAGCCAGATCTCAGTGAATTGCGGTCTCGGGTCAGACTGGTATTGTCGGCACTATCCAGTTTCAACTTCTTCTATGAAGCTATGGAGGATGAATACCTTGATACTAAGGCTAGTCCAGAGCTAGCAGCTAAAAAGTATAAGATCCCTACGAATTCGATTCGAAAACATAGAAGAAGTGCTTTTTGGAATGATCGCCTTCAAAAGGTATGGAAGGATACAGGTGAGTTTGAATTATTGATAAAGAAGAAATTTTACTATGAGAATAAATCTCATTTCGATGAGATGATAATGTCAAGAGACACAACCAAAGTTTATACTGACATTGTCGAATCACACCAACCTTTAATTATTCTTGCCAACAATACATTAGCTGCTACCGGTGACTGGCTTGAGCTTGCGGGTGGTGTTCCGTATTTGACACCCTGGCGCAACGCCAATGGATTTAATCAAAGGTTTGAGGTTATGCGTGACTGTTTGAGTGAACTTGGTCGTGAAATCAAATACGCCAATTCTAAAAAAGTCTCAACCAACCGAATTGATGCTCTTCATGATTATGTTACCTTGCATTTTGCTAAGCGAGTAGCGAGTCTGGCCCAGTGGTGTTCCATGATTCATCGAGATCGGCCCAGGCCACGGTTAGTCTGGCCTTTCAAATCCACAGATAACGTTCCAAGCGAGATATTGGAAGAAGCTGATGATTTTGCATTCGATGGATTTCATGATAACTTAGGAAATGCTCTACGAAAAACTGGATTCAACCCGGTGAAAAATGTGCAAGCTAGAGACCCAGATTCTTCACCGCCTCGTTTATCAGTCCATTTGTTTGGCCAGTTTGTGGAAAAACTAGGTGCCTTTTTTTATGATAAAGACCTTTTATTTTGTGTTAAAAGAGCAATGTTGACTGTTGTTACCTTAACACCATATTTCTGCAGGCCAACTGCTCACCAGGCTTTTAGGCACTGGTATTTGTGGGTGGCCGTTCTTACCGCGTATACGATTGGAAGACAGGCTGTTGATGGTGTGTACGGCTTATTTGCTAAGCTTGCATACACATTTTTTGGATGCCTCGTTGGTATGGTAGGCTGGTACATCTCTGCTGGTTCAGGAAGAGGAAATCCTTTCAGTTATGCCACCGTGACTGCTTTCATATGGCTGTATATCTGCTTTCAGAGACAATTTAATAAGCACTTTGCTCCTGCTACTAGTATTGTTTATTCATGCACGGTGTCGTTGGTGTTAGGAAACAGTTGGAATGCCGGTCACAATATGATTGATGGCGTTGATCTTGGTAAAGGATTTTCACCTGCCTGGGTTCGATTTGTAACTGTTGCCATTGGACTAACAGTAGCATTTTTAGGGACGGTATTTCCTCACGTTTACACTGCTAAGCGTGCTGTAAGAGAAATTGTGGGAAATTCCCTGGAACACATAGGAACACTGCAGTCCAGCATTTCTAATTTTGCTGTTCAGCGATACAAAGTTCCTGGAACTAATATTGTGGCTCACACTGACTCAATTACTAAAGAGGCAAGAGCAATTATCACTAACTTGAACTCGGCGGAGACATTGAGAAAGCGATTGGTATATGAACCCCCGCTGTCCGGAATATACCCCACCCATCGTTATAAGCTACTCATTTCGTACGTTAATGAGATCGCATTGCTGTATTCGCTGAGTTACTCATTCCTGGACGATATTGAGGACACGTCTAAAATGCCTCGAGTTTTAAAATCAATGGGATGGTCTGACCCTCATTTAACTACTGGGACTTATTCAGTTCTTTACATGTGCTGCAGATCTTTATTTGACGCTAAGGCTCTACCCTCTATCACGTCAGGAAGTCTCTATGAACAGTACATGTTCATTACCCTCCCATCGATTGGAAAAACCATGTTGGACTACGATTTGACGAACTCTGAGGATCCTGTTATAACTACTGCTGTGGCACTGAGCAGCCAAATATACAGGCGGCTTGATGGTGTCGTTCTGCTTATAAAGGACTTGGTCGGTGAGGTATACGACATTGATATGGATGTTTTTACATTGAGTGATTGATTTATTGCTTAAATATAAGTTAAACTTCACTATATATACAGATACCCTTCGTATTGTATCTCAGCGATCTCACAAAACGTGCAAAATATTTATTACCTAACAAGGAAACGACAAGCGAATCTGTCACTAATGCTACCTAGCCCTACCGTAGTTAATTTTACTTTGATCCAAATCAAAACAGATACTAACTTAAAAATATGACTTTTGTTCGCAAATTCTAATATATAACTAACAATATGAGTTTGGACTAATAGTCGTGAATTCTATAAATATATATTGATTGGTATGCAAATTATGTAATATAATCAGGTACTCAGTGTCGCCCTTTCCTTACTTTCTTTATGGCTGATTCTCGGTCCCTGGACAAAGTTCAAACTCGAAGCTCACTTGCCACTGACCAACAAGAGGCCCCACAGAAGTTGGCAGCAGAAGTAAATTCTGACCGTGCGTATTTTGATGAAGTTAATACCGCAACTGCCAGTATAACTTCTAAGACCACAACGCGTCAAACATTTCAGAGTTCAACCATTAATGCAGAATATGACGAAGCTGATAAATTGGATCATACATCTGAATCTAAAAATTATTCCCAACTTTTTGTCAAATTTATCAAAAGATGCTTGAAATATTTGCGACCTGATTTTCTCTTGAACCACCTTGATTTGGAATCGTTTAAGATAGCTTTGAGGACTTTCTTTGGAATATTTGTTTCAATTTTGTTTATCACTATCCGTCCCTCACTTCATTATATTGGTGCAGCGGTGTTTCTGTCCGCAATTGTTTCCTGTATTGAGGTCTCAGGAAATGTATCAATCTCTCATGCTTTTATCACCGGTTTTTTAGACATATCAATTGCGTTCTTGGCATTTTCCTTAACCACTATTGGTCATGCTATAGGCTGGCGATTGAAGGGTTACCAGACCAAAGAAAGTGTTGTGAAGGAGCTGGCGGAAAAAGGCATTTGTAAGATTGGGGATACACAATGCTTGTTGCACGAAATATTCAGTGGTCGGTTCCTGAATACTAAAGCATCAGTGATAATGACGATTGCTATGATGTCTAGTTTCATGATCTGTGGCTGGTTAAGCACGAAATCTCTAGTGTTTATGATTCCGTGGGTTCTCAGTGCGATTACTACCTGTGTAACAGGCCTGTACTTAAACCTATTGCCTTTCTTTGATCCGTGGCGATTTGGACGTGTAATTTTTGTGCCAGTTGGGTTTTCTCTTGCCGTTAGATTTGTGTTGGCAATTATTTGGTTCCCCTTTACTTCTAATTCTAAATTCATCACAATGCTCTGCAGTATCCTGGATGATACTTCAAAAACATTAAAAAACAACAAGAACCACATTAATGAGTTACGACCATCCGATCCCGAGTTTGATAAAGAAATTTCAACTTGGAGCAAACATACTTTAATCTGGGTCAAGAAGTTTTTCGTACTCCCCATGCTCTCAATGTTTTCTAAAGTAGAGGTGGCATTTGGGGTTATGGATCCCCATGATCTCTCAGAAATGCAGTACCACGCGAGAACCATTATCGAGTCCTTGATGTGTGATCGATATTTCTACAAGCTAATTGTGGAGAAAAGGCATAGAATCGAAAGGCATGTCTTAGCTGAAGTTTTGGAGCCTGGTGATGGTTCAGAGATACCTCCTGTCAAAAACCGGTTCCCTAAAAACTCCCTTATTTCCAAGAAGTTGAATAAGGAATATGCCAAAGTCGGATATTGGGATAATTTCCAATTCCAAAAGTTTGAAAATCTCATCACAGATGAAATGAGCGTTGACGATCTAAATCAAATTTACGAAAGTGTTATTAATATCTACGGTGATACTCCAGATTTAGTTTCTACGCTGCTCGATGCGGTTGTGGTCTGGCTCAACTGCATAAATGAGGCACGAATCTATACCCGCTTGATTCCCCCGTTATGGAAAAAACATGTCAAAAAAAGGTTGGAAGCAAGCGAAGCTCTACAGAAGGCATATGATGCACTCGATGAGTCCCTCAAGAGTTATCAGAGTCCTGGTACTGACCCTAGAAACAAATTTGATCCCGAAGTTAAAAGCAACTCATACCGCCCTTTTGCCTTTGAGATGGCCTCGTTTTATGGATGCTGTTTGAAGAGATTGGCAAGTGACGTTAGAACCGCTGCTAAATTTTGCTTGGAGCTAAATGAAAATAAGAAAAAGCCAAAATTTATTTTCCCATTTACACACAGCCATTTCCTTTCATCCATTATGGAATCAAATCATTCTCAAAATGGTGTTGATGTGGATAATGGTGAAATGTTTTACAGTACAACTTTTGATCCGACCTCTGACGTTCAAGCACGCGATCCTGAATCCAGCCCTCCTCGTACTGTGTGGCATCTAATTGGAGCACGGTTTAAACAAGGTCTTGGATTTATTTATAATGAAACTTTCCTTTACTGTTTGAAGCGAGCTACAGCTGTCATGTTATCTTCTTTGACATTTATGTCACGTCGTACTTCATTGTTTTCTTACAACTGTCGCATTGTTTGGACGCCCGTCATGGTTGCACTTACTACTACCAATATTGCTCTTGATGCTGGATACAACTTCTATTGGCGTCTCTACTACACAGTAGCAGGATGCATAGCTGGAATTGTGTGCTGGTACGTTGGAAACGGCCATGGAGAGGGAAATCCTTATGGTTTCACTGTTTCACTTTCTGCAGTAATGTTTTTCATGACATTTTATCGCCACTTCCATCAGCACTTAATTCCTACTGGTGCAATTATCTTGTTGGTCACCACGGTACTTGTGAGCTCCATTGGATGGATCGATAATGCACATATCGTTACCTCAAGTGTTGGAGCTGGATGGAAAGCTGGATGGATTCGTTTTGTGACTGTCATCGTTGGCCTCAGCATTGCTCTGATTGCGTCACTTTTTCCCCGGCCTAAAACTGCTAGAAGACAGGTTCGTATTAATATGGGGAAAGGTCTCGAAAGTTTGTTGGAGATTCATGCCACTATTTCTAAATTTGCTATGCAGCGGTCAAAAAACAGTTCAATTCATATCAAGCCTAAAGACGATCATATCAAGAATATGATTCAGTCTTTTAGGGCTATGAACTTACAAACCAGAATGTTTACTTCTCAGATTGTTTATGAGCCCTCCATTAGTGGTATTTGGCCAAAGCATAGATACGAACTGCTTTTGAAGTTTATTGAAGATTCTGTGATTTTGTTGGAGAGCATATATCATTTTTTGAATGTTATTGAAGATCCTGAGAATATCCTTGTGGCATTACAGCGCATGGGATGGACTAATATCGAGATAACAACCACGATGTGCTCAGTAATGAGCATGTCAAGCAGAGCTTTGGCTATCCCTCTTCCTCTCCCATCTATGACTCCACCGAGCATAAGTGTCATGTATGGGAAATTATTGGATAAAATCGAATTTGACATACAGGAATACAACAGAGCTAACCAGAAGGATGGTGAAGGTGAATCTGATGATTTATATCTTAAACGGATGTTTGAGGAGCTTTATAAAACAAGTGATGGAAGACATATTATGGCTTTAATTACTACTTGTTCTTCATTCTATGCTCGACTTGATGGATGCTTGAGAATTGTTAAAGGACTTGTGGGGGAGTCGTTTGGTGTGGATAAAGACATGTTTGAATTCGACATTGAGTCGGCCCCACTCTTGAAATCCTCTGGTTTCCTGTAAGTACCCAATTCGATTTTTCATATAATATTTTATTTATTCTATCTATCAATTTATAACTATTGCCAAAATCATCATTAGTTTAAGATTTAGATCTGTTGACATCCAAACAAAAGAAAAAGTAAAGCCCAACGGGGGGCTCGAACCCCCAACCTTGTGATGAATCTTATACGTCAAGACGAATTAAGAGTCACACGCTCTTCCGATTGAGCTAGCTAGGCTTTTTAGCTACCAATATAAATTTCAGGGATTAGTTATACTTTAATTACCAACTCTACTCATAAGATATCTTTTCTGCGTTTATGATTTGAATCGTTTTTATAAAGTTTCAATCAATTATATACACACATTATGGTCTGAATTTAGAAACTCGAGATGAAATAAAATACCAATATGGGAATTTGGGTTCACAATAACGCACGATTGCTGGGACCCGCTTACCATATTTCTTTTGATAAATCCAATACCAATTCCCTGGGAAGAAGAATAGCTGAAGTTTCCAGTTGTGATGTAACCAGCTAAATTAGTCTCATTAAGCTCGCTAATATCCGCGATATGTCCATGTGAGTCATGGTTGAAATCCTTAACAAGATGTATTCTTGCACCCTCCTTGGGGACTCCTCTCGAGAATGGTCTAATAACAACATGATCAAATCCACTAGGTTTGGAATTCTCAATAAATTTCGCAATGACAGTAACTGGACTTGTTTTCGGTCTCTTCCTTTTCGGAAGATGCATATGAAGGTGGCTAGATTCTTCAAAAGAGTTTTGTTTTGCAAATTCGAAGCCTACATCAGAGCAGATGAAATCGGAGGGGAAGTAAGCAGTTTTCCTTTCAAATGCGAGCTGATGTAACTCTTTGGTTCCACCTATAAGGACCGAATTACGACGTGTAAAAATAAATAACCAGAACGGCAACACCCAGTCTCTAGGAAGCAGAACACGCAGTCTTCCGTCTTCCAATACAAATACACTAGAAGGTATAGTCGTATTTAGTGACACCGTATCAGAATTGCTGGGAACCCCGTTCTTCAGGCTTGACAGCCTGTCGCTTTGAGAAAAAATACTCACTGAACTCACCCTCTGCAGCTCATCTTTTCTATTACAACGAGGATCTGAAACAGACAAGTGAAGTGCTGCATTATATGGCAGATTTCCAGAGACTATTTCACTCCATTTAGCACTAGGCTCAGTGTCTCGAACCACAAGTGCCTTCTTCAGAATCTCGATTGCATGAGTACCAATGATGTCGATACTTCCAATTGAATACCTACAATCCTGAAGTTCCAAAATATCAGTGTTCTTAATTAGTCTCGACCATACAGTATCAAATAAGAGCGGATGACATTGAACAGCTAGCGAGTTCTTCGCAAACCAATAAACCAGAGCTGGTCCTTGTTTCTCTGTTTTATCAGCATTTTGTACTAATCCCTGCCAGCTTTTATCGCCACATTTATAAATCTCCTTTGAGGATCCTGGAAACATGTCTTCGACTAGTTCAACGATTTTATCAGATCGTCCAATAATAATAAGCGTAGAATAATATGACGTATCCCAAGCCATTGCTCCGTGTTCATTCACATGAGAAGTGAGTCTATAAGTTCTCCTGAACTGCTTCTGAGTTGCAGTCAATGGCACCTCGATTCCTGCAACGTTCTGAAGGAATGCTCGTTTTTTATGCCAAACGTGTGTGGGGAGCCACACTTTATTCTTTTGGCGGTTTCCATATCTCACCCCATTTTTAGAGTAGTTTGCAAGACTGTTAATTGAGACTAAATCCTTCACCTCAGACGTTCTCTTAATCTCCAGAGGTTTACGAACGTGCTTGTTTTTTTTTAGAGAATTGTTTCTGATGGCTTCTAGTTCCGCCAATTTCCGTAATCCTTTATTGCGTGGAACTCGTTTGGGATTATGACTAGCTGCTCTTCTTCTTTCAATGCGCGGTAAAGACTGGAAGGCTCTCTTCTTTGCACCTGATCCAGAAGAATCTAAAAGCGATTCTAGTTTATTGATATCGTCCTTTCTAACTTCAACATAATCATCAACGTTCAACCTTCCCGTGATTAATGCAGGATCATCTGCCATTGTTTTCTTTCGTATTTTTTTTCAACCTCTGTTTAGTAAATGGTATGGGTGTTATATACACACCATACTGTCAGCTCGCTTGACGGTGAACGGCAGGCCCCACAAATTCCAAAATGTACAAGGTACAAGGTACAAGGTACAATTTGCAATGAGCAATATAACAATTGGTTAGCTTAAACTAATATGTTCCTTAAAATTCTTACTTTATGGCTAAACAACCGCTGTACCATTCCAATTCAGGTGGCTATATAGTTATAGGCTCTCTGTTTAGATTCCAAAACAAGCCATAGTATGAAGCGTCACTAACGTACCGTATTTTGTATTTTGTCTATATTTAACATAAATTCATCCTCCGGATATGCTACCGGATTATTATAGCCGAGTAGTGTTCCATGCTTTATTAGTAATCACTCCAATGCGTACACAGCCAAAACCAAGACCCTCGTATAGGCCAGTGCCTCAAAATAATTGGTAATACGTTTAGGGTGTGGCTAAGTTCATTCTGGAGGAACAAACGGCTAAAACCTTGTTACTCCGCAATAAGGTGATCAGTTCGTTAAAGCGCAGGTTATTTAATTAATTAGTTACACAATCTATTTTTTAATTAAAAAGATCCTAATTTTCAAGCTAAACCTGTTCAATGGTACCTAACACTGCTGGGGAATATGAGGCTGATGGCTAATTAGAGGTATGGGTAATGTATAGCCAATCTGTACTATGTTATTCTAATAATAGGCTATTCGCTTAAATTTATTCTTAAACTGCGGATCACACAATTATAGTAATAATAAACCAAATTAACTACTCAAACAGGTCCGATTACATTCACATTCTAAGCTTATCTTTGTTAGCTTAATTTACCTTTATGGGCTTCCCTTGCCCCCTCGCCACATAAACCGGAAAAGAATAAATCTATTAGATCACGTGTATATGCAACGGTCCGAATTAGTTCATTCTGGATTTGCTCATCGGCTTAGATGCTCATGATTGGCCGCCAGCGGCTGCTGCTACTATTGATCCAATGAAGATTCCACCCAATGTGACGAACTCAATGGTCACGGAAATAATTTCACGCAACTGTATTCAGTTCCTCCCCCAATTAAAAAGTATTAATGTTCTAAATTGGCCATCAAGTGTAATTATTGCGGGCCCCGTTGGCTAAGTGTGGGCAATTGCTACTCATCCACCCTACTTAACCCTTACCTTATGCGAATCTGCTTTCAAGCAACCTTACAAAAAAAAATCATTTTGTGATTTGTTTATAACAACCCATATTGCTTTGATTCACCAGCCACACATTAAGGTTCGAAACCAATTTCCAGGCACTTTCTGAAACTTATTCATCAACATGAAAATAAATGTATGCCTGCTGTTAACTGCGGCTTTGGCTCAGCCTGTGGCCGAGGAGGCCAACTCCCATGAAATGGCCTCAATGAGTCCATCAGACTCCTCAAACTCCATGAGCATGGACATGGATGCCAGTCCCATGTCCCACAGCCACCACCACGGTCGTCCAATCTTGGAAAGCCCCGATCTCGAGCCTCAGCAGCGTAAATACTGGGAACAATACAACACAACTACTTTTTTCACTGCGTCTGAAGGCAACAAGTTCAACTTATGGACCCATGCGGTGCTCGCCTTCCTTTCCTTCGGGTTTCTCGCCCCCATCACTGTACTAATTAGCAATGACAAAAGAGCACAGTGGTTCTACATCCCATTGCAAACATTCCAGACCGCATGTGCCATTGGAAGCTACCTTTTCCTTGCCTTCTACTCTGTTGATGCCCCCAAACTTTTTGAGAACAATGCATACTCCGGTTTCACCGTTGCAATGCTCATTTTCTCCACTGTCCACTGGGTGTCCATGATTGTGAAGTCCATCACTGAGTACCTCGCTTATTCCCCCTCAAACGACTACATGCGTCCCCAAAACGAAGATGTTTCGTACATGCGAGACGATCCTGAGGCCTTTGCCATGGACGACATCTCCGAAACGAGGCACTCGTCTGATTACAACGGGGGCAGCGACACCGAGGTCTCTTCATTTGATGCCGAGCCCAATGGCCCCAACAAGAGCATGACTGATCTGAGTTTGGGCCACTCAGGTGCTCCTCCCTCCAAAATTGTAAAGCGTTTGGCTAAAAGCCGGGTGTTTGTGGCCTTAAACACGGTTTTGGGCCGTTTTTCCCTTGTTGTCTTCCATGCACTCAACTACCCCATGTTTCTTCTGGGATGGGCTTACCTGTTAACTGGTTTGGCAACTGCGTTCCTGATGGGCAAAGACTTCCGTATTTTTGCCCTGCTGGCCCACTTCATCAAAGGCTTCGTTTTTTTCCTTTTGGGATTTGTGGAGCTTGCTAGGTTTTTCGGTGCCGGTTCGGTTCGCGGATGGGCCTGGAACGAGGTGTTTATCCGCCCCACTGTTACCAGAAACAGTTTTATCAGCCGTTTCTGGCCCGAATACCCCACCGTTGAGTTCGTTCAGTCGT
This sequence comes from Starmerella vitae, assembly GCA_030584925.1. Classification (NCBI taxonomy): domain Eukaryota; kingdom Fungi; phylum Ascomycota; class Dipodascomycetes; order Dipodascales; family Trichomonascaceae; genus Starmerella; species Starmerella vitae. The sequence goes on along the minus strand of JAJMCB010000016.1, from coordinate 157,693 downwards.
TTCTCATCTTCTTTTATGGCTCCACCAACGTGTTTTTGGAGCATTTGGGCAACAAAGACGGCGTGTGGAGCCACAAGGACCTGCAGCACGCCTCAATTGCGTTTATGTTCTTTGGTGGTGGCCTCTGCGGCATGACAATTGAGTCGCAGGCCGTCAAGCGTCAAGTCAGTGCGGCGTTCGGGTTTGATAACAACTCCGAACTCTCGAACGGCCGCATTCGCCGAACGTGGTCCATCAACCCGATGCCTGCCTTCATTATCTTTTGGACTGGTGCCCTGATGTCTCACCACCAGCAAGAAACCGAGCTTGCAACCCAGATCCACATGCAGTGGGGCTACCTCTTCAGCCTGGCAGCAGTTCTGCGGCTTTTCACCATGGGTCTGATGCTCACGAAGCCCCGAGCAGCCTCTGAACAGAGCGGTGCCACCCCCCAGCGTCCGTTTACGGAGTTGCTGGTCTCGTTCTGCTTGATATGCGGTGGAATGATCTTCATGTCCTCGAACCGCGAGTCGGTCGAGGGTATGATATACCGCGGAATCGACCAGATGTTCACAATGAACGTCAGTGTCGGTATCACCGTGTTGCTGATGGCTTATTTCATAGGGTGTCTAGCCATTAAGGGGTGGGCAAGCAATCGGTACCGGTAATCCCATAAAAAAATCTACTAATGTGTAATACTAATACTAATAAATCATTCACTAATAATACTGTACACAAAATATTACACTTACAAACCGTTCGGTGCCAGCCTCTGTGTATCGGCAGGCCCAAACGAACGCGATCTATTTCTGCGGCCATTTCTAGTCTGTCCGGTCCAAAACTTCTCAAACGGAGCAACGAGAAGAAACTGTATTTTTGCACTCCACGATCCCTGGGGCTGGCCGTTGTGGGAGCGGAGGTTCGTCTTTCTACACAGTAGTCGGGCGTAGCCCACCAGCACCAGCATGAAGTAGAATCTGACGAGCAGGAAAACGGTGGTGGCGACGATGGTCATGGCCACTTCCTGGCCAACTGACATGCTTTTGTCCAGAGCAGCAGCCCCGCTGCTGCCATAGCCCACCTCATTAGAACTGGCTCTTTTCGCAAGGTTTGTGGCCACAGAACTGGCCACAGAACTGGCCACACTGGCCACCACAGTTGAAGCATGCGTCACAGGCAGTGTTGGGGCCCTTTCACTGCCTGGATTATTAGCTGCTTTGCCTGCTACAGCAAACCAGTGGACGATGAAGTAGATCGTGAAGCCCAGGCTCACAAAGGTGTCGATCACGTAGGTGTAGGTGTATATTAAAACGCGTAGTGGTCGTCTGTGGAAAATACTGAGCCAACCCCAGATCGAAACGGGGACTATCGCGGCAGAAAGCAGGTTCATGATCCACTGCATCACGGAGAGACCGTGACCGGTGAACAGGGCACCAATTCCGTAGATGGCACTGACTTTATTGAGAATCGCACATGCTGCGATAATCTCAGCACCTATTTGCAGAGGAGCTGCAAAGAAGAAGCTGCGGGGGATTATCGAAAACAGCATCTCCCACTGTTTTTCGGCAAGAAAGTCTGCTCGCCCTTGCCTTCCACGAACCGTGGGGGGAATCTCCACCATACTGCTAAGGAATTTTCAGTTTTCGTCAATGGCCAAATGCACCAAATTAGATGCTCCAGCAGATGTTCCAGTAGCATTTATTAGTATTGGTCTTGGCCAGCTGCTTCTTCTTTCTTTAAAGTCTAAGCCACCGGTCTGTTGTATTCCACGGTGTAGCAAAATAGCTGATTTTATAGTCTAATTTATATCTTGTTTCTCTATTTCTTATCAATACGTCTAAATCCAAGCAGATCGAATTCCCCAGCTTTATCCTTGTTTTACCTATCTAACCCGGCCCCGAATGCTGAAACTTTTTTCACATGCTACTCAGCCCTAAATGTCACTTGGGAGCACCCCAACCCAAAACCTTAGATCGACGCGTCCAAGGCCTACACTCCTCCCCAATGGTTAGTGATTCGACAGTAAAGCTCGCCCCCAAGGAGTTTGAGAAAGACAAGGCGTTTGCCCAAGCCATGTATGGTGAGGCCCAAGCCAGCGGTCTGCGTGCGGTTGTTGGAAAGAACCGTGAGGCCCACGAGGCTGCTGTTGACGGCTACTTCAAGCACTGGGACAACCGGACTGCCGAGACCCAGACTGAGGACGACAAGCAAGGCCGTTTGGACGACTACTCGACCCTCACCAAGCACTACTATAACTTGGTGACCGATTTCTACGAGTACGGTTGGGGCTCCTCGTTCCACTTCTCGCGGTACTACAAAGGCGAGCCCTTCCGGCAGGCCACTGCTCGCCACGAGCACTACATTGCTGCCAAGACCGGTATCCTCCCCGGAGAGCACGTTCTCGATGTTGGCTGCGGTGTTGGAGGCCCTGCACGCGAGATCGCCCGTTTTACCGGCTGCAAAATCACCGGTTTGAACAACAACGATTACCAAATCGCGCGTGCGAACAACTGGGCCCAGAAAAACGGAATGGCCGACCAGCTCAACTTCGTCAAGGGCGACTTCATGCAGATGGACTTCGCACCCAACACCTTCGACCGTGTGTATGCGATTGAGGCCACCGTGCACGCACCAAAGCTCGAGGGCGTCTACAGCGAGATTTACAGGGTGCTCAAGCCGGGTGGAACCTTTGGTGTGTACGAGTGGGTACTCACGAAGAAGTTCGACGAGAACAACAAGTTCCACCGCGAGATCGCTTATGGAATCGAGATCGGTGACGGTATCCCGAAGATGTACAGCGAGGAGGTTGCTCGCCAGGCCCTCAAGAACGTCGGGTTTGAGGTTCTGCTCGAGCAGGATCTCGCCGACATGAACGATGCCATTCCGTGGTACTACCCTCTTAGCGGTGACTGGGGCTACGTGCAGACCCTTGGCGACCTCTTCACGTTCGCTAGGACCTCTACTGTGGGCCGTTGGATCACCACACAGGGCACTGGACTGCTTGAGTCACTTGGAATTGCCCCGAAGGGCTCGAAGAAGGTCACTGATGCACTCGAGCAGGCAGCAGTTCATCTCACTAACGGAGGACGCGAGGGAATTTTCACGCCTATGTTGCTTTTTGTCTGCAAGAAGCCGAACTAATTGTAACGTTTATGTATGCTATGATGCTTATTGTGTAGAAGTGAGTGGTGTCGTTGGTTCTTTGGTTAATGCTGGTTATTTCAGTGACTTCACTGCGTTTTGGTAATTTATAGTGCATGTTTAATACATGCAATTACGTCTTCACTGTGCCTTTTTAGCTCTGATTATTCGATGCTATATGCTTTTCGAACAGTTACTTACTATTTAATTTACAAGTAAATAATTGTGTTCAGGGTTGACTGAAAATATGGGAAAACGAAAGGAGCAAGTGCAGGAGGAAATCGAGGAGGAGGATGTGGTGAATGTCGACTTCGATTTCTTCGACTTAGTTGAGGACGATTTCCTCTCTGTAAAGAACCTTATTCGCCAACTGCTCGGCCTTGACAGCACCTACTTCAACCTCAGCTCACTGGCCCAGCTGGTGGTCGACTCAAAGGTCGGCACGGCCATTAAAGCCGATGACGAGGAGTACAACGATGCATTGGCACTCATGAGCACTACCGACTTCAGTATTTCCTCTGGGGAAACGCAGAAACTGTTTGAATACTACATTAACCGGTGCAACCACGAGATCAACGGCAGCAATGGCAAGCAAGCAGCCCAGGTTTTGCGTGCATTGAGGACGTTGGAGACAAATAACAAGAAAGTGGGGTTGCTGGTCAGCGAACGGATGCTCAACATGCCTTTTGAGGTGGTTCCTCCACTGTACCAGATCCTTTCCCAGGAGTACACCGAAAATGGACTCGATTACGAGTATCTTTTGGTCCCATCTCGGTTCTATAGTGAGCGAGCCAGCAGTTTAGAGGGAAATGTCACTGCAACCGACGACGAGTTCTTCGCTTTCCACCCTGAAGACCCGTTCATTAACAAGCACGCTGCTGCCCACTTCAGATTTGCCTTCCAGACCCCAATTGACGAGACAGACTCTAGGCGTGCATTCCAGGACAACGGAATCTATCCGTACGGCCACCTTGCCATCATCGAGACCAGCAAGTTGCCGGAGATTGCCGCGACCGTTGCCGGTATTCTAAACTAAATTACGTACTTGCCTTACCCCACAAATAAATTAAAATGGTGACAGTGGCCGAGTTCACACCGTCCATGACGCCAGAAACGTCGTTTAAGGCCACTTCGCTGATGGAGGAAACTCCTCCGGTAATTGTGCGGGTGCTGAGTATAGGCTACCCGCTTTTCCAGGCTGCTGACCGGCTGTTTGGTGTGCTTACCTGGACCTCCTCCGACCGGTACCAATCGCTTTTGCTGCTGCTGCTGTACATTATAACCGTCAGAAATTTCGAGAAACTGGTTATAAACTGGCTTCCGCTCCTCCTGGCCGTCTCAATCGGTCTTCTCCTCAATGACATGCAGAAAAGGAGCGAGGCACCTACGCTGGACGAGGTGGTTAGAGTGCTGGACCGAGCAGGACGCAAGTACCGGAGGTTTATTTCCCCATTGAAAAGCACGCACGTCTCAGGACCCGAACTCATCAGGTTTGTGCTGGCCAGTTCGGTGCTGAGCCCAGTGTACCTGCTAATAAGCTGGTACCTCGTTTCATTTCGCACCTTGGTTCTGGTTTTTGGCTGCATTGTGCTTTCTTGGCACTCGCTTTGGTTCCGAGTTGCTCGTTCCGTGGCCTGGAGGTCGCCCTTCGTTAGGTACCTCAGCTTCATTGTAACCGGAATTGATAGAACCGGTTTGAAGCAGCAGCAGCACAAGGCACATGAGGCCCACGAGGCCTCAATTGCCGAGAAATCGGGAGCAACAACCCCACGAGACGTGACGTTTACGTTTGTGGTGTTGGAGAACCAGCGTCACTGGCTGGGGATTGGCTGGACACCCAACCTGCTGCCGGAGGAACGGGCTCCGTTTACTGATCCGCTACTGAACGAGGTCAGCCCAATTGATTCGTTCAAACTCCCAATTGCGGAAGGTTCGGAACTGGCCTGGACGTGGCTGGACTCCATGTGGATGCTCGACCTCTCCAACAACAACCTGCTACCGACTTCAGAGCTCACCTCAAGCCCAAAACCAGACGACGGTTTCGTATACTTCAACAATATGTGGTCCTCACCGAGTGCAACCCCGACGTTTTCGAAGTACACCCGTTCTAGAAGGTGGGTGCGAAAGGCAGCATTGGCCAGTGTAGCAGTGTTGGCCTCCGAAAGGCTTGTAAATGATGGTATTAAGCAAAGAAATGTTAACTAACTCTTTTATGTAGTGAAAATGGGTCAATTCCAGTAATTCTCCCGAATGTGGGGTCGACACCGAAATCGCGGTGCTTGCATCCTTGCGAGTTCAGCAGTGCAGAAACGTACTGCGACAGCTGGTCCGCGTATTTCTTCGCTTTGAAGTGTCCTCTCCCGGTGATAACGTACATCACCCGCGGGTTGTGCTGCTGAGTGGCTGCAACCAGTTCCAACCGGCTCTCCAGCAGGTTGATGGCTTCTGCCAACTCGAGTCCATGCAGATCGAGCCACAGCTCGGAATTGACCATGCTTTGCTGTTCCCACAACAGATCTGCAGCCTTTCTATACAATTTGACCATTTCAGTCTCGGCTTCGCGGCCTTTGGCACTTAGAAGTTTTGCTTTCGCAGCATCATTGAGTGTCCAGGCGGTTGTGGACTCCAGCAGCAGCTTATTACGAACATCGGCTTTTTGAGCAGCCATAAGTCGCAAGTCGACGTACTTTTGGTTGTTTCCGAAGCTTCTTTTTTTCCAAGGGACGAGTCTAGGGCCAACAATGGGGATCGAGTTCGAGTCTGTTCCCAGCACAGACTTGATAGGAGCCAGTTTTGGCTTGACTTTCACCGTTTTGGTTAGATTTGCGGTGGTTTTAGCAGGTTTGGGGGCTTTTTGGCCCAAAGTAGGCAGCGAATTCAGCTGCAATTTGGTTTGGGTCACTGGAACCTCCTCGGTAGGGATAGGAACCGAGTGCATGAAAATACAGTTTTTCCCAGCCAAGCACTTCTCGTGGAGCCAAAACCGGCATATTCTGCTGCCTCCGTCGTGCGAGTACATGCACTGGGCTCCGCGAATACAGTTCCCCGAGAGATAGTACCGGCACATAATTCTTGCTGCCATTTGTTCCTTGGTGAGTTCAAGGTTAACTGGTTCGCCCGAAAGAAGGTCAATTGTTCGCTGCAGGTGGAAATCATTATGCGAAAGTACTCTATTGATGTCCTCGTCGCTGTTTTCCTCCCCCAACAGCTCACGCATCTGGTCAAAAGGCCGTTTATTCTCCACAACCGACGTTTGTTTAGGTGAATCGTTGGTTTTTGGGAACTTTGACACTGGTTTGGCCACTGTGGTGGTTATAACTTGAGCTCTGGAGGCCTCTAACGGGTCCTTCTTGTAGTGGTGGGCCATGAGCACGTCCAGAACCAGGCGTTCTACATTAGATGAGCTGAGATCAGGGAATATTTTGTGCACTAGAGCCTCGATCTGCTCAATGGTGTCCTCCTCAGGAGTTTCAGAGGTGTCCAGCAGCGCATACGCCTCCACAAACAGAGTTTCGCTCATCGCAGGTGTCTCGTCCTTTAGTCAGCAAAGGTTGCAAGATAATTCAAACCTTCTACTTCCGGCCCCATGACAGTGGGAGAAGCTCGCAGCGCGTTGCTGACGCGAATCTGGCTCCTGGCACAGTCTCCACTTGAGCCATTAAGTACTAATGCGTTTTCCGAGGAGATCCGCACCTTTGTTGAGGCGTGCATAAACCCCGAAAACATGCAAATCAACACCGCGGTTGCAAGGTCGATTTTGCCCCAAAAGTACCTCGAGGAACTTGATTTCTCGAAAATGGAGGCTGAGGACGTGGAAATGGATGTCTCCATGGCTGAAGCCAACGACACAGGCAGTAGCATATCCGAGCCCACTAACCCCCAAACTATGTTCGTTCTTCCGCCGCTGGTGCCCAGCAAGCCTTCTCAAAGCTCAATGGCAGAGATGTACTACAACATCCAGGCTTTGCCCACGTCCAGGCTGCTTGCACTCAGCAACAAAGTCCAAACCACCGAGGCGTACAAGGAAAGCATTGTTGAAGGCAAGCTCGTAGTGATTTTCGGGCGGATCGAGGAGCTGAAACGGTCGGGAAAATGGAGTTCCAAGCAGTTGGAGCGGTTTAATGGCCCTGTTCGCCGGGCTACACACTGGCAAAACCTGCTCTCCGAGGCCCAGCACGTCAGAAATGGCCGAGTGGGCCAGCGTCGCTCGAAAATCGCTATGCAGCACATGTTGGCCGATGCAGTTCTTGAATATTTTGCTAATAAAAATGCTGGTGTCAACACTGAGCCTAAACCAAGCGAGCCAGTGCACATGGCCAACTGCGGCCCTCTAATCAACTACCACGCACTGAACCCCTTGTCTAAGGAGCTTGTGGATCATGCACTCCCGGAAACAACCCCCTTCGAGCTGAATTTCAAGGAGAATGCGACTAATTCCCAAGGGCTGGTCCCGATTTCTAAGTTTATTACCCCCATTGAGCACCTTGACGGCTGGAAACGGGTCATCTTTAACTCAGAATTGGAATCCACGCCCAAAAACATGGAACGTCCTAAAACAGACTTGAAATTCAAGCAGCGGTCTGACCACGATATTCGTCCACCGGCTCCTCCTTCACTGAAACTGCTGTCGGCACGAGTAGGAAGTGCCTGGCACCCGAGCGACGATGCCAAACTCGTCCAACTGGTGAAGCAGTTCCGCAACAACTGGCCATTGATCTCGGAGATGCTCGCAAATTCCACTGAAATCGTCTCTAATGTCGAACGACGGACGCCTTGGCAGGCTTTCGAGCGCTGGGTGCAGCTGGTGCAGCCTGACATGAAGGAATTCCGGGGCAGGCACGCTGAGGCCTCTCGTCAGTACATCGATGCGGTCAACAAGACCTCGCAGAGTGCCAGAAAGCGGCAGATGCCGGTTCCATTGACCCAAGAAACCTACCTTCGGGGCCACAAGCGACTCCGGTGGGCCTCAATGCTTGAGGGTATCCGCAAAGTCAAGCGGAAGCGCGAGACTGTGGCCAAGCCTTTGGTGAACAGCATGGTTCGGCAGCGTGCGGACTTCGGACAGCAGAAAACGTATACTGCTCGTGAATTGTCGCAGGTAAAGGTCAACAGCGACAAGAAAATTGCTGTACAGATGGCCCAGAACCGGGTAGTAAGGGCAAAAACCGGTATTGATATGCAAAAAACTCAGAATATGAACCCGCAACGGCCGGTTCCACGTCCCCAGTCCGTCGATATGGCTGGGGGGATGCCGTCAATTGCTGGACTGCCTTTACCAGCCTCAGTTGCGGCTGCTGCACGTCAACAACAGTTAAAGGCCCAGCAGCAGCAGCAACAGCAGCATGTTCGAGGTATGCCAGGCCAGCAGCAGCCTAATGGGATGCAGGTCCCACACATTCCAGGCCAAATGCCTATACAAATGAACCAGATTGCAGGTAATCGGGCTATGGCTCAGAAAGTGGCTCAAAATATGCCTAATATGCAGCAGAGTATGCTCAATATGCAGCAAGGCACACCTCCCCAAATGCATTCTGATATGCCTGCCATGACCCAGCAGAACATCAAACCCAATTTCCAACAGAATATGGCACAGCAGCAGCAACAACAACAACAACAACAGAACATGGCCCAACAACAGCAGCAGAACTTGGCCCAGCAACAGCAGCAGAACTTGGCTCAGCAGAGCATGCAGCAGAGCATGCTTAGACGGTTGTCCCCCCAGCAGCAGCGAGCACTGCAGGCCCAAAAGATGCAGCAAGCCAACGATGCTCGCCGAGTTAACCGCCCCCGCCTGCCAATGTCGCGAGAACAGCTCCAGCACCTTATGAACCAGATCTCGCAGAACGACCCGAGTTTATCCACGCAGGAGGTCCAGCATCTTGCAATGCAGCACATGCGGCGGTATGTACAGATGCGAACTGCCCAGGCCCAAGCACAGGCACAGGCACAATCCCAAGCACAAGCCTCAAAACCGAATTTCGGGTCGCGTAACTCGTCTCCTAATCCTGGCTCGGCAAGCCAGAGTCCAGTAATGCCTAATGCATCGATGAGTCCAGCTATGCCCAATGCATCAATTCCCAATTCGAATTCGATGGACTCGATGCCCAAAAGTCCTAATTCGTCTCAGTAATATTTATTTAATTGTAATTGTAAGTCAGTTCATTACATCGTTCTACTATATACTACGCATTAATGGCCTTGATATCACCGTTGGCAGTGTGTTTATCGAGTCCATAGTTAAATAGAGCCTTCCATCGCAGTTTGGGTGCTGATTCTCCATTGAGAACCACTCTCTGATGCGAGTTCTGGTTGGGATTCAACTGGGTCTGGGACAAGGCACCCAATTCCATTGTCAGCGATTTCGGCTGGGCAAGCTGCGTTTCTAGCCCGGTAATTTTCTTGCTGCCAATATTGGTTATCTGAAGAGTCAGAACAGTTGAGTTTGGCGAAGGTTTCTGGGCTACATACGAGACCTCAACGGCCTCGTCCTTCCATATCGAATTCGCAGATGGTGTGGCTTGTATTGTTGATGCAGTTGATGTGGCTGGTTCAAACGACGTCTCTACGAGTGACGGTCCAGCTGATGGTCCTGCAGACAGTGCAGCTGAGGTCCCCACTGCTGGTGAATCGAAAATATCAAGCAGGTTAGCCGAAGTGGATTTTGCCTGTGGTGCTGGTGCTGGTGCTGCCTGTCCCTGCCTAGCATTGATCTCCAATATGTTCGTGTTGCTTAGTGACAAGCTGCTCAAAGCCAGCAAATCGTCGTTCTGCTGCTCATCGCCATCAATATCAATCAACGAGTCGCCCTTCACTCCCTTCACTGATGTTTGTGGCACAGGCTCGCCCTTAATTGCAGCAGTATACTGCTCCAAAACCGCCTTAATCTCCTCGTAGAGTTGTTTAACTTTAGTATAGGCCTCTGAATCCTCCTCCTCGCTGGCCTCGCCCTTCAAAAGCACCTTCAGTTTCGGCAATGAGCCCTTCAACGTCACAGCCAGCTCGTCGAAAACGTCGTCAGAGACCCCCGGTTTGATCTCACCCACCGCACTCGACAGCAACTCCTTGGTTCGCCGGAGTTTGTCGAGATCGGCAGCCACTTTGGCCTTGTAGTCGACCTGGGGCTCGCGGTACCCCGAAAGCAGCGACATCAGCCGGTTCGCCTCCTTCAAGTCCTCGGGATTCTTCGAGTTCAGCAGCATCTGCATCTTCACGCTCTGCCTTTCGTGCTCCTCACGCTCGAGCTCAGCAGCGCTCTTCAACGAGCTGTTCTCAGCCGTTAATGCCATGAGTTCCGAGGATTTGATCTTCGGGAAAACGTAGCCTCTGCTGGTCAGCAACCGGTGCATATCCCGGATATTTGCCATGTCGTCCCGGTACACGCTGGTCTTTGCCAAAGTCAAGTTCCACTCCTCGATCATCTCCAAGATCAGCGTCTCCATCGAGGTCTGAGTGACCGGAGGCCGGTAGCTGAAGCTGCGGACGAGTTTATTGAGGAACTCCTTGCTGGCAATGGCTAAGTGGAACCGGTAACCGCAGTTTTTCACACACACATCAAGCACTGAGAGAGCAAGCATCGAGGTGATGCCACGGAAGAAGTTGACGTATGAGAGAACGTGTTTGCACACAATCTGTGGAGCTTGACTCCCTAATTCGTTCACAACGTCCGCAATCTCTAAATTGAGGGCCAAATCGGGTTTCGTCAAGGACATCCACGTTGCCTCCTGCAGCAGTGCCTTCAGGTCCTCGGGCGTTGCTTTGCGGCGACGCGAATGGTTAGGTCGACGAGAGGAGCGACGGTGGGTGCTCACGGCAAACCGGTCGAGGTACGGTGCTTCACTTGGGCTCATGATTGGTGAGTGCGTGTGAGTTGATTACAAGGTGGGTAGGGGGCAGGGTCACCTCAAGCCTAATCACAGTCAACCTCAATCTTTCAGAGCTTTGCAAACTAATCAAGTTAAGTCACTTCAATACAAGTATTTTATTATTACTTCAGAGCTAAGTATTGCTTCACTAGTGTCAAGTACCTCAATCCTTTATTTTTTTATAGTCGCAGAGCTAACAATCCAATGTTGCACTTCAATCCTTCAATTTTTATAGAGCTAGCAACTCCAAGTTAAGTATTGCACTTCAATAGTTCCATACAATTTTTTAATGTTTTCTTCGGAGCTAAGTATTGCTTAACTAGTGTCAAGTATCTCAAGTATCTTATTTTTTACTTCCGAGCTAACAACTCCAAGTATTGCACCTCAATAACTTAATGTTACCTACTTTTACTTCGCTTTTCATAGACCTCATTATTTAGGCACAACGGGACAAAATGGGTGGTCGTCAACGCCGTACTGGATGTCAAGCACCCATTTTTGCACCTGCTCGGTGAAGGGTCCAGCACCTTTTCCTTCCGGGATGGGCACCGTGATCGACTTTCCGTGGTAGCCAATCTCCTTCACAGGACTGACAATGGCCGCAGTGCCACTGCCGAAAATCTCGGCTAATTCGCCCTTCTGCTGTCGCTCAATGACCTCGTCAATGTGCACTTTACGCTCACTGACCGTCCACTGCTTGCTGTCGAGTCGCTCACGGGCAAGCTGCAGAATCGAGAGCCTGGTAATTCCTTCCAAAATGGTTCCGTCAAGGGGCGGAGTGACGAGCTCGAAGCTACCGTCCTGGTTTTTGAACACCAGAAACAGGTTCATCGAGCCGACCTCGGTGAGGTACCCGTCAAACAGCCACAGGTTCTGGGCAAAACCACGCTCGGCAGCTTTTACTTGGGGGAGCACACACGGAGCGTAATTTCCGCCGAGTTTCTTGTCGCCGGTGCCTTTGGGCCAGGCCCGAACCGCATCGTCGGTGGCCTCAAGGGCAATGGGTTTGAACCCGGAAGAGTAGTAGGGGCCCACAGGACTGGCAATAACGAACATTCGGGCCCGTTTGGGAGGGGAAATGCCGAGTGTCGGCTGGGTACCGATCATTGTGGGGCGGAGGTACAGCGAGAATCCTCGGCCTTTGGGGATGGCCTCCTCTTCGAGCCTGACGAACTTGTGGAGGAGCTTCAAAGCCTCAGCCTCGTCAAATCCGGGGAGTGTCAAACGCTGGCTGGAGGCGTTCATGCGGGCTAAGTTACGGTCACCACGAAACAGTCGGAGGTCGTTATTGGTGTCGCGGAAGGCTTTGAGGCCTTCAAAGCACTCGAAACCGTAGTGGAAGACGCACGAGGCAGGATGCATGGAAAAGTCCGCAAATGGCTGGATCTGCGGGGCGTGCCAGCCGTGTTCGGCAGACCAGTCGATGGTCATCATGTGGTCGGTGAAAACGTGGCCGAACACGAGCTGTTCGGGAGGGGGGTATTCCTTACGCTTCGAAACAGTCTTGATCTGCAGTTTAGAGGCATCGAGGGGGGCTAAGCTGCTGTAGCATCGGAGGTTACTGGCTCGGCGAAACATTGGAAAATGTTGCTTACAAATGACTCATAGGAACGGGAAGTTATAGTGCCTGTGTACGTTTAATGTCATAGCTCAAATGTGCATTTTTTTACTTTACGTTCAAATATATAACTCAATTGCTCTAAAATAATAGTGGGCACTTCTGAAACTCATTAATAAAACATTTTAAAATAGATCTGTGTTGAACTCAATCTGCTAATTGTTCTGAAACTGGTGAAATTTCCAACCAGTGAAGTATATAATTCGCTTGAAATCGTCGAGATAATCATCCGCTTTCAATCTTAACTAAGTCTCTCTTTAGCCTACTCAATTCATTCTTTCAATGCAGTTCATTCCTCTTTTCTTCGCAGCTCTTTCGCTCGTTCACGGTACTCCTACTCAGCTTAGCCAGCAGGAGCTTGCCCAACGCCAATTCCAGCAGCAGCAAGCCATGTCTGGTGCTGAGGGTGCTATGACCAATGCTGCTCAGGTCCACGATACCTTGGCTCGTCGTCTCCAGCAGGCTGGAGGTGACCCTCATGCCAATGCTGACCGTTTGGTGGCCTACATCACCGGTGCCGATTCCCAAATCGACAATGCCATTGCCACTGTTTCCAACGCAATGGCTCCTTTCACCTTCGGCATGTCCAAGGCCATTGGCAATTTCCTCCTCGGTCCGTTTGTCCAGTCTGTCACCAACGGTGCTGAGGTTTTCATTGCCAACCTCATTGGCGGTGGAGCAGACACTGTTAATGCTGCCATGGTCGGTCAATTGACCGGTGACTACTCTCGTTTGATCGAACTTTCCAAGAAAAACAACGTTGACGTTTCTCACTTGGAGAACCTGAACCAGCAGATCAGCAACACTCTGCCAAAACTCGGCAAGCGTGCCGACTGGCAGCAAATGGCTGGTGTTGAGGGCTCTATGACCAACGCTGCTCAGGTTCACGATACTCTTACTCGTCGTCTCCAGCAGGCTGGAGGCGATCCCCACGCAAATGCTGACCGTTTGGTGGCCTACATCACTGGTGCTGATTCCCAGATCGATAATGCCATTGCCACTGTTTCCAGTGCTCTCGCACCTTTCACTTTCGGTATGTCTCAAGCCATTGGCAACTTCCTTCTTGGTCCGTTCGTCCAGTCTGTTACTAACGGTGCCGAGGTTTTCCTCGCTAACGTTATTGGTGGTGGAGCTGACACTGTCAGTGCTGCCATGGTTGGTCAATTGACTGGTAACTACTCGCGTTTGACTGCTTTGGCCAGCAAGCACGGTGTTGACACTGGCAAGCTCCAGAGCCTGAACCAGCAGATCAGCAAGACTGTTGGCCACTAATATGCTACTTCCTACTGTTTTTTTTTCGTATAACTATATAATTTATTTCATTTTATTTTAATATTTCAATCCAGTTGCCTTTCCACAGGGTAAGGATGCTAACTTCCTCTTACGATCCAAAGAAGGCAACTATTACTATTCGGGTGATAAAGTCATTTGAGTATCGTACGATTCGGAATCATGTCTTCCAGCATATTGACCTGACTATATGGACTCCCCGAAAAATTCTAGAAGAAATCCGAAAAGTGGTTTCCACTGCTGGTGGGTTCCGAGCCTTTCGTACAACCGATTTTAATGCGGTGAAAATTTACACCCATGCACATGCCACAAAAACACAGAACTTATCTATAAATCTCGATAATGATGACTGGATTCTTGGAGGTTCCAAACTCGATATTCCTTTAGTCGAGCTGGATGTACAGAATGAGACTGAACTTTCGGTGTTTAACATGGAAGCCTATGAGGCATTTAAGGCAAATCCGGTGCAGAAATGGTAGCTTCACGTTTCTTCTCGTTTAGTTGGGATCCAATTGGAAGTCCAAGTGAGAGCCCAGTTAAATTCTCGGGGTGCTTAGCCTGTTTCACACGCTCTCTTCGAGATTGAATTAGTCGTCCAATACCAAACAAGGCTCCTACCAGTGCGAAAAATCCGGAAAGCGTCAATAGCACAAGACCAGCAAGTTGGATCATTATTGAATATGTTGTTCATTAAGTTATTCATAAGTATATATACGTATAAATTTTGTGCAACTGTGCTGCCATGCTGCCATTATAAGCAGCATGCAATATTCAGGGTATGTACACATGCAAGGGCTCTACCGCCGTAACCACTCCATCGCAACCCATCGCACCAGACCCACTAGAATTATAAGGCACACCGGAGTAAAGTACTTCCAAGTGACATCAGCAGGTATGGAAGGTGCCCCACCTACCTCCATAGCCACAATGCTACGGTATAATTTGGAAATCCGGTCAGTTCCAGTTAAACCTTTCGGCAGGAGTTTTAAAGCAGTGAAGAACTGGGCAATTTTTGCCGGAACCCACGCCTCAGGAGTGATCATTGTTTTTGAGAAGAGCTTCATTGCTGATTCGTAATACCGGTTTTTAAATGCTTGGACCCCGGCAGCGAAGTGGGCCATTCCCAAATTGTGCCTCTGTAGCACCGACAGGTAAGCATCGCTGAGGCTTGGACAGGCCTCAATAGCCTTGGCTAAAGAATCAAACTGGTCATCAATTGAAGACAGCAAGAAGTATTTTAATGCCAAAGCCTCACGCAAAGGAACGCTAACAAACTTTGGCAGAGGCCACTCCGACAGTGACTTGCGGAGCCCGTCAAGAGACTTTGGTAAAATACTTCCAGCGTACGAATGACGAGTATCAAGAAGATCAGCAAGGTTTACTTTCGCTGAGCTTACGCCGAGTTCGGCCGATACCAAGAAAGCCAACACTGCCGACTCCACATCTCCGTTCTCATAGCACATGGTTCCAAAAGTGGTCGGTGCAAATATGTCCTGCAGCCCATAAACGCCATTCACATATGTTTTTAAGGCATCTGGAGCCAGATTGCGGATATAAGCGAGCATTAAAGAAGCATAAGGTGCATCTTTGTGAATATGAGACAATACCCTTCGCAACACATGAGCAGCTCGCTGTGGCCTATCGAGTGCCAAATACATCTCGCTAAGTTTCATTGCCAGTGTATAGTCGTCAAAGAAATGGGTGGTGTTAAATCCATATTCAAACCGGGAGAGAATGGCATCATGGTTTAGCTCGGTACCGGAAACCATGGAAGCCGCCTCAGGAAGAGTAAGAATACTAGTCTTGTTTTGAGTATAAGCAAGTGCTTCTCTCCATTCGGCCAGAACCATCCCCATCTTACAAGTGGGACACTCCTTTCGCTTTGCTGCTTTTTGGTAAAGAAGGTGTGAATTGGTTAAGTTCAGGGACACACCCTCACCGTGGAGGTACCGTTCCGCCATAAACTCTTCGCACATAGAGGAGAGAGAATCGCGTTCCACAATTTGTATATCAGAATGTAGACTCTCGTAACACTGTCGAATCCACTTTATGGCAAGTTTCCATTGGCCTTGACCAGCATATACACGAGCCAGCGTGAACATGGCCACTGGATCATCATCAAGATGAGCCCTGTACACAAGCGAGTCAATTGCTTCCGATAGTGACGTGAACTCGTTGGGAAGAAGGGCTGAAACTGTTTTCCAGGGACCGCTGATGTCTCCCATCGACATTCGGGTGCTGAGCGAGGGAGGGACGAGTTGGCGGTATATGTTACGCCCATAGAGCCCAGAATCTGTTTGAGCACCAAACGCATAGTATTGGGGTTGTTCGCGAGAATAATACCACGTTTGGTCATCGGAGTCGTTGTGGAACATCAAACCGTCTGCCAACAAAGTGTTGCCAACAACACTGTACCGTTTTAACGCTTCATCTAAATCTTGGGGGGCATGAATTCCATACCTGTAACGATGGCCCAATGCGATCTCGGCCTCTAGGGAGCCGGAATCGGCAGCAAATGTATAGTACATAGTCGCTTTGGCCTGGTTTTCTGGAATTACTCCCAAAAGACCAGTTGAGTAGGCCACACCAAGCATAAACATCGCATCACCGTCTCCATAAAGCTCACTAGACGACATAGGTGTGCTTGCTGCCTGCTCGAAAAGCTCCACTGCTTTTGTTAGGTTACGACCAATACCTGCGATATCCCAGAAATACGCCATTCCTAGCTTGTAAGGATCTGACTGCAAAGCTTCCATATCAATTTCGCTCAATTGCCATTTTTCTGTATTATGCAGGATATCATTAGTCGCGCGTGGTTGTTCGAATTGGTCTTCATTGCGGAACCATCGTTGAAACGCCTCTCCAAGACTAAACCGGGAAAAGGCATACGTCGGTTGGGGGTTCGCAGGCGGAGGTACGAACTCGTGTAAAAGGTACATGGGGAGACGGATATCATCGTGTATCCACTCATTCAGTGAGTACCCAGTGGTCACCGTGGCCAGGGACAGCCAGAGCATGACCTTACCCTTATGACAGTCTATGCTTTATATTTGGGGAAGAAGATGGTGTTTTAAATAGAATCCTTGGGTTTGGATGATATCTAAATGATCTTAAGTAGATCTGTTTTAAATTTAGATCTAGAGATTGTAAAAAAGGATTATTCATAAAAAATTGAGCCTAGTCTACCTTTTGATACACGTATTACATGCTTTTTTTTAAACCGCTCTAACCATCAAACAACAGCTTAATAAAAAATAAACCACTAATGTGTATCGTGTTTCGTTATATACATTCGTAAGACTGAAAAAACTCAAAGGTAAATACCACCGATTCATAAACCAGCCAATCGAGGAACTCAGATGCGTGAGAGTACAAGTTCTAGATGCATTTATAACTACACAACACTTGTATGCGTCATCTAAAGTATTTACAAATTAAGCAATTAATTAGCTGATCAAAGTGGATTAGCAATCTGCAATGCTACTTACGTATTATTGTGGGGAACAGAGACGTGTGAACAAATAGCACATTAATCAAAGAAAAACTTTTAAAATTGGATAAGAAAATATATTAGGTACTGATTTATCCCTAAATTAAATCGAATTTTCCAGTATTCAGTTTATTATAATTTCCCGAAAATGTCCTGCAGGAACCACTTACTCGGGTTTATTAGGGGTTTAAATCGGGTTTAAATTAGGTTGTGGGTAAGATTTTTTTCCCTTCCTAATGGGAAGTTTATCAGATTCTGCTGCAAATACTTGTATCTATGTCGGATACGCTGCTGTTTTAGTTATGGGTCTCGCTGCTTGCTGGTATGGCTTAGGAAAGGGCCAGTACTTGGCAAGCAATCGAGCCCGGTCTGCTTTTCCACTAACTTTAAATTTCATTTCAACAGGTAAGTATGAATACAGCGGGTGCGTTTAGCTGAGAAATACCGTTTGAACTCGATCAAGTTAGAACTTGCGTGAGAATTGTATTCCGAACTTTTTACTAACTATTACAGGAATGGGTGTTGGAATTCTATCAACTTACCCTCCAGTTGCTGCTATTTCTGGACTTCATGGTTTGCTTGTGTACGCTGCCAGTGTTGCTCTGCCTTATTGGTTGTTTGGTTTTCTGGGTCCATTAATGCGTAAGAAGCTCCCCAATGTGTTTGTGTTAACTGAGTGGGTTCGGTTCCGGTATGGAATCTGTGCTTCTTTGTTAATTTCTGCTTGTACTATCATCACGATCTTCTTGTCTATGGTTAGCGAGCTTGCAAGTTTGAAAGCATGTGTTGAAACTCTGACTGGAGTCCCTGGTTTACCAGTTTTGATTGTTGAGGCAGTTGTTGTTTCAATTTACACTTCACTGGGTGGATTTTACGTTAGTTTCCTTACTGATAACTTGCAAACGGCAACCTTCTTGATTTTCTTGGTGGTATGTACCATTGCAACTGGCTGTTATGTGAAAGTAGACCCATCACTTGTGGGTAAAAGCCAGTTGTTGAAAGAAAACACTTTGGGATGGAAACTAGTTTATATTCTGAATGTTGCCATGGTCACCAGCGACTGCTTTCTTGCCGGATTCTGGTTACGAACTTTTTCAGCGAAAACAGATCGGGACCTCTACATCGCCACTTCGGTTGGTGGTGTACTTCAGTTTATGATCAGTGCTTTGCTGGGAGTTCCTGGAATGCTGGCTGTTTGGGGGAAACTAATTGATCCTGATGATCCTACAACGTTCGGTGATGATTCTCAGAACTCTTTCTTCATTGTGATGAGGTCGTTACCGAAGTGGGTATCCGGGTTTATTCTAGTTTTCTGCGTTTTTGTGTCCTCGTGTGCTTTCGATTCAATGCAGAGCGGATTGGTGTCCACAGTTTCTAATGACTTCTTTAGGAACCGAGTACGAATCATTTGGGTCCGAGTAATTGTGATTTGCATCTTGGTTCCAACCATTGTTGTAGCAATCAAGGCCACTAATGTTTTAAGCATTTACCTTATTGTGGATATGCTGGCTGCTTGTGTGGTCCCAGTTCTATTCCTTGGTTTAAGTAAGAAATTTTGGTTCCTTGCTGGCTTTGACATTATCTGCTCAATCACCGGTGGTATTCTCACGGTGTTTATTTTCGGTACGATTTACTATCATTCGTCAGATGAGGGAGCAAAGTTGCTCATTATGTCAAATGGTCTTTTTGGTGATGATTGGTCCGCTTTCGGTGCATACGTAGCTGCTCCTGGAGGTTGCGTTGTTGGCTGTATTTCGGGAATCCTGATGCGTTGGGTCTTCTACTGGATCAAAACC
This sequence comes from Starmerella vitae, assembly GCA_030584925.1. Lineage (NCBI taxonomy): Eukaryota > Fungi > Ascomycota > Dipodascomycetes > Dipodascales > Trichomonascaceae > Starmerella > Starmerella vitae. The sequence continues at coordinate 138,517 of JAJMCB010000016.1, read as the reverse complement.
GGCAGATTCTTAGCTGTGTTTGATGCTCCTCCTGAGGGAATGGAATTTTGCCCTCAACCGGATGCGGTTCTACCACCCTTGAAAAAGCCGTGGTGGGAGTATGTTGGTATGCACAAATGGGGACCAACCATTGACTATTACTTCTTTGTCCAAGGTGAGGAGGAGATTAATGAGATGCAGCACGGTGTTATGGTTGATCTTGAGGAGAAGAGTGATGCCTCTTCGGATGACGCCAGCTCAACTGGATCAGAGAAGAAGAAGCTCAGGATCAGAGAAAAGGTCAAGGCCTTCCATTTCTAAGTATTTCTTTAATTTTATTTTTTTACGAAATAGTCCATTTATTTTTAGCCTCATTTACTGTAACGTGGATCATGTACTTCATCCCATTGTATATACACATCCATTCGTTAGCAGGACTTTCAATGGCAGCTGATGCCCACCCAGTACCTGAATCAGTAGCCCCTCTCATAAAGGCTTGCCTTGAAGCAATTGTTTCTCTCTCAACTAAAAATAAAGGGAAGTCGTAGCCGGTGGTGGGGATTGTTAATGTGATATCTGACTCGCTGTTTAAGAGCCTCACAGAGCCTGTGCCCCAAGCAACTATTTTGTATCCTTTGCTAGTATTGTATATTTCTATTCGTGGTAATATTTCCACAGCTGTATGGTTTGAAACAAAACTAAGCGTTTTTGGTTGTTTTTCAGGCTCTACAAGCATGGATCCACACTTTCGGCACAGTTTAGCATTTTTAGCCCTTAAATTTACCGGTTTTGGTAACTCTGCATCATTTTTTACCTCTAACAATTCTGATTCTGCGAATTCTCCTCCAAATTTTTGATCCACAGTTTTCATTACGTTTCTCAGTTCGGCAGACCTCAATTCAACAGCTTGTGCTCCCAGAGTTTTACCAGCAGGAAATATAAATTCGAAATCACACTGACAACACTTAGCCAAAACCTCAGAGTTGTCTGGAACAGTTTTGTACCTCATTGGAGCTGTGCAATGAGGGCATGAAATACAGTTTCTAGCACATCGGTTGCCCGATAAGCGTGCCCCCAGCTTTGTAGTTTCAACTGAGCACTGTTGACAAAACCACGACACCGGTTTATATATTAGACATTTGGGGCACTTTATTGTAACGCACTGGGGGCAAACGAAGGTATGCTCAAATGAAATATATCCAGTGCAGCATTTGACCTGCATGTTCCCTGCCCAGGCAAGTGGATTGTTGGACATGAGGTAATCCTGGGCCTAATACCCAGTAGCTAATAGTGTCATCCCACACTAGAAATAGAAAAACTTTACGGCATTTTCATCAAATTGTTGCCAGATGTACGGTTAATGTTGAAATTTACAACAATAACACTATTAATGTGTGTATACTCATATGAATCTATGTATGATCACATTTGATCAATTACTGCAATACATTATTAACAATTAACCACTTATCTAGTGGAATTTGACACAATGCATATTTTTACATCTCTTACACCGGTCCAATTAACAATTTCATATGTATGCTTTAAATAGTCGAAATGCTTTTTTTTTGTAACCATCGTGTGTGTACTAGCATAAGAATACAACATATTAAGCAAGCATTGATCAATCAATTAGCGCACCAAAATGGATTAGCAATCTTTGATGATAAATTTAATTGTGACTTATGTGGATGTGGAACAGAGGCAGTGGCACCACACTATCCGTTGGTTGTACGCCAAGTAAAACAAGTAGAATTGGCTTGAAACTATAAAAGGAAACTAAAATATTTAATTAGGAATTCATATAGAAAGTTGTGGGCGAGACATTTGTTATATTTGCTTTTTGATTTCCCGAAAATGACCTGCAGGAACCACTTACTCGGGTTCATTAAGGGTATAAATTAGGTTGTGGGAACATAAATATTTCCTTCCTAATGAGAAGTTTATCAGATTCTGCTGCGAATTCTTGTATCTATGTCGGATACGCTGCTGTTTTAGTTATGGGTCTTTCTGCTTGCTGGTATGGCTTAGGAAAAGGCCAGTACCTTGCAAGCAACCGAGCCCGGTCTGCTTTTCCACTAACTTTAAATTTCATTTCAACAGGTAAGTATGAATACAGCGGGTGCGTTTAGCTGAGAAATACCGTTTGAACTCGATCAAGTTAGAACTTGCGTGAGAATTGTATTCCGAGCTTTTTACTAACTATTACAGGAATGGGTGTTGGCATTCTGTCTACTTACCCTCCAGTTGCTGCTATTTCTGGCCTTCATGGTTTGCTTGTGTATGCTGCTAGTATTGCATTGCCTTATTGGTTATTTGGTTTTCTGGGTCCCAAAATGCGTAAGAAGCTCCCCAATGTGTTTGTGTTAACTGAGTGGGTTCGGTTCCGGTATGGAATCTGTGCTTCTTTGTTAATTTCTGCTTGTACTATCATTGCGATATTCTTAGCAATGGTTGGTGAGCTTGCAAGTTTAAAGGCCTGTGTTGAAACTCTAACTGGAGTCCCCGGTTTACCAGTTCTGATTGTTGAGGCAGTTGTTGTTTCAATTTATACGTCACTGGGTGGGTTTTATGTTAGCTTCCTTACTGATAACTTGCAAACCGTTACCTTCTTAACATTCTTAGTGGTGTGTTCAATTGCAACTGGCTGCTATATAAAAATAGACCCAGCACTTGTGGGTAAAAGCCAATTGTTGAGAGCGAACACTTTAGGATGGAAACTCATCTACATATTGAATGCGGCATTGATTACTAGTGAGTGTTTCGTTGCTGGGTTCTGGTTACGAACGTTTTCAGCGAAAACAGATCGGGACCTCTACATCGCCACTTCGGTTGGTGGTGTACTTCAGTTTATGATCAGTGCTCTATTGGGTCTTCCCGGAATGCTTGCAGTTTGGGGGAAACTAATTGATCCTGACTCTACAACATTTGTTGAAGATTCGCAAAACTCTTTCTTCATTGTGATGAGGTCGTTACCAAAGTGGGTATCCGGATTTATTCTAGTTTTCTGCGTTTTTGTTTCCTCATGTGCTTTCGATTCAATGCAAAGTGGATTGGTGTCCACAATTTCCAATGACTTTTTTAGGAACCGAGTACGAATCATTTGGGTCCGAGTAATTGTGATTTGCATCTTGATTCCTACAATTGTTGTAGCAATTCAGTCAACTGATGTTTTGAGCATTTACCTTATTGTGGATATGCTGGCTGCTTGTGTAGTTCCAGTGCTCTTCCTTGGTTTGAGTAAAAAATTCTGGTTCATTGCTGGCTTTGACATCATTTGTGCCATCACCGGTGGTATTCTCACGGTGTTCATTTTTGGCACGATTTACTATCATTCGTCAGATGAGGGAGCAAAGTTGCTCATTATGTCAAATGGTCTTTTTGGTGGTGATTGGTCCGCTTTTGGAGCGTACGTAGCTGCTCCTGGAGGTTGTGTTGTTGGCTGTATTTCGGGAATCCTGATGCGTTGGGTTTTCTACTGGATCAAAACCGGCAGATTCTTAGCGGTATTTGACGCTCCTCCGGAGGGAATGGAATTTTGCCCTCAACCGGATGCTGTTTTACCGCCCTTGAAAAAGCCGTGGTGGGAATACGTTGGTATGCACAAATGGGGACCAACCATTGACTATTATTTCTTTGCTCAAGGTAAGGATGAGATTAATGCCATACAGCATGGTGTTATGGTTGATCTTGAGGAGAAGAGTGATGCCTCTTCGGATGATGCCAGCTTTTCTGCATCCCACAAGAAGAAGCTCATGATCAGAGAAAAGATCAAGGCCGTCCACTTCTAAATATTTTTATGCATTCTTTAAGTTCATTTCTTTATAATATAGTTTATTAAATTCCAGCCTCATTTATTGTGGGATTAACTATGTATTTTAACCGTACTATTAACTGTACCGTCATAATGTCTCCTAACTTCCTTACTCGCATCACTCATATTAGGAGTTTAATCTACGAATAAGTGTGTTCGACAAGTTTTGGTTTTAAAAATCCCCTAACTTCGCATTTGTAGCTTAGCGGGATGTATGATTAGTGTTCTCTCTGTTTATTATAATTAATACTGTTCGCAGTTACCTTGGAAACACAATTTAGGCAGCCTCAATTTCTTTCAATACGTGTTTAGACTTATTATATACCTCACTTTTGTTATTTGTTAGTGAAAAACTTAGAACAGTGTCATCAAATATCTCTGTTCACACTGGTTAATAACTCACAAAGTGTATCAACTATGTTTCACTTTATTAATAAATAATGTTTACGCAGGAATACTAGTAATCTCGAGCTGTTTATTGCGACCGCCGGCGGCCAGAACATCGCTCCAGTCAATACAATACAGATCTCGGTTCTCGGTAACAGATTCGCGGTCAATTGTAAACATGGCACGGTCTGCACGAATATCCCAAAGCCTAACCGTACCATCATGGCTTGCAGAAGCAAACTGATAGGCATTAGAAGGGTTTGGTGCAATACAGGACACGAAGTTACGGTGTCCATTCAGCTGCTTCACAGTAGCGTGTGTGCTAGAGCGAGGATCAACAAGAGTTATGTGACGAGCTGAAGAGCCACAAGCAAGCAATTGAGTAGTCTTTCCCAAGCTAGCGATAGAAAGGAGCGAAAATCCAGTAAGCTTTGTGTCTATACACTGGGTGGTAACCAGATCCCAAGTCTTTACTGTGTGGTCCTCACTCACACTATAAACGACATCAGGTTCAATAGGGTGAGCACATAGGTCTGTCACCGGGGCACTGTGGCCCTCTAAAGTGGCAAAGGAGCCCTTGAATCGTGCCTGTCCTAGTGCACGTTCGGCAACCTTGCGTCTCTTTTGGCTACTTTGGCTTTTAGTAGGTTCATTAGAGCCCGAAAAATCAGGTAGTTCCTTGATGCGGGAGGTCCACACCCTTAATGTCTTGTCCTGGCTTCCACTGATAATCTTCTCATTAGGCAGTACAGCCAGGCTGGTAACTACAGAGGTATGACCACGCAAAACTGCTGACAATTCCTTGCCTTCGGTGTTGTAAATGTGAACATTACGGTCACGACTGCCACTGACAAGTTTGGTGGAATTGAGCCACTTTACAGAGATGACTGCACCCTGGTGACCGGCCAATTGATTAATCACTGAGCCAGAACGGTCCCACACACGCACAATTCCGTCATACGATCCGGTAACGATGCTTTGATTTTTTGTATGTTTGGAAATGTCACAACTTGAAACCCAATCATCATGGTCAAAAGCAGCCATGAAGGTTGGCGGAAGAATTGCACGCACATACTCAAGAGTGACAACGGTTTCATTAGACATTCCATTCTCTGCCAAATAGTTTTGAAGCGTTCCTTTGAGCAACTGGCCATCAACCAAAAAGTCAAAAGGAATCGGCTCTGTATTCTGCAGAAGTTGATTAACGACCTCGGAAAGGCCATAACGTTTAAGGTCTACCGGTACATAGATAGGATTCTCATCTACCTTTACCTCCTCGTCCCTAGTGATCAGCTTAACACGGACACTCATTGGGTTAGTGAAAAAAAATAAATTGTGAAATTTATAAAATAAGGGTGGGTGTGCCTTTCCCAAGTCTAATGGTATGGTTATATTAGTGAGTACTGCTACCAATTCGATATTCCGCCTCTGTGGCCAAGCGGTAAGGCGCAGCACTAGTAATGCTGAGATCATCGGTTCGATTCCGGTCGGAGGCATATTTTTTCCTTGCTCAAAATATTCTAACGGTTACATGTAACCTGGCCTCTATACGATTCCCCTCCAACAAATAAATGCCTCTGTATTTCAACTTACTAATGATATACGACGCGGATGTCGGTTTTGACGACCGTACCCTTGACGGAGGTGCATTCCCAGGTTTGTCACGTTCCAGACTACAAAGGTTTATCAGGAGGCGTTTTTTTGCTGCAAACCTAAAAAAACAACTTTTTAATCTTTCTTTATCCTAAACAAGAAAGAAAATAAAAAATGAGTAGCTTTGTTACTCCTCAGCAACTTCAGGCACTACGCGAAAAAGGCCGCGTTTTAGTTACTCTTAAACAAAGTCTTGTTTACGATGTGACGGACTTTTTGGAGGATCACCCCGGTGGAGGTGAACTGATTTCAGATCTTCAAGAGCAGGACATGACTTTAGTTATGGATGATCCCCAATTGCACCAACACAGTGAGGCTGCCTACGTTGTTATGCAGGAGTATCTCATTGGAAAACTCCCTCAAGGCCTTACTTTGAACGGTAAGACCGCCTCTAAGTCCGATGCCAACGGGATCCCCAATGAACTGCGTGATGATATGGATATTGCCTCTGGAAACCTCGAGCTCAACGATGCCCACGAACGTATGCTTATTGAGGCTCTTCACCAGGTCACTGATGCTGAGAAAGACTACCAGGAGAACAATTTCATTGACTTGAATAAGCCAATGCTTATGCAGGTTATGACTTCTAACTGGTCGCGTGAATTCTACATCGAACAGGTACACAAACCTCGTCACTACAAATATGGTAGTGCTCCTATCTTTGGCAACTTTTTGGAGCCTTTGAGTCTCACTCCTTGGTGGGTTATTCCGCTTATTTGGATTCCTGCCAACCTTTATGTCCAGACCATTGCATTGCGTGGATTGAGTCTCCCCGTCCACGTTATCCTTTACGTATTTGGATTGTGTTTGTGGACTTTGGTGGAATACATTCTCCACCGCTGTCTTTTCCACCTTGATGATCACCTTCCGAATAACAGAGTTGCTATTACCTTGCACTTTTTGATGCACGGCGTGCACCACTTCCTTCCCATGGATCGCATGCGGTTGGTTATGCCCCCGGCCTTGATGGTTGTAATTACTACCCCTTTGTATCACCTTTGTCACTTTGTTTTCCGTCATTACTATGGGTCAATGGCCATTTTCTGCGGTGCTCACATGGGTTACGTTATTTATGATCTAACACACTACTTTGTGCATCACATTCGTCTGCCGAAGTTCATGAAGGAGACCAAGGTTTGGCACCTTGATCACCACTACAAGGATTACCAACGAGGATTCGGGGTTAGTACGAGGTTTTGGGACGTAGTGTTTGGTACTACTTACGTTGACACATCTAAGATCTAATCCTTCGGTATTTTTAACCATATATATATCGTAAGTACGTAGCATTCAAATTCCTTAACAAAAATAGAGTGTTTCCTTACCTCTAAGAGTTGATGTTTTTGTTTTTGCAGTATGCAGGTGTGTAAGCGGCACACGGCATATATGCTTCCCGACAATGTCATCACGATCTGGTCACAAATGCAGTCTAAAGTGGTATTGTTGTTACTATATCTTTAAATCTTATTATTAAGTAGTGTTTTTACATCTAAAAGCCAACTGTATTCAGCATGTTTTTTTTACGATCATATATCCAAGGAAAGAAATGGTTTGAGTGATGTAAAGAAGAGCTTTCAATTTTGCTTCGATCCGAATATGCAACGTTGTTTCAGGGCGACAAGTCATTCTACTTCTGGCCTTAACCTATATATTGAACTTGCAAGATTGAAACTATAGCCTTACAAAGTAAAGAGACGATAAGAAAAAATTATGTCCTATAATGTAATTTATAAAAATAAATACTCGAGACGAAGTTCTTAATAATAAACAAAAACCAACACTTTTTCATCTCACTTACACTTTTTTTTAATTTTTATGATATAACCCACCGTCAAAAAAAATACGAAACCTCTTTTCCCTAACCTCTTTTAATCTGCGATACCCACTGTAACGTTTTTTTGTAAGCGCGTTGAACCAAATTACTTTTTCTGTTATTATTACCGTGATAACGGAACAAGAATAAAACATTAGTTATATGTATTTAAGCCAAACCCTTAATTTAAGAAAATCTGAACCGATGATTTGCATTTGACACAGAGTTTTACACATTTCCATTCTTCTTAAAATCAGGGTACGGTTCACCGTGTTAAGTATATCTCTGCACTAATCTAAAATGAGAGTCTGCATAAGCAAACTTCTCGTTCTGGGCAATATTTATCTAACTCAAGAAATCAGGCTATTAGCTTTCCAACTTAATATAGAATATCCGTACCCTCCAGCTCTAGTACAACTTATTAAGGATAGCGATTCATATTTTTTCACGATCATTCTACTTCAACCTTTTAGAAAATGACAAAGCACTAATGCATATTATAATGCATTACATGCATTAACAGAAACGACCTTCCTTACCCGCTAGAATGATATATAAGAAGGCTATGGCAGTCAGTACATAAAAATAAAAATCGAGTCACGGAAATAAAAGCAACTTTCGTGTAGATCCTTCCTTCCCCTTTTACTTATATGGATTGGTTATCTACGTTAACAATTGGGGAGTTAGGAAATAGATACTTTCAAGACAATCTTAGCACAAAATACACAAAATTCAACATTCAAATGAAAAGCCCACCTCCAATCAATAAATTGAGCTTAAACCCTCTACAGGAGACAGTAATTGATTCTGTTAACAGAAGAGGACGTTCACGAACTTCAAAGTCTCTAATAACATTCGGTGCAAAAATCGAAACTCCATTTCTTGTCGTAAGAAACGACAAAATAGTTTCAGACTGTAGCCCGATTCAACCTGCACTGCAGCAATCATTTTTTGCATCTTCAAATATTAAGAATTAACCAGCAGTAATATTACAAAAAAAAAATTGACTAACACATCCGTCATTTCAAAATAGGCTGGGGGCTATAAAAATCCAATCGTGATGATTTGAAACAAATTTTTTTAGGAAATTTAAGAATAAAATAAAATAAAATAAAATAAAATTTTGATGCCATTATTAGATGGATCAAGAAATATAGTTAGCATTTAAATACTATGTAGTTGGATTTAAACCGCTCATAAACCACAACATCGTACAATAAATGATTAAGCACCTTTAAACCAACACCAAAACATGATATATTCTAATCTAGTAGCAAGCATCTACCCTGTATATGCATCTATACATCGGCACAGAATTACATTTCTTAGTGTGTTTAGGGTTTTGGTCCCAACATGGGCGCCCATGTAAAATAATATTTTACGAAGTGCTGATAAAAAAAAATAGGGCTGTACCATTAATTAAAAGTTCATAATGAAAGTATGACGCAAAAAAATCTAGGTTCTGAAGCTTATTTTTGTTTTATACAGCTGTACCTGGATCGCCATCAGGGTTATAGGTTTACCAAGTACAGTATTTTAGATCGGCCACTCGATCAAGGATAACTGCATCTCTGCAATAGGGTTAAGATAATTGAGTGACTTTAACCATTCGGTATATACCGCTGAACTAGATAGTGGAGTTTAGAAGGAAAGAGATGTATGTCCCTATTTCTCTCATTTTATCGTTTTTATACGGTTTTTACCTATCGATCTATCCAGTAAAAGTTAAAAGCATTAGCCAAGCTCTTTAGAAATTCCTCTTTATCAGGGTTGAGGTTAAAATACCCAAATAATGACACCTTTTCACCTGAGGCCCACGACTGTTGTGACACTATATTGCCAGTACTAATCGTGATGATTAATCGATTACACATGTATGGTCATATGGTCATATGACCTGATTGCGGGGATCTCGTGTGTGCCTGGTTACGAGCACAGCGGAAGTACTACACGGTGGAAGGTTTACGTATATCCGATACAGATCTGATACGATATTCCACGTATTTGAGAGTAATTTTATATATTTCTTATTTTCTGTAACATATTTGCCCGAAATACGAGTAATTGTTGCTTTTTACTAGCTTATCTTCCGTCAACCGGAAAAGCTGCGGAAGAATAATGATGCGGGGATCCAGATCACATGGACTAAATTATGCACCACAACCCCCCCCCCCAATCACAAGTAAACCAAACCCAATATTATTCCGAATTGCTGTGCCACATCAACTATAAATACGCTTAATTACTTCTTTTCTTCATAAACTTTATTCACCAAAAACTTTCTGACCACCTTAACTTATCTACACCTCTCAATTGATACTATTACAGCATGAGTGCCTTCACTACTACCTCCGCATCCGAGACCTGGGAATATGATACAACTCATCCCAAAGGTTTTGACACTTTGAAAGGCGATAATTTAAATATCCCTCAATCTCATCTTACAGTTGAACAGGAGCGTCGCCTCTCTTCTACTAACCACAAATCTGAACGTCCTGATCTGCGTTCATGTGTTACCCCAGGTGAGACAGGTGAGAACTCCGCCTCGGTGCTTCAACGTCGTCGCTCCAGTGTGCTTGCTCCCAAACGCCGTACTTCCCGAAAGGCCACTGGATCATTTGGTGGTGATGATCAGAAACCGCTTTCTTCGCTGAGCTCAAATGAAAAACAGAAAGTTTTGGAATCTCAAGGCAATGATGAGGCTTTGTATTTCGCCGATGATCTCCCAAAGACTACTTATGGTAGCAAGCAGTAGTAGTTGTACTTGAAGACATATATTTTAATTATATATTGCCATACATACATCATTGCATAGAATTAAATAGTAGATGGAATTTCCAAATAAAGTGTGCTAGACTCAGTAACTGTACCAGTTTATACTAAGTGAATCTGGTATTTAAGTTGACTTATAAGAAAATATATAGTGAATTTAGTCAGTAAAAAAATAAATTCGAAGAAAAGAAAAGGAAAAGGAAAATAAGAAAAATAAAGAAAAGGGGCTCTATAAAATATATCACTGTTAATTATAACTGATAACGAGTGTGTATGTGATCCTTTAAAGAACTCTGAAATTCAATTTAATAAACCTCCGATAGTCTTTGTCAGCAGAGTATCTTCCAATGAGCACTCCATTCAGGCATGTGGACATCGATAAATTGGACCCTGATAGTCCAGTGAATTTCCTTCCTGAAGTATATGAGAGCGGTGTAAGTGTTGCTGATGTAAAATCGGTACACCAGGAGGTAAAAAGCGCGTTAGGGAGCGGCAATGGTCCCCAGGCCCTTAAAGCGGCGGTGAGTAACCCACCGTATGGAAGCGATAAGGCTGCCAAAGAGGCTGCTTTAGACGTTGTTTTACAAGTCTTGTCCTCTCTGCGAATTTCAGAGATTGACGATGCTGTTAAAGGCCTCAACTCTGCTGAACAGACCGTTTTGGTGAAGTACCTCTATAAAGCTAGCGGATCCCCCCGAGGAAAGCAGTCTGGTGCTGTGTTGCTGAACTGGATGGACCGAACCTTTGCGATTGCTGGCCAAGGTGCCATTAGCAAGCACATTACTGATCGCAGAACTGTGTAGTGTGTAGTGTGTAGTATATATAAATCATCATTATTAAATATTGAGGCGTAGAAATTGGTAGAAATTGGTTAAAGAATGCATGCCCGCATGCACTTCCCTGCCTGGTACTATTCCCGATCCGTATACATTCCGTAGCTCAAAGGCAGACGCTGCAGAAGTGGGTGGTTAAAGCTTCCCGGGTACATCGGAGCATTGGTCCCCGTTTGAGTGACCCACGATCCATCTAAAGGCCCATCAGTCTGCACAAAGTTAATTCCACTGCTGCTCAGCTCACCACGAGCCGAGGTCTCACCGTGTTCCACAAAGTCGATCCCCACGGCCTCCTGGTTCGAAGTCAAACGGATATTAAACCAAGGCAAACTGTCAATTGTAACCACAATCACCAGAGTACAGCCCAAAGTATAGGCAGCCACGGCGGTAGCCGAAACCAGCTGGATCAGAGGCTGCCAGGCACGAGTGTGCTGTCTGTACGCAAATATCCCCGTAAGCACGGTACCAATTACACCCCCCAAACCATGAACAGCAAAAACATCCAATGGGTCATCCACGCCCAACGAGAACTTGAGCTTGGTGGAAAAGTTACACCCAACCGCACCCATGAGTCCAATCAGCAGAGCTGCCCAGGTCGGAACAAAGCCAGCACCCGGTGTAATGGCAACCAAACCGCTCACAACCCCCGAGCAGAAACTAATTAGAGAGAATTGAGGCTCCTCGGGCTGGGAAATTATATCGGCTTGCTGTTGAGAAACAAGGTGGTCCAAAATCATCCAGCTGAACCCACCCATGGCCGCACTGAGCATAGTATTAACGATTCCCAACAAAGACTCGGCCGGATTATCGATTTGGCTGCCTCCAGTAAACCCGATCCACCCCAGCCACATCATCATTGTGCCCTGTATGACCATCGGAAGCGAGTTCGGCGGATCCTCATGACTTGGAGCCCCGTAACTGACGCGTGGGCCCAGAACCAACGAGTACACGAGGGCACCGAACCCACTGGTGATGTGGATAATTGTTCCACCAGCATAGTCCAAGGCACCGAGCCGGTAGCTCCAACCGTCTTGGTGCCAGCACCAATAAGCCACAGGACAGTAAACAAAAGTCATCCAAACCACCACAAAGACAATAAGCGGGATGAATCGGCCACGTTGGCATGCAGCAGAGCCAATTAGACATGCAGGTACAACTGCGAAACCGTACCTCAAGAGAAGTCGCCCAACTACGTGAGCATCGTTAATATCGACATTGCGGAAAAAAGTGTGGTGCAGATCACCAACCAAGTGGGTCCAGCTCACCGAAGAATAGTCGTATTTGGTGCTGCTGTTCTCCAATGAGTAACCGATGACGTAGTACTGCAGCATCACTGCACACGCAAGCACAAGGCTGTAACTGAGCTGGGAAAGCGCTGCACGGGACGAAGTCAGGCCAGCACAGAAGAAAGCAAGGCCCTGTACAAACAAACACATCCCGAACAGGCAAAAGAAGATGTACGCAACATAGCCAGAGCCATCCATAAGGGTAAGGACTCGATGCAGTTCCTGTCCCAAATAGTACCCGCTCTAGATAGGAAGGGTCAGGCCGCCGGCACCGACATTACCGGCCGAAACGAAGCGAAAACGTAAAATTTATGGATCAAGTGAACAGTGGGGTTAGTAAACTGGTCAAAACGTAAAAGAAATAAAGCACGAGCGTTAATTAGTACATCGCGAACTTCTAGAATGTTCGAACCCTTAAGTAAGTATATATAAACCATATTTCATATTTCAACCTCAACTCCTCCACCATTTGAAAAAAAAAAATATTAAAATGCGCACCTACTTCGATATCTCAATTGGCAGCACCCCGATTGGCCGAGTTGTGTTTGATCTCTACAACAAAGACGTTCCCAAAACTGCAGAGAACTTCCGGGCCCTCTGTACCGGAGAGAAAGGCAAAGGTCAGCTTGGCGAGCCTTTGAGTTACCAAAACTCCACCTTCCACCGGATCATCAAAGGATTCATGATCCAAGGCGGTGATTTCACCTCTGCTGCTAAAGGCCAGCCCCTCGGAACCGGTGGTGAGTCGATTTACGGCGAGAAGTTCGACGATGAGGCGTTTGTACACAAACACGACAAGCCATTTCTGCTCTCAATGGCCAACTCTGGTCCCAACACCAATGGATCTCAGTTCTTTATCACCACTGTGCCTACCCCCCACCTCGACGGTAAGCACGTTGTTTTCGGTGAAGTGATTGCTGGAAAAGGCGTGGTTCGTCAAGTAGAGAACACCCCCACTGCGAGCGGTGATGCTCCAATTGAGCCAGTGGTGGTCACCGAGTGTGGTGAGGTCGGAGACGACGTTGATCTGGCCTCGCTTTTGTTCACCGATGATGGAACCGGAGACAAGTTCCCCAACGACCCCGAGGACGACGTTGAGCTGCAGAAAATGAGCGGTGACGAGCAGTTGAAAGCCGGTTTGGACATCGCCAAGCAGCTCAAAGCCATTGGCACCGAGCAGTTCAAGGCCCAGAAGAAAGAAAAGGCATTGCAAAAGTACCGGAAAGCGTTGCTTTATGCATATACTCACGATGTCGACCAAGGTCATGCACTCTACAGCGAGTTTGAGTCGCTTAAACTGAGCCTCTTTCTGAACACCGCTCTGCTCAGCAACCAGTTGGGCCAGCCTGCCCAGGCAATTAAGGATGCCAATGCTGTGATCAACAGCAGCGAGGCCAAGCCCACCGAGAAAGCCAAGGCGTTGTTTCGTCGAGCCCAGGCCCGTCGTTCACAAAAGAACTTCGAGGACGCGTTGGTTGATCTTGACGAAGCGGCTAAACTCGTGCAGGATGCAGGCATTTTGCGTGAGCAGCAGCAGATTAGAGAGTTGTTGAAAGCCCGCAAGGAGCAGCAGAAGCAGCAGTTCGCCAAATTCTTTAAGTAAAACTAATTAACTAACTAATTAATTAACTATTGAAATTTCAAGGCAAGGGCCTACCCAATATGGTGACGGTGAAAGCATTGACAGTGCACTGGCACCAAGACAGCTCGCCAATCTACAGCGTTTGCTTCCAACCAGGCACCAGTACATGGCCAAATCGCACTAATAGACTGGTTACCGGTGGCGGTGACAACAACGTGCGGGTGTGGAGACTTAAGTTGGGTGCAGACCTACACGAGACTCCACAGGTCGAGTACTTAGCCACACTCGCGAACCACACGTCTGCAGTCAACTGCGTTGCCTTTGATCCGTTCGGAAATGTGCTGGCCACAGCCGGAGACGATGGGGTGGTACGTTTGTGGGCTTTAACACCAACATCGGTCTCCAGTAACATCCAGGAATTCGACGATGCCGAGAACTGGAAACTGCTGCGATTGTGTCGGTGTGCTTCTGTAGACGAGATTTACGATCTTGCTTGGTCGCCCAATGGCAGGTACGTGGCTGCAACCAGCATGGATCGGGTGGTCTCTATAATTGACGCGTCTACTGGAGCGTGTGTAACCAGCCTTAAAGACCACAAGCACTACGTTCAAGGAGTTAGTTGGGACCCCAAAGGCGAGTTCATTGCTACACAAAGCAGTGATCAGCGATTGCTGATTTACTCGGTCACCGAAACCAATGCGAGTTTACAGGTTCGGGGGCCCATTATGAGGTTCGAAAAGAACCCCCAAATTTCATTTCACCCCGAGTCGTTTTCGTCATTCTTCCGAAGGCTTTCTTTTTCTCCGGATGGGTTGCTGCTAATTGTGCCTGCTGCTAGAAGCCACACGTCGGAGGAGATGCAGGAGTGTGCCTTAATGTTCACTAGGGGTAATCTCCAGACACCCGTGGCTTGCATACCTCTCCCAAAACCCAGCCTAGCGGTGAGATTCTGTCCTATTTTGTTTGAACGCAGCAAACCGGACCCACTGGTCGATCTGCCATACAAGATGGTTTATGCAATTGCAACGCTTACATCGATATTTCTCTACGATACGGAATCTGCCACTCCTCTGGGTATGGCGTCTAATCTACACTACTCCTCGATCACAGATATTGCGTGGTCTCCCGATGGGAGGATTCTGGTCCTCACCTCAATTGATGGGTTTTGTTCCACTTTTAGGTTTGAGAAAAACGAGTTGGGCATTCCGATTCAAAACCAGCCTGAACCACCTGCACCAGCCCCGATCACCACCGAAGAGCAAAAACAGCCGGCAGTGGTTAATACATTAAATGTACGTAGGAAAGCCAAAGCTACATAATGTTTATTTATTTTATCCTAACAAATTTATTTTTCGGTATTTACCTTACGCGCAGGTGTGGGTTCGCATGTATTTCTTTTGAAGATTATGTAAAACACGTGATTTTACCAACTGGATTTTAAATTGTGAGGGATTTTTCTGCATTTTTATATATGTTCCGTTTAACATTTCTTTTAAAAAGGTTGCCCTTGCCCAAAATCCGATCGTTTTGCTAATATAGTATACGGAAACGAAACCTACCTCTAAAGTGGGATACCCTCATCAGTGATAGAATAATTTTTCGGCTGCTCGGCACTACATTTCCGGAGTGCCCAATGCTGATCAAGATTAGCATATACATTTGGATTAGAAGAAGATAAAGTTGGTGATGTTATTTTTTTGATACTTTTGTTCATTGCTATAACCACTCAGAGTAATAGTGCATAAAAAGCATCCCTTTCCCAGAACACGGTCTGCCGATGAGGGTAGCCAATTACAGCCTTAAAAACTAACATATCCTGCAGAGGTTTAGGTCACTACTGCAGGACATAGACGTGTATTTGACCTAGCCCTTTATTGGCACGCACCCTGCCGATATTTCTTTGCCCTCGTATATTTACATATAACGGTAACAGTTCCAGTTCACACTGATTTATTGCATCGTTTCTGGGGGAGAGGATCTATTGGCGTTCTACAAATAGTCCAATTTATTTTGCATATTCCCTCCCCATTCTAAACGACTCCACATTAACTTGAGTTCCCTCTCTTTAGGCCTCTTACCAAAGGAAAAATAGACTAGCAGTTCAAAATGCCCTGTAACTCTCATGATGCATTGATTGTGCGGCATTTGAAGGAAATACATTGCAATAATGGCTCCCCAAAGTACAATCTGGACCGTCCTGAGTACCAAATTCCTGTGTGGCCCACTGAATGCGATTTGCATGGGTACCCCAAGGAGTACCAAACCGTTTCTGAACTGCCTAAATGGGTTCGAAACCTATCTGCATGCGAGAAAAAAGTCTCGCACCTAATGCACAGTTTATACACTGTGCAAGCATCACCGGAATACACAAGTTGGACACTGTGGAAACTTCGGCATATCCTCAACTGTGCACACGCAAATTCTGAAGATGATTATTCGATGAATTCAGTGGAGGCAATCAAACACAGCATCCAACGTAATTTGCAAATTGAGCGGCTTTCGGAGTTTCTGAGTGCTCGAAAATCACTTGAAACTGATCTCCATCAATACTCAGAGCAGCTGGACGATGTTCAGCAGCAAATTGACTCTGTGCTTGATGAGATTCTGTCTGGATTGGAAGAACTGGCTGATCCATCCAATCTCGAGATGATTGCCGAGTCGCTTAATGGACTTGACGGTAGCATACTCGAGATTGACCAGCAAATTCAAGACTCCGAAGCCAAATTCAATATATCGATGGCCCAGCTAACCCAACTGAACCAGGATCTGCACATTTATATCAATAAACTGGGTGTAGACGTGAGCAGCCCTAGCGATCCCCAGGTAAGCGGGCTTTCCAGCCCGAAACAGTCACCTGTTGAGTATACTGATATTTATCATTATCAGCAGGCGCAGCAGCAGCAGCATCAGCATCTCACAATAACAACGCCTGCATCGCCTACATCGCCAACAGAAATCATTCCAACTTCAACTTCAACAACTTCAACAACGCCAACAAGTTACGATAATGACAACCGAGTATTCGAATCTAATTTGATGGATCTTAGCATGGTTTGTTTCAATATGCGCACACTACTCGGAAATGTGCAGTTATCCAATACAGTGTTCTTTGCTGATTTAACAGCACTGGTGTACGCGGAACTGTATGGTCTCAATCAAATCTATAACCTGACGAAGCACGAACCTGGCTCATCGCTTGAAATAGCTGCCAGTCAGCTTCGCTCTCAGCATATTGGAATCTACAGGCACTGTTGGAGCATCCAGAAACACCACCAGGAAACAATAACACGTTTACTATATGAGCTCGAGTTCGTGAAATCGCAAATCGATTCCGCCAACATTAAGTTCTGCGAGGTCTGTGTTCAATACATGGCCAGAATCACTAATAGCGTAGACGAACTCAGAGCTGGAATGCACCAGCCTCGATACTTGCTGGACCAAACTCATGAAGATCTCAAAGGTCTTCACCAGCTTATGGTCGCTTGCATAGCAACAACCAACTAGGTTTGATGTTAATTTTTTTCAATTTATTTTTTTTACGTATTTTGTTATTTCTCATTGTTTTCTAACTAATGTCAAATTACTTTTTTTTCATTTTTGTTCGCTGATCTCAATCACACGCTGACGAGCCTTAAGGAGCATTTGTTCACGCTGTTTACGCAATTTCTCCTCTCTTTTCTCGCGAATTTCTACCCAGTTCGGATCCTCGTCCTCGTCCTCCTTCTCCTCGTTCTCTTGTGCAGCCTCAACGTCTACATTGTACCGGTCAAACAAGGTATTACCCTTCGATTTCGACTGGTGGATCTTCAGTAGCCGGTTTGTGGTCTGCTCAATGCTTTGTGTGATTTCCAAATCTGCTCTTATTTCGTTGTTTGAAGCAGTTGGCACAATCACACTAACAACGTTCACCATATCGTCAGTAACCGAGCGACGAGGGGCAGCTCCGTTGCTGGAAGCAGTGCTGGGTGCAGTATTAGTGTCGGTACTACGGAAATAGTACCTCGCACCCACCATCAATGCACCGAGCGTTGCAAAGAACAGTGTCGTTGACGTATCCGGCATTCCTTATTCGAGTTTAACCCTATTCCTCGCCACAAGCTCTATCTATATATATATAAATTACACCTGATAAATTAAATGGCGGTTATTCGGAAACAAATGGTCGTTTAAACGTATCGTTTTGATGCTGGATAGAGTACAGAAACTCCGCAATGCCTTCGCCCTCTTTAATCGTTCCTGCTCGAAGGTGGTCGTTTACAGCCGAGTAAGCGTCGTAGCACGAAGAACGATCTGTTGTTTTACCGGTTTCACTATATTTGCCGACTTCCTGGTGCACTAGGAACCCCTGCAGTGTCATGGGTGGGCCAATGGGGAGCTCGTAGCGCTCTATGTAACGTCTCAGCGACTCAATCGGCTGGTCAAAGTGGTTGCTTTTGGGCACATCGATCGTTTCGTCGGTTTCATGCTCTACATGAGCAACTCTGCCTCTTTTCCGCGGCTTGGGATTGACCATTTTTAAGTGAGAGAGAATCAACCAAACCTGCTTAAGAGCGTGTGTGCCTTACCCTTAAACAAAGGATCGTTTTAGATGAGTTCGCAAGCCCACCAGGTCAAACTGGACGGCTGCTCGCCTATCAGCCGGTACACCCTCAGTGGAAAGCTTGGTGAGGGTACCTTTGGCCAGGTACACCGAGGTGTGTTCAAACCGACCTCTACTGCGGTCGCTTTAAAGGAAATTATCACTCACGAGCGAGACGAGGGCATCCCAATCACCGCTTTACGAGAAATTAAGATCATGAAGGCGTTGAGGCACCCGAATATTCTTCATTTGTTAGACATGGCCGTTAATAACTCCAAGCCTGCTGGTAAACGCACGTCCACCTTCTACATGGTTATGTCCTACATGGACCACGATTTGTGCGGTTTGCTGCACAACAAAGAGGTCAGATTCACACTTCCGCACATAAAACTGTACATGAAGCAGCTGCTTTTGGGTGTCGAGTACCTGCACGCCCACCAGTACATGCATCGAGACATCAAATCGGCAAACGTGCTAGTCAGCCACGATGGTGGCCTGAAAGTGGCGGATTTCGGTCTTGCACGGATGTTTGTGGAGCCTCCACCCACGGTGAAATCTGTTTTTCCGGCCGAAAGGTCGTATACTCCAAAAGTAGTTACCCGGTGGTACCGTCCCCCTGAACTGCTGTTGGGAGACGATAGGTATACCCCAGCAATAGACATGTGGGGGGTTGGATGCATTTTCGGTGAATTTTTTAAAAGACGGGTTGTTATCCCGGGTAACTCGGACCCAGACCAGATTAGACTCATTTTCCAGCTCGTGGGCACTCCAAATGACGAGACAATGCCGGGGTACGACCGGCTTCCGGGGGCACGAGCATTGATGCCTATTCCTGTACAGCATAGTCAGATCCACGAGGTGTTTCATAATGTCCCTGGCGACGCCCGTGAGCTGATTTCAGGACTGCTTACACTCGACCCTTTAAAACGGTTCACTGCCAGCGGTGCCTTAACTTCAAAATTCTTCACCGAGGGTGTCCAGCCTGCTGAATTCGGGGCTCTGCCACACTTTCCACCCAGTAGAGAGATGGATGTTCGCCGGAAACGGCAGGCATCGTCTCCACCCCAGCAGCCACCCCAGAAAAAGACATTTAAACGGGCTCGTGCTTTTGCCCCAAAGGTCCACAAACGGAATCTGAGGCCACAGGATCAGATTCCACCGTATAAAAGAAACGAAAGGGATGCCAAAGGTCTTAATTATTGAATGCCTGTAAACTAGATGTACTTTGATATGAATTAAAAGATGGTTGTGGTTTGGTAGTGATGTAGCATTTATGCATTGTGATTTGGTTGTGATGTAGCATTTATGCATTGTGATGTAGCATTGTATGTAGCATTTATGCATTGTGATGATTCGATCGTGATGTACCATTTATGCATTGATGGTTCGATCATGATTCGATCGTGATGTAGCATTTATGCATTCATGATTCGATCATGATTCGATTGTGATGTAGCATTGTTTCGATTGTGATTTATCAACTGTAATGTATCATTTATGCAGTATTGTGATTCGATTGTAATCCATCAATAGGCTGAATAGTGCGGATCTATAGCAGTTATAATCCATCGGCCATAATCCATCGATTGTACTTTGTCGATTATAAAAAAAAACTATCGGACCATTAACCCGATGTGGTTTTACCGGTTAAGGTACCGATTGTACTCTAATATAATGGAAAAAGAACTTGCTGTACTTACAGGTTTACTTGTATAATTATGGAATTGATGTGGAAACGAGTATATGCGGTGGTCCTCTTTTTTTTTTTACTGTGGCGTGTGCTCGGTAATGCTAGAAAGGAAAACTACTCCGACTGGCATCGCTGCATCATCAGTTTTTTGTACTCCTCGGGGCTGTCCCAAAGACTGGCAGCCTGTCCATTAAGAGGAGATGAGTTGTTGGGCTCTCCAAGCAGCGACTGCAGGGAGAGAAGAACGGATTGGACGTTCAGAGCAGCGGACCAGCGCTCTCTGAGGATATCCAGGCAGATATTCCCGGCCATGTCGACGTTGGGATGCCACATGGGACTAACGAACTTCACCGTGGGAGGCGAGTAAGGGTAGTCGGAAGGGAACTCCAACGATATTTTGAATTTTAAGCCATCATAGTACGTATCTGATGGTCCAGTAATGGTTCCTGCCCAAACCATGAGGTTTGCATCCGATTCGGGGAATGCAGAGATGCCTGGAGGCGTGTTCATCATCAACTGCATAAGTTCGCTTCGAAGGCGTTTGGTGACTGAACGGGTCGCATTGGCATTCGGGGCCACAGCAGGGTCATTAGGGGTGGATTGGATGCTTGTGGGGGGCATAGTGGCGGCCATTGTGCTGATGGTTGTAGGTGGTTAAAAGTGGCTGGTGAATTTATAATTTATGTTTACAGTTTACTGGATGTGTGTTTGGGTGGCCTAGCCCTAGCTAGGAAAAATTGGGAATATGTAAGCAGCAGAAGGGAAAGAGGGATTTTTTAGCTGGTAGGTAATGAAAACAGATAGAGCTATATTAACCGGTTATAAAAATCTTTAAATACAATGGAAATTTCTAAATAATCTATATATCTATCTGAACAGGCCCTTAAAATCCAATATTAAGAGCCGGCGAACGGCCAATAGCTAAGTTACTTGACCGTTCGTCATGCATGAAAAAAAAGTAATTTGGGCACTATTTTGGTTAGTTTCCCATACGGAGTTTCTTAGCGTATCGCAGTCCACACCGATTACAAAGAGTTTTGGGTCCCATGGGACCTTTGCGCCATTCGGGGCTGGATTCCACTCCGCACTGCAAGCAACGCACATCGTTCTTCTTCTGGGATGTACCCTGACGTGCAGAAAGAGCTCCACCGTGGGCAAAAAGCCTAGCACCCTGTTCGAGCTCCGCCTGAACAACTGCGAGCTCCCTTGGCCTCCGCGGTAAAACCGGAGACAATGAGCTCTGTTGGAGGAGTCGCATACGGAGGTGCGGGTCGAAGTTATCGGGATCGCTGACCATCTGCTCCTCCTCGTGAATTGGCCTATTAGATGCCAATTCGTTTTCGTGGTCCGAGTACGAGAATGCTGAGGTACCGGGAAGCATCGCGTAGAAGTGTTCAACCTCGCGACCGGAGATACTAGGGATGAAGTCGCTGATGCTATTCAAAAATCCAGATTCAGCAGAGTTCTCAGGATAGCCATTGAGCCAGGTACTGCTGCCAAAGGCCTCGGAATTGCCGCCAGTCGGAGTAGCAATGGAGTTTCCGCTGTTCCGCCTGCTGTCGTTCAAGTTACCGTCGTAGTTAAAGTCGATGTTGCCTATTTTCCCTTTGCTCTGGATGCCTTGGTAAAGGTAGGAATTGTTATTTCGGTGCATGTCGGAGAGGTTGTGGCTTTCGCTGCCGTCAGTTTGACGAGAGACTAAAATGCCAACGTGGTATCTCATGGAGGAGAGCTGGGCTTCTTCGTATCCTGATTTGTGAACATCGTTCATTGGTGTCATTAACGCAACAATGGCATGGAGATCTGGATCGTCGAAGTAGCAGTCAAGGTCAACTTTGTAGGACTTCTCACTGGCGCGAAGCTCGATGGTGTTACGGTTTTGGATTCCCAATTGGGCTCTGGTGGAAGCTCGAACAACGTGCTCAGCTACGAGCTCGCTATTGGGGCCACCAAGCTTGGTCTCAAGGGCCTCTGCAATCTTGGTGGCATCGTCGGCACACCGGCCAAGCTCCTGCTCACTGGTGGGAGTGACCCAATGAACAATGTGGGGGACAAGAACAATGACTGCAACCTGCTCGTGAACAAGGACTTTGCGTGCACAGTCAACAATAAGTTGTAAACGACGACGGGACTCGTGTGGGCTCAATCGAGACCCGATATCCGACAAAAGCGGGACGGTGGGGTCCCGGGCTCTAAATGAAGTAAGTGATTTCGTTGGGGCTAAGCTGCTATAGTCCTTTTCACCAAACTGATGAATAAGTGTTGGTCTTTCAAATATCATGCAGAGAGAAAAGTACCAATAAAATTAAGAAAGGAAAAAAAAAGGTAAAGTCAAACAGCTCAAAAAATCAAGGTTTTTTTTTTCGATGAATTTGTTACAGGTTGTTTTATTTTTTTTTCTTTAATAAAAATTAATTAAAAAAAAACAAAAAAACGTTGAAAATAAAAGCACCAGAAGGGGTATGCGTGTGTTCGCACCTGCTTTTAGGTTTAAATAACAAACAAGAAAAAAAATACTGAACAAGTAACTTGTTAGTGAGTTTCTCTCTAGTTTACCTTAATAAGAGGTTAGAGGGAAATGCTTTAAGGTTTGTGGATCTTTTTTCAAAAGGGATGTGAGAAAAGGCGCAACTTAATTAATGGAAATAGGTTTTCACAGAAATTAAGTAATTTTTAGTCAATCCAAGCAATGGTGGACTGAACAGCACAGCGGTTCTCAATTAAGGAAGAGTTGTGAGTATGACTTTAATAGGTTTAATTATGATCAGAAACAATACACAAACGACTAAAGACGAAAGGTATCGATTTGGGAATCAATTAAAAATCAAACAGATTAGATGCGAGTAGTTCCGGGTAGATGTTATAGTAGTGAGCAGCCGTGAGATGTGTAAACTAGACTAAGATGAATGATAGGCCCCAAGAGTCCTTTGGAGGGTGGACTTACTTCTGTTGAATTTAAATTTTAAAATTTAGCGATGTCGCATTACACGAGGTATAAATGAGGTACGGCCAGGAATTAGGGTAAAGTAGTTTTGTGCATTTTTTTCTTTTTCCGTAATCTAGTGAATCATACGAAATTGCGCCCTTCGTCAAAAACATGTGGGCGAGCCCCAGTCTGGCCACTCACACTGTTGTATATGTGGGTTTGGGTGCATATTGCATAAACAGGGTTGCTACTGGCACTGGTCACTATACAGGTCTGGGCCATGTGACAAAAGCTAAAAACAGATTTGTGGAAGAGGGGAAAAAAATTTATGGTGACGGCTTGAGAAGGTGCTAAAGGCCTATTCAGATTATCATATATAGAACGTAAAGCGGTTTCATCCACCTTATATGTAGAACTATGAAATTTTTGCGCCACCAGAGGCCCGATAACTTTGAGAATTTTCGTTCAACTGTTCACACTACACTTCAATTGCCGCACCTGAGCTGTTACTCTCAACAAAGAATACGCGTATCAGTTGTTGTTAATACCCATACCCTATTTTATGATCACCGCATAGGTCCGGGATTCTCCGATAGGGCAGATTAATTCTCCCGAATCGTTGCATGTAATGTAATAGCTGTGCGAGAAAAAAAAACTGCATTGTGTCGTGCCGTAACGATCTCATCGTAAAAGTCACAGCATCTATCGTCGAGAACGAAATAACTATAAATAAGTCTAAGCCACACTGGATCATAATCAACCTACATGGGCGAACGAACGATAAAAAAAGTTTGCCATCACTTCCCCTCAGTTTATAGTTTAAGTCACTGGTCGCTCACGTTACCTAGAACTTCATTGTTAATTAGGGTTTGGGCCTAACGCCTTTTGGAAATCTCCCTCACGTTGAAAGTTGTTAAAACACTCCACTAACGATAATCACATGGTTACAGATCTTGTTTTGCTGGTGACACATATAAATTTCAGTAACGTTAGAGAAGTACTATATTTTTAAATCCGAGTTAAAACGGTTCAAAAAGCACCATTGATACAAACACGGGTACATTTAAATTACGCAACATGCGTCTGAAAAGAGCGTTTAAAACGCAAACCTTCTAGGCCAAGCCCCACTACACCTACTTGGTCACATGTGATTAGTCATCAATGATATGGAGAACTTGCATACTAATCTTCACACGCAGACGCTCAGGGACTAAGAGCTTCAGAGTTTCGCACGGAATCAACATTGCCCCACGCTATCGGGTCCACCGTGTCAGCCGTTTAAAAACGATCCAATCGATCGATCGACAGATCTAAGAATTTTTTCAACGCAACCAGGGGACGTTCATCATTTCTTTTTTTGGACAGGTTATTTTTACTTCTTGCTTGAGTTTATTTATATCTTTTCCTCTGGGCTCCTCTGGACCCTCTAAATGGACTGTATTTGTCACCTTGCGCTTTAGCGAATTTTTCGGGGCCCAGGAACTCAGACCCCCCCCCACACATCATATGGTGCATTACCCCATAAAAGCATAGTAGCCGCTTTTTTCACCACTGAGAACAGACCTGAGTGCGAGGTGGTGATTTTTTTTATACTGTTTGGCTGTAATTCTAAAAATATATATAGTTTTTAAATAAAAAAACTATTTATGAAATTTTGATTATTTGGCAACAACGACTTGCTTACCGTTTTTTGATACTGCGGCTTCAAATGCCTCTAAAAACTTCTCGTCAGTGCTCTTCTCCATATCCAAATCAATAGTGTTGATTGCTGTTTCACGCAACTCTTGCTGACGGAACATATCGGCTAGTTCCAAAATCATCCGCTCCCGGCTTTGTGGATTCTCCTTGTTCCACCGCGTAAGCCAGAATCCCTTGGATGTGACGTCTTTGAAAATGTAGAGTGAGCTTGGCAACGAAACTGGCTGCTTGGACATTCCACCGTACGTAACCATTAGTCCGCCATGGCCCAGTTGTCGTGCGATATTAGAAGCCGATCGTCCACCAACACAATTGAGGGCGAGTTTAGGGGGCTGGTCGGAGGTCCAGTCGCTGATGATGGTCTTAATGCTCTTGTCGTTTATCTGCTCCTCGGTAATGATGTGGTCAGCACCCAAATCGTGCAGTTCCTGCTTCAACTGGTCGATATCACGACGGTCTCGAACTACACTGATTGATCGGTAGCCCCACAACTTTCCCAGCTGAATTGCCATTCTTCCGACTCCTGAATTTCCACCATTCTGAATAAACCAATCGTTAGGGCCCAGTTTTGCAAAATCAGACAGCATTCTATACGCTGTACCGGGATTCACCGAGATGGTTGCGGCAAGTGCCGGTGTGAGGCCATTGGGTTTTCCAAGCGAGATCAAATCGCTTGTTTTGGCCACTTTGTGGCTTGACCAGGTTCCAAAACTCGCATTGCGTGGAATCACCCAATCGCCAACCTCAACCTCGTCCGAAGTGCCTGACTTCTCCACCACTTCAAACACGCCTTCGTTTCCGGGGATTGCCACAGGCTCAGAGCTGCCCAATTCTTTGGAAAACACTGGTTTAGAAGGGTAAACGCCCTCGATTTGGTTCTTGTCTGCAGGATTGATCGGTGCAGCCACAAACTTCAACAGCACGTCATCTTCCTTTAGAGCCGGAAGCTGGTACTTTACAAGCTGAAGGACCTCACTAGGAGGTCCATATGATGTGAAACCTATTGAACGTGCTGTGTGCACTAGTCGCTTTCCTAAAAAGTGAACTGGTTTCATTGCTGTACAAACCGTAAGCCAGAGAGAGTTCAAGCTTATGTGATTTTACTGGCCAAGCCGCAGTTCTGACCTTATCATGTCCCTCTTGTATGGCTTGGGAGGACAGAAAAAAAATGTCTGTTTTAAAAATCATAAATTATAAGTATATCATCAATTAAAAATTAAAAAAAAAAAAAAACTAAAAACGTAGGTGTTTGCCTGGGTTTTCCGGTTTGGGGCTGGTCTGGCCACCGTTCGGTGATTGGTAGGTAAATTGGTAATGTGGGAAGGTGGTCGTAGGTGGGGGTGGTGAAGTAAGTTAATGGGCCTTATCTGCTTTACTCATATGGACCTTGCCCATGTGCAGGGAATTCATGGGTCCCACCGGTAACGGCCAGTGCAGTCAACTCACGCATAGAGAAACTCCAGTTTTACCGCTTTGCATGCGGCTTTATGTACTATCACTATCGCGAAATTGGTATAATATTTTGTATTGCATTGAGTGTGTGGAGTGTAATGGTCCTTATCACTTACTCAGATGGACCTTGCCCAAATGCAAATATATTGGAAACTTACCGGTATCGGCACTTTTATGACCCATCATGCAAAATTTCAGACTTACTAAGAATAATAATTGTGGAATTGATAAGTAGGTGAAATCGTTTTATTGAAACTACAAAATAAAAGGAGGAAAGTATGGGCTACCCGGATGTAGAAAAGCACGCCAAATCAAGCTCGGATGTCTCTCCTGTTGAATCTAATGATATTCATCCTTACTATTCCAACCAGAGTAACAACGAAGACGAGGAGATAACGCTGGAACGTATCTCCTCTAGATACTCGGAAAAGAATGTCTATGGTGAATTGGATGACCACGAAATTGATTTGAGGCGAATGCAAACTAGAGCCTCAGTTACGTCGAGGGCAGAGCAATCCTCGCTGTACCGTGAGTCCTCGCATATAGAAATGACGTGCACCGATGCAATGCCTTCAGGAATTGAGTTTGAGAAAATTGACCCTGAGCTAGTATCATGGGAAGGTCCTGAGGACCCGATGAACCCCCGAAACTGGTCGAAGTCTCGAAAGTGGAAAATCACAATCCTGACCTCAATTCAAGCAATTGTCCCAACCTACGCCTCCAGTGCAATGGCACCCGTTGTTCGTAACATTTTAGCTGATTACCACAACTCAAACCGTGCTGTAGGTTCATTCATGGACAGTATTATGGTTTTGGTGTGGGGTATCGGGTCGATTATGTGGTGTCCCCTATCTGAAGTGCTTGGACGCAAACACATTTTGCTTTTTTCGTCGTTTGTGAACATTGGGCTTAGCATTGGGTGTGCACTGTCCCCCAATACCGCCTCAATGATTGTGTTTAGAGGACTTTCGGGTGTTTTTAACTCCACTACTGTGGCCATGGGTGCTGGTGTTATTGGCGACATTTACAACGAAAAGGAGCGTCAATGGCCCTTGGCACTCTGGGACCTCACACCGTGTTGTGGGCCGGCAATTGCTCCAATTGTGGGTGGTTGGATTGCAGAGTTCACTGATTGGCGATGGACTTTTTGGATTATTGTTGCATACCAGGGGCTTTCGGTTATTTTAATCGCTTTGTTTTTTGATGAAACGTATCCTCAAGCCATTCTAACCCAGAAGAGGAACAAACTGCGTAAACTTACTGGTAACCAAAACTTGCACACCATTTGGGATCTCACGCGCGAGTCGCTGTGGAGGCAGGTAAAACTAGCGATTATTCGCCCAATTGCATTTTTACTGTTTAACCCGGTGGTTTTGCTCTTGTCCATTTACATGGCTTACACTTATGGGTTCATGTACCTCATCCTGAACGACTTCCCGGATCTCTGGACCGATGTGTACCACTATTCCGATGGAATCAGTGGTTTAATGTACATTGGATACCTTATTGGCACAATTGTCGGCGTGTTTTTCTGGACCTCAATCATCAATTGGTGGTACGACCGGCGAGTTGCCCAGGGGAAGGTTATAATGGAGGATAGGCTATTTTGGCTGCCATTTTCCACGTTATTTTTTGCTGCAGGGATGTTCTGGTACGGTTGGAGCGCAGAGGCGCGGCTTCCATGGCCAATGCCAGTTGTTGGTATTGGGATTTTCAGCTTCTCTATCTTTTGCGTGTTCCAGTCGGTTCAGTCGTACTTGGTGAGCTTGAACGTGCGTCTGGCAGGTTCAATTCTGGCTGCATGTGTGCTCTTTAGAAGCTTCTTGGGTGGAACCTTCCCGGTGTTTGGACACGCCATGTACAAGCATCTTGGTTACGGGTGGGCCTCGACCACTGTGGCCTTCATGGCATTGGCATTAGGAGTTCCCTGGCCGATTCTAATTTATATGTACGGGCCCCAACTCCGTGAGTGGGTAGACCGTAATGTTAGCATAGGCTAGGCTAGACTTAAGTTAAATTAATCAGAACCGAAACGAATAAACATTAGACCGGCTACGACGCTGGTTTATTCTTTTTTGAGAAAGGTATCCGTAGAATACGCCACACATTGACCCCGCAACGTGTCCAGCATAGTCAATACCCGCAGTGGCACTTCTACGTGAAGCCATTGCGAACACATTGAACCCCGCAGTGGCTAAAAATACGTACCACGCACCAATTGGGAGCGGAATAAACCAAAGTGCTAGCTGTGCCTGAGGCATAAGGTACGAAAAAATGCCCACACACGAAAAAACCGCTCCCGAAGCACCCAAAGACGGAAGCAGAAGCTGGGCACGGCCTACTAATCCAGGAAGAATCATGCTTCCAAGCGAGCTCAGCATGCAGGCATCAAGATATGACTCTAAAAACGTAGTTGATCCCATCCAACGAGCAATTGGAGTAGCAAACTGGAACAAAACAAACATGTTAATGGCCAGGTGCCAGAAGTTCTGGTGGCTGAAAGCCGAGCCCATCAGTTGGCCAGCATTGAAGTAAGCCGGTTGTTTTTGGAGTAAACCGTACTTAGCCATGAATCTCTGCGGAGCCCCAGGCATTCTCCAGGCCAGAAACCCCGCGATGTTGAGCCCGATAATTGTGTAAACGACATTTTCCGGATTCCGTCGAACCGGTGCCATAAATGGAAGTTTCATGATATAAGGCAATGCAAAGTAGTCAAAAGCCACAACTCCTGCCGTAACTGCGAGCGGAACTTTGTAGGTATTCAGCCAGTTTCCAGGACCAGACCCTCCCCGATTAGCAAACCTGGGTCGTAGCTCGCGGTGAGTAGCGAAAGATCTAAATGTGCTGCTTAAACGCAGCTTTAAAGCGCCAATTCCAAGCTTAAACATCTTGCCTTGTTCTTGGATTATTATTTCCCTTTAGTTTTTCAAGTCCCCAAAGCAAGGGTAAGGTAAACTAAATAAAAGTCAGCTCCAAAACTTCCCTCCCACACTCCCAAGGACACTGTGATGAAATAACGGTGCAAACTTGACCCAAAGGCAAGAGAGATCTAGACACCCACCACTATGCAGATAATCAACGTGTACCCTAACCACTATAGCAACGAGCAAACTGTCCGAAACGCCTACATACCCCAATTAAATAAGCCAATTCAATAATTTCAGTATTTAGCAGCGCGATAATATATACTTATCCGGATGATTTTGCATTTAAAAGGAGTAAGCTGTAATCAGCTACAATTTTTCCCGGTTAAATCGAGCCCTTTAATTTTGCGCAAGCAACAAACCTGGCTTGCGGCTTGCTTAATAACCGCTGCCACCCCCGCTAAAGCCGTTGAGACGTGACAGCGGGTTACAAGCCAAGGCAGGCCTAACCCCCACGTCAAGTGTCTTATAACCGGCCCACTTCCCACCTTGAAAGGCACATCTTACCACCCTTCCCACCAACAATATGACCACCGAGAAGAAAGGAGCAATTGAAAAGAGCATCACCATCACTGTTCTTGGTGCCAGTGGTGACCTTGCTGCTAAGAAGACCTTCCCTGCACTGTTCACTCTGTTCGCCCACGGTCTTCTCCCCCCCCAAACTCGCATCTTTGGCTACGCTCGTAGTGATTTGAGTCCCGAGAAGTTCCATGAGAAGATCAGCAGCCACTTCGACTTGGTTGGTCCCGGTAAGAACAAGGTTGAGGAGTTCAAGAAGATCACCACCTACGTTCGTGGTGCATACGACGACGACGAGCACTTTGCTGTGCTTAACAAGGCTCTGGACGAGGCTGAGTCCAAGATGGATGAGAAGAACCGTTTGTTCTACCTCGCCCTCCCCCCCTCGCAGTTCGCCAGAGTGTGCAAGCACCTTAAGTCTCAGTGCTACATCAAGCCCGAGCAAGGAATTCTGCGTGTGATTGTTGAGAAGCCCTTCGGCCACGATCTTGCCAGTTCTCGTGAGCTCCAGAAGGATCTTGCCCCCCTCTTCACTGAGGCAGAGATCTACCGTATTGACCACTACCTCGGTAAGGAGATGGTCAAGAACCTGACCATTGTGCGTTTCATGAACTCGTTTATGATGGGATGCTGGAACCGCAACTCGATTGCCAACATCCAGATCACCTTCAAGGAGCCCTTCGGCACTGATGGCCGCGGTGGCTACTTCGACGACATTGGAATCATTCGTGACGTCATGCAGAACCACTTGGTGCAGGTTCTCTCGCTGGTTGCCATGGACGCCCCCGTTTCCGACAGCCCCGAGGCCGTTCGTGACGAGAAGGTCCGTGCCCTCCGCTCGGTTCGTGCTATTAAGGACGAGGATGTTGTAATTGGCCAGTACACCGGTGGTGAGGTTGACGGAAAGTACCACCCTGGCTACAAGGAGGACGACACTATCAAAAACAAGGATACTAAGACCCCCACCTACGCTGCTCTTACGATGTACATCGACAACGAGCGATGGGAAGGCGTTCCGTTCATTCTCAAGGCCGGCAAAGCCCTCGACGAGTCGAAGGTCGAGATCCGCCTTCAGTTCAAGTCGGTTCCTGGTGCCAGCAAACAGCATGTGGCCCGCAACGAGCTTGTGTTCCGTGTGCAGCCCACCGAGGCCATCTACCTCAAGATGAACACCAAGTTCCCCGGCTTGAACAGCGACGCCGTGGTTACCGACCTCGATATGTCGTACCGCCGCCGTTTCTCCAACGTCACTATCCCCCAGGCCTACGAGTCGCTCATTCTCGACTGTATCAAGGGCGACCACTCCAACTTCGTGCGTGATGACGAGCTCGACGAGGCGTGGCAGATCTTCACTCCCCTTCTGGAGAGAATTGACGCTGGCAAGATCCCAGTCCACTCTTACCGCTACGGTTCGCGTGGTCCTCCCGAGGCTGAGACCCTCGTTAAGGAGAAGGGCTACGAACGCAGCAAGGCTGACGAGAAGTACACTTGGCCCACCACTTCTGGCCACACCAAGTTGTAGGATGATGGTTTACTAGAGTAAATAACTGAATAATAATGGCTAAACAAGTTTAGGTGGTACAGGTTGTTAAATTAGGTGGTAATTACACACTGAGTACGCTGGTATCATCCGATCAGGAACGGTTAATTAGGTGGTAACTACACACTGACTCAGGTCATTCACAGGAACAGGTTATTTTGGGTAACTACACACTTACTACTTTTTTTATTAGATGATAACTCCACACTGTGGTATCACCCGATCAGGAACGGTTAATTAGGTGGTAAACACTGACTCAGGTCATTCACAGGAACAGGTTGTTTTGGGTAACTACACACTTACTACTTTTTTATTAGGTGGTATCTCCACACTGAGTACAGTGGTATCACCGATCAGGAACGGTGGTAATCTCACACTGACTCAGGCCATTTAAAACGCGGTTGAATACTACGCAGTTCTTATTTTTTACTTAGTACCACCCGATCTATATGTTTCATGTCATTTTATTTTTAGCATTGTTTACTTAACAAATCAGGGTTTCCCGTAAAGGTAACACCCAAACACCCTCACACCAAAACACAACCACGTAACAACAACTTCACAACATGTGTGGTATCTTTGGCTACATCAACTATCTCGTCCCCAAGACCAAAGGGGAGATTGTAGACACTCTTCTTGAGGGTCTGCAGCGCCAGGAGTACCGTGGCTACGACAGTGCCGGTCTGACGATCGATGGCGACAATGGCGAGCAGCTTCTGTTCCGCCAGGTCGGCAAAGTGAAGGAACTCGGCAAGCTCGTGCACGAGGCGACCAATTTCGACAAGAACCAGGTAGAGGACTGCCATGCCGGTATCGCACACACTCGTTGGGCGACCCACGGAGCTCCGGCAACCCAGAATTGCCACCCCCAGCCCAGCGACAGCGAGAACGAGTTTTTGATTGTGCACAACGGAATTATTACGAATTATAAGGAGCTCAAGCAGTTTCTGGCCTCCAAAGGCGAGAAGTTCACCAGCGACACTGATACCGAGTGCATCGCTAAGCTGTTCCGGTACCTCTACAACGAGAACAAGCGTGCTGGTGGGTACCTCGACTTCACCCAGCTGGCCAAACTCGTTGTTCGCGAGCTCGAGGGTGCTTACGGTATGCTCGTGAAGTCAGTTCATTACCCTGCCGAGGTCATTGCCAGTCGCAAAGGATCGCCCCTGCTTGTGGGTGTGAAGACTGACCGGAAGCTCAAAGTCGACTTTGTGGACGTCGAGTTCCAGGACCCCACCGGAGCGGCCAATGCTGCTGCCCTTGGTGAGCTGCAGACCCTCCAGGACGGCAACTCGCTGACTGTGGGCGGCCATGGCGCCTCCAACGCTGATTTGAGACACTCGCAGTCTCGTGCATTTTTGTCTGAGGACGGACCGATCCCCACTGAGCTGTTTGTGGCCAGCGATCCGGCCGCAGTGGTGAAGTACACCAAGAAGGTTTTGTTTTTGGAGGACGACGACATTGCCCACATCTGCGACGGTGAGCTGCGAATCCACCGGGCCACTCACAAGACCGGTGAGTCCACAATCCGCCAGATTCAGACGCTGGAGATGGAACTGGCCCAAATCATGAAGGGCAAGTTTGACCACTTCATGCTGAAGGAGATCTACGAGCAGCCCGACAGTGTCGTGAACACGATGCGGGGCCGTGTGGACTTCGACAACTTCAGCATTCAGCTCGGCGGTCTTCGTCAGCTGCTCACGACGATTCGCAGGTGCCGTCGAATCCTGATGATTGCCTGTGGCACGTCGTACCACTCGTGTTTGGCCACCAGGCAGATCTTCGAGGAGCTCACGGAGATTCCGGTGAGTGTCGAGCTCGCCTCGGACTTCCTCGACCGGAAATCGCCGGTGTTCCGGGACGACACCTGTGTGTTTGTTTCGCAGAGCGGCGAGACCGCGGACAGCATTCTCGCCCTCAAGTACTGCAACGAGCGCGGTGCTTTGACGGTGGGTATTGTGAACTCGGTGGGCTCCACAATCTCGCGAATGACTGCTTGTGGTGTGCACATCAATGCCGGACCGGAGATCGGTGTGGCCTCCACCAAGGCCTACACCTCGCAGTTCGTTGCCCTTGTGATGATGGCTCTTTCGCTGTCGGACGACAGTATTTCCAAGACCGCTCGTCGTGAGGAGATCATTTCGGGGCTCGGCAAGCTCAGTGGCCAGATCAAAAAGGTGCTCGAGCTCAACGACCAGATCAAGGAGATGTGCAACGACGTGCTGGCCGACCAGAAGTCGCTGTTGCTGCTCGGTCGCGGGTTCCAGCATGCCACGGCTCTTGAGGGTGCATTGAAGATCAAGGAGATCAGCTACATGCACTCCGAGGGTGTGCTGGCAGGAGAGCTCAAGCACGGTGTTCTGGCTCTTGTGGACGAGAACCTGCCTATGATTGTGCTGGCCACTCGCGACTCGCTGTTCCCGAAGGTCATGTCTGCCGTCAACCAGGTCGTTGCTCGCAGTGGTAACCCGATTATTATCTGCAACGAAGGCGATGGATCCCGCTTCGACCCGAAGTACCGCACAATTGAGGTCCCGGCAACGGTGGATTGTCTTCAGGGTGTGCTTAATGTGATCCCATTGCAGATCATGAGCTACTGGCTGGCCATTCGCAAGGGAGTTGATGTTGACTTCCCTCGTAACCTTGCTAAGAGTGTCACTGTTGAGTAGTGTGTACTAAGTAAGTTAGCATAATAAGTAATTGTAGAACGAACGTAGCATTATCTGTTAAATAAATAAGAAGAATAATACAGGGCCTAATTAGTGGGTGGTTTCAAGTTATTCGAGGTACACTTACACCCTGGAAAGTAATGATGGCAAAGAGCAGAGAACGCAGTTTGTCTACATTTGAATTCTAAACCCGGACTAATCGAATTGACTGTGTTTACATTTGTTCAGGCAGCGTGGGTTCAGAACTGATATGCGGCATAATCAAGCACCATAAACAAGCACCATAAACAAGCACCATAAACAAGCACCGTAATTCATTGAGTAGAAATATTGTTTTTTCGTTATATCACATATATACTAAATAATCTTTAATTTTCCATTTCCCTTCGACTTGATTTTATTACTCCCTTGACATTCATGCATGATTGCTTGCTGTGCTTATAAATTAGGCGATTTTGACCGTTGATTTTTATCATGACAACTTTTGACGATCAGAGCGATGAGGAGCTCAATTCCCACGATTTCTCCTACTCTGAAGAGCGTCAGCATGACTATTTAAACGGTAAACTGCATGCTCTGGATACAGTAAGCCACGCTGCAAATTTCAAGTTTGAGCAGTTCCCCTACCGTGATGTGGGTGATCTCCCACCGGTTCCGGAGTTTCGGCGAAGTGCCGAGCTTGGCTCGAGGAGAAAGACGCTAGACCAGTATGATGCACCCAATGCTTCGGAGCTGAAGGAACTGGTTGCAATGTACGGTAATGTGGCTGAGGTTATTGACATGAGACGTAAATTCATGGAAATCAGTCTGCAGGACGAGCGAGAGAACCCGAAAAACCAGCCTGGATGGCATATTTACCCGCCTCCTCCCGAACCCGAGTACGATCCAGTCACTAAACACTTTATTATCAAGCCTAAAGTGCAGCCTTCCCCGGAAACGGTTGGATGCAAGTTCAATATGGACGAGATTGAGGTCCCCAGTGCTAACGAGTACAAGTTTGAGGCCGATGACAGCTGTGTTTATCAAGTATACGAGAAAGGAAGCACGAAACCAATTGCCGATATCCCCACCTTGCGAGACTACTACATCGCAGTGGACCGTGCCACGGCATTGAGTGTCGATGGTCCCACTAAAACGTTTGCATTCAGGCGTTTACAGTATTTAGAGGCTCGCTGGAACCTCTACTTCCTGCTGAACCAGGACGAGGAGCTGGCAGCCAGTAAACGAGTGCCTCACCGTGACTTCTACAACGTGCGAAAAGTAGACACCCACGTTCACCACTCTGCCTGCATGACACAGAAGCATCTGCTGCGATTTATTAAGAGTAAAATGAAGAAGAGCCCCCACGAGGTGGTCATTTGCCGAGATGGACGACTGCTTACTCTCGCGAAGGTGTTCGAGTCGCTTGGGTTGACTGCTTACGACCTTAATATTGATACACTGGACATGCATGCCCACTCCGACGCCTTCCACCGGTTCGACAAGTTCAACCTGAAGTACAACCCCGTGGGCGAGTCCCGGTTGCGAGAGGTGTTTTTGAAAACCGACAATTTCGTCCAGGGACGGTACCTGGCCGAGATTACTAGAGAGGTTTTCAGTGACCTGGAGCAGAGCAAGTACCAAATGGCCGAGTACCGCATCTCAATCTACGGCCGACACCTCAGTGAGTGGTCCAAACTGGCTGCCTGGTGTGTGGACAACAAGCTGGTGAGCGACAACGTCCGTTGGCTCATTCAGATTCCGCGACTGTACGATGTGTACAAACAGTCTGGAATCATTGAGAACTTTAGCGAGGTTGTCCACAATATTTTCCACCCTCTTTTCGAAGTGACGCAGAACCCGAAGTCCGACCCGAAGCTCTACGCTTTTCTGCAGCGAGTAATTGGGTTCGACTCCGTGGATGATGAAAGCAAGGCTGATCGTCGCATGTTTGCCAAGTTCCCAACGCCTAAAAACTGGACAAACAAGCAGAGTCCGCCGTACTCGTACTACCTGTACTATTTATACGCCAACATTGCCTCGCTTAACCAGTACCGCAAACGACTCGGGTTTAACACATTTGTACTTCGGCCCCATTGCGGAGAGGCAGGCGATCCTGAGCACCTTATTCCGGCTTTTATTACGTCCCAAGCCATTTCCCACGGTATTCTGCTCCGCAAGCTGCCGGTAATGCAGTTTCTGTACTACCTAGAACAGGTGGGAATTGCAATGTCCCCCATCTCGAACAACGCTTTGTTCTTGTCGTACGAAAAGAACCCGTTTGTGTCGTACTTCCGGAAGGGATTGAACGTCAGTTTGAGCAGTGACGACCCGCTTCAGTTCTCATTCACTCGTGAGCCGTTGATTGAGGAGTACAGCATTGCAATCCAGATCTACAAGCTAACAGCGGTTGATTCTCGTGAGCTGGCACTGCTGTCAGTCAAGCAGAGCGGGTTTGAGCACGAAATCAAGAACCACTGGGGCTACAACATGCACACCGGCGAGATAAACGTTGAAAAAACCAACGTTCCCCGCCCTCGTTTGGCCTACCGTTCCGAAACGCTGAAACACGAGCGTTTGCTGGTGGAAAAATACGGAAGACAGGGAAGTGCTATAGAGAAACATTAAATAACAAAACTACTTATAATTTATACGACAATTGTGGACTGTTTTGGTTTATGGACCAGTCTGTAGGACATAGTATACAAAATCAGGGGCATGCCAGGCTGAACCCGCCTTACAACCATCTGTGCAGAGAAGGCGAAGTCGTTGTGGTAGTTCTTTTCAACACCCAACTTGGCTTTACCAGAAACGTTAATCATCATGTTTATTGCTTGCTCGTTTCCATTAGGGAAAGGATGAACGTCCCAACCAGTCATTTCATGGCGTGAACGAACTCCGTTTTTGAGCATTTCTGTGAATGCAGCAGGCCCGACCAGCGGGTTACCGTTCCAGACGATGGTTGTGGACTCCGTGATGGACAAGGGCGCTTTAGCCGAGGGACTGTCCAACTGCTTGAAGAAGTCCGTCAAAAACAGCTTGGCTTCGCGACTCGTGGCATCGAGAAGCGGGTGCATCGCATTGTTCGACATACAACGAAACTCTAAATCTGTGATTACGTCAGGGGTTTTTCATATGAGCTCAGGCTCAGGCTCAGGCTCCGACCCAGGCTCAGGCTCAGATTCAGACTCAGACTCCGACTCCAATGGCCTAGTTTTCAAGCGTAAAGCCGTTATGGTGGGCCCTCCAGCCAAATCGAGGCGGTTGCAATCGCTAGATATGGCTACGCGTGCCCAAATGCCCGTTTCCCAACAAACCGAGCCTGTTGTAAACGACACTGATGGGCTGGACCCAGAAGCCGAGTACGAGGCATGGAAGCTAAGGGAGAAACTAAGGGTGAAACGTGAAATTGCCCAGATAATGGCGGAGGAGGATCGTAAATAAATAAATAAATAGGTTTAAGGTTTTAAGAAAGTCGGTGCTCGGCTGCCTTGATCCACTGCAGCTCGCTTTCGGTTTGGGCCATTGATTTCAAAATGCTCAATGCGACCCGTCGCTGCTTAATTGGCACAGCCTGCCAGTTTTGATAGTGTCTTTTCGCATGCTTGAATTCTCCGTGTTTTTGTTCCCATGTCAGCTTGAGATTGAGCTTGATTCCGTCAAGCGATTCTATTGTTCGTAAGACTCGATCGAAGTTGGGCTTGTCATTATTCAGAATGTACTGGTAGGCCAGCGACACTTTAGAGGATTCGTTTTGGTTTTTAGTAGTAGTACTCAATTGCTCTGCTTTAGGCAAATCTGTTTTAGCAATGTGTTTCACCAGGGAGGCCTGGTCCTGCCCCTGCAGTTCAGGGAGCTCGCCTTCAAAAGTGCCCAAAGCGACTTTCAGAAGCGTATCGCTGTTTTTTGTGGCTTGGGATTCCTCGAAATCAGGACTAGAATGCAGTTTTTGCATAAGACTCAAGTCTTCGGTTTTATAAGCTACTCGAGCAATTGACAATGCAACCTCGTTGTTCGAGGTCTGTTTCAAGCACGAGTCGGCAATTTCACGAGCAATGCTTTGGTGCGATGGCGAGTTGGCCAAAACTCGAGTTAAAGCGTACATTAACGCTCCGTACTGGGAGGAAGTGAGATGAAAGAACCTTTGCAGGTACCTCCAAAGAAGAATGCAAATGTGGGAGGAATTATGGCGAGCAGCAAATCTGGCCACATCGGTCATGACACTAACGTGCATTGGCGAGCCTTTGGCTTTCATTATAAACTTCAGACCGTGGTTTAATAGTGAAAGGTCGTCAAATGCCATAAGCGACTGCAGCAAAATTGTCTTGTCAACACTCTCCATCACCAATTTTTCACCCGACCGGGTGTTGAGTTTGTACAAGGCTGAGAGGTGTAACGGAGTCAGACGCGGGTGGTAAGTCACCAAGCCTCTAATCAGTCGTTGTTGGTGTTTGAGGCTTGTGGATTGGTTGTGCTGGGAAAGGTACAGCACGGTTGCTAACGCATACTGTTGCTGCTCTAAAGCACTCTCGATCTTCTCGTGCCATTTCGAGCACTCAGCAGTCTTTTTGAGCGCCCTTACCAGGCTCAAGGTACTGGGCATACCCGCGATTTTTCACTTTTATGAATTTCCACTTTATTAATTTCCACTTTGTGAGGGACCTTACCCCATGATCCCATGGCCGGCCCTTCGGGTCAACCAACTCGACGCGATGCTGCTAGACTGTGAGCTGGTTGGCCAGTTCAAGGAGCAGTTGCATGCAGCATTTAAGTACTGGAGGCCCGAAATTAAAGATAAATACTCGTCCGAGCTGCTGCTGGCATTACAAACGCTGCTCTTCAAGGTAACGGTCTGGGACCATGCCACAACGTATGGAGCGAAGCTGCAGAACCTGGTGCTGGTTAATTCTAAAACTAATAAAGTCATTGGGCGCAAATCCAAAGCCATTTACGCTATTTTGGTAATTCTACTCCCGTACCTCTACAAGAAGGTCCAAGACAAACAGGCTCTGAGCCCCGAAACGTTGGATCGGGTTTCTTTAGTCTACACAGGAGCGAAACTCTTGAACTTTGTGGCGTTTTTGTACTCTGGAAAGTACATCACTCTGGCATTGAGGCTGCTCGGGCTGAAGTACGCCTCAGGCTCTCGCAAGCCCATTCGCAATGTGAACTACGAGTTTCAAAACCGACAGCTCGTATGGAATGCTCTTATGGAGTTTATCATGTTCCTTCTGCCGATCATCAACTTCCGGAAACTCGCTCGGCTCGTTGTACGGCCTTGGGCCAGTGCTGTAAACAAAGGATCGCTGGCGTTCCTTAGTCAACGTATATGTGCTATTTGTTTTGAGAAGGACTCGGCAATTGCGGCGAAAGGAGTCACAAACCCGTACGTTGCGGGCTGCAAACACTGCTACTGCTATGTCTGCCTGTCATTGAGACTTGACGAAGGAGATTGGCCATGCTTGAAGTGCGGTGAGAAATTACAGAAGCAGAAACTAGAACCGTATTATTAGATATAAATAGTATTATTGGTATTAAATAGTATTAAATAGTATTAATCTCGCCAGGTTGACATTTATAACATTACTCAGAGTGGCCTTGCCCTTACCAACATGTCCCAGGAGCTCCTTGAGTACCAGAACCTGCTGCTTAAATCGGTGTTTACCGAGGCAATTATCGATCAGCAGGAACCTTCGCGTATTGATCAGGTCGTGAGCGACTTCGATAATGTAGCCTACCACATCTCTACCCCTGAAGAGAAGACAAAGATCTTGCTGTCGATTGTGCTTAAAAGCTGGAGTGACCTCAAGAAATACGGAGCCCAGCAGCTCTTGGAGAAGGAGTACGAGGGTTTTGTGACTGAAACCGAGCAAGGATACGATTTCTCCCTGCTTATTGACCTGGAGAATCTCCCAGTGTCGAATCTCGAGGACCGCACCTTATTGGTCGAGAAACTCAGTCTTCTCCGACGCAATGCCATGGCAGCTCCATTGGAGCTTGCATTCGCCATGTTTGACGAGATGGCTAAGGAGGCCGCACAGTACGAAATTGGTGCCTACGAGGCCTCCCCAGAACAAACGGAGGTTATGGTGATCCGGTACCGCGACGAGGAGACGATCTACATCCAGCCTAACTTCGACCGAGTAACTGTGATTTTCAGCACTGGATTCAAGGACGAAACCGACCAGGTTCTCGGGAAAGTCTTTTTACAGGAGTTTGTGGATGCTCGCAGGCGTGCTCTGCAGAACGCTCCACAGGTTCTTTTCAGCAAGGAACCCCCCAGAGAAGTTATTAAGTCTGGCTATCAAGACAGAGCTCGCCAGGACCAGAGCTTTGTGACGTTTGTGCTGTTCCCGGCCCACCTCGCTCCGAACCGCCGTGAGCACGCCATCAGCCACATCCAAACTTTCCGCGACTACTTCCACTTCCATATCAAGTCATCGAAAGCGTTTGTACACTCACGTATGAGACATCGGACTGGCGAGTTCTTGAAGGTCCTTAACCGTGCCAAGCCCGAGAATGCGTAAATATAAATGTAAACCAAGTAAAAATATAAACCAAGTATTTGAATTGAATTGAAATTATGTTAGAGAGAGAGAAAGATAAAAAAAAAAAACTAGGTACTACCGGGACTCGAACCCGGAATCTTCCGCTCTACTCAATAGGAGGCGGACGCCTTAACCATTAGGCCATAGAACCTTAATCGGTTACTAACACGAGAAGTACTTTAAATACTACATCTATAGTATCAGTTTGTCCCGACAAAAATGCACAGGACGAGATTTGAACTCGCGCATCCGAAGATACCAGGGGATTTATTTTCAGGTTGTAACCTAAACCTGGCGCCTTAGACCACTCGGCCACCTGTGCAAGCTGTATAGTGTAACCCCTGAGACCCATAGGCTACACAACGTAGATTCGTATAACATAAGCGGACTTCCTAATATAACCTGCATTCTACTGTATCAAAATTAGATTTTTTTTTGTCAAATAATTTTTAACGATTTGATTTTTAGCTTGTATATATCCATAGGACACGCAAAGTGTGTCTTTGATTCTTAACTTATTTATAACGAAAATAATGGTATTTTCGTGCCTATATGATTAATAGATTAGACCTTGAAGGCACGAGACTTCCGGCGACCACGAGCACGCTCGAACTTGCGGCCAGTGGAAAGAATCCGGGGAGCCTTGTGCTTGTGAGGGCCGAAACCGAAGTGACGAACAGACTCACGGGCGTTGCGGGGACCACGGAGCAAAAGGGTGTTGCTGCCGGTAGGGGCACGGCGAGCAAGCTGGTCGAGGGTGATGGCCTCACCACCAGCCTTGACGATGCGGGCACGAGCACCCTCGGTGAAACGGAGGGCGGCAACAGTGACCTTCTCAGGGGTCTCAAGGAGGCGGTTGTCGTCGGTGACAGTGCCAACAACAACAATGGTCTTGTTAGCAGCGCCAGGACGAGCGACAGCACGCGAAATGCGGGCGACAGACACCGGGGGACGGTTAGTCTTAGAGAGGAAGAGCTGCCTGAGGATGATCTTGTTGAATTTGGCGTCCGAGCGGCGAGCGAGGAAGCGGTAAAGCTTCACAAGCAAACGCAAGTACGGGTTCTCAGAAGCAGGCTCCTTACGGTGGCTACTGCGAGCGTGGGGCTTGCCGAAGTGGTCGATAGCCATTGTGGTGCTTAAGGAGATCAGACCTGGTTTGTGTGTTTTCCATTTTGGCGGGGTTGAAAAATTAGCCGTATGGAGGAGTGAGTGGTCACATGTTGAAGCCCTAAGTCCGGATTAGTCATTATAATTTAGTTGGTCTGGGGTCTGGGTGTGGCCCTCCCCCACGACCGTTTATCAAGCCAGGCCCAGTCCTACCTCGCTGGAATAATTGCAGACCGGTTTATCTATGAATTGCTTTGTATGAATTATATTTAAAGGAAAAAAACCACCGAACTGGGTGAATGGGGCTTGCTAGAAGTAAAGTCACAACTGCAGGCCAATAATTATTATTAATGGTAGCGTCTTTTTATTTTTATTTTTTTTTTTTATAAATTAACCGCAGGTATTTAGTGGTTTGAGATATTTAACCTGTATTTAGCGTTACAGGTCTAATGCATGATATTATTGCCGAAGTGTGGTTTGTTTGGCTTTCCCCGGGTGACTAAGACTGCATGCGGAGGAATGGCCAGCATGCGAGTGGCAGTTCAGCACCGGACCCACACATAACGCGTTCGACCGGCCCAGCATCACAATCGGCCTACTCGCGGTTGCTTCCCCGCACTGACAGCAATGCAAGCACTGGAAGCTCAATGAGCGAGGTTGAGCGTCGTAAACTCATGAGTGTTCATTCATACAGTTCGCTTGACTTTCACGACCCAATCGGCACTTCCAACACATACATTTCCGGGACTCTTCTACAGGACATGAATCGCGACAGTTTAAAGAGCGATACAGTGCTTTCAAGGCACAATTCGATGTACTCCGTTGCTAGTGGTTCGAGTTCCCAATTAGCCAATTCACAGCTACCTAGCTCACAAACCGCTACTCCAGCTAAGAAAAAGGGACTTTTCAGCTTTGGAAGAAAACCCAAGAGCTCTTCGTCTCAATCTGAGGCCGACCAATCTCCTAAAGCCTTTATTGCCCAGCTCATGGACTCCCAAAGATCCACCCCAGACTTCATCGAGAAAGTGGGAATTCAGATCCGCAGCAAACCAATGGAATGGGCTCGTCAGTTTGTGGCCAGCCAAGGCCAAGTGGCCCTTGCGAACCTTCTAATTCCGCTCAACAAGTTCACCGAAACCACTGCAATGTCGGTAGAGAACCGAATACGGGAATATGAACTGATGAGGTCGTTGAAAGCGCTCCAAAGTGTACCTGAGGCTGTCCATGAGGCCTCTAAATCAGCACTTGTTCGCACCCCGGTGGTCAACACGATTCCGTCCCGAAACATCCGTACACGCATTATTGTGGCCGATTACCTTTGCCAACTGGCGAAAACTAACGATGACGCGGTGGTTTCTTCACTCCAGGACATGGCTCGTGCCAAAGGACTCGAAAACCCGTTCCAACTTTTAATAAAAAGCTTCTTGGATTCACTGCAAAATCGCGGGTTTGAGGACCCTAGCAAGTACGCTAAGCATTCGGGCGATTTAGACGATACTGGCGAGTCAATTTCGGGACTCTCATCCCGTCACTTC
This sequence comes from Starmerella vitae, assembly GCA_030584925.1. Taxonomy (NCBI): domain Eukaryota; kingdom Fungi; phylum Ascomycota; class Dipodascomycetes; order Dipodascales; family Trichomonascaceae; genus Starmerella; species Starmerella vitae. Next base: position 95,232 of record JAJMCB010000016.1, on the reverse strand, counting down.
CTCATTAAGTACTCAATTGCACTATTAAAGCTGTTTACGGTTCTTACCCAGCCAAGAAGAGGATCGAGGCAAAGTGTGATTCGCAGTGAGCAGCTTGAGTCTGCGGATATTCGTTTGTGTTTTACCCGAATACTTAAAAAGTTTGGAGACTCTTCACCGGAATTGAGTGAACTGATTTCTAAGTACATGGAGAACCAAGAAATGAACGAACAGTTGGCAAGGTCGAGCACACAAAGTTCACAAAGTTCTCAATCTGCTCAATCTGCACAGCCTGTACAGCTTGCTCAACCGGCTCGAGCACACTCTAATGCGAGTTCAGCTAGCCGGAGAACCGAGGATGGCTCAATTCGCGATGTTCGTTATGCTCGGCGAGGCTCGCAGGCGAGCCATACAAGCACACCAAGCACAAGTGCATACAGCGTGTTTTCCAATGCCACACGTTCAGGGCCTGGCATGTCGTCGCATGGCCACAATGCGTCTAGCGTATCGAACATGTCTACATCGGCACCACCACCAAGTCTGGTCCCGAATGCAAGCATCTCCAGCAACCGGTTCAGTGGGTACCCCGGTGGTATCTCTGGGCCTCCAAGCACTGCCTACAGTCCTACCAGTCCTACCGGTCCATACTCCTCCAATCCATACGCTAGTGGTCCGTATGGTCCCTATACCGGCTCTCCTGTGAGTAGCACGAGCCGGAGCACCAGCATGAGCACCATTCAGACTGTTGGCACCTCCGACACCTCGCCATTTTTCGGCACCCCAGCCATGGACGACCTGCTTAAACGCCTATTTAGGCAAATCAAGAACACGCCTGCTGAGGAAGAGTTTGCCCACGTTATAAAGCACCTTTTGGAGCTCAACACCGGTGACAAGTCGACATACCATGTGGTGAGCGAGCTCACGAAACAACTAGGCACCTCACAGAACCAGTACCCGGATGCCCAGCCCCAGCAGCTCTGGAAAAACGCATTGGAGGCGTTGATGAACCGGTTGTATTCGGACGAAACCGCTCGTAACGAGCACCGCATGCGTACTGAGGCCGAGCGGCTGGTGAGCCAACTCGAGCGTCAACTGCAGGCTTTACAGGCCCAATTGCAGTCGGTTGATCCCCAAAATACATACATCCAGCAATTAAAGGACGAGAACAAACAGTTGCAGGCTGCATTGAATGACAGTGCAAACCGGTCTTATGAGGCCCGTGAGGCCCGTGAGCCCCGAATGCGGATCTCAGACGAGCAAAAGTACGAGCAGCGGATGCGGAAAATCGACAGCGAGTTCCAGGGATTGGAGGCCCAGGCCCGTGAACTCGAGGCACGCCATGACGACGGTGAATTGGACGACGACACCCGTGAGCAGCTAACTCGTGAGCGCGATGCGAAGATTAGACGCCTTAGAGAGCTTCAGGCTGAGTCCAACGACGTTCAAAAGCACCAAGAGGCGCTACAGCTGAAGGAGTTGATGGCCGAGCTTGAGCGACGCGCGAAAAACCATAACGAAAAGGCCGAAATTGCCGCTGGCTTGACCAAACTCTTGGCTGAGGTGAAACCGCCAATGCCAGCAGTGCTCAAACCCAGCACCAGCACCGGCTCGAATTTGAGCATTACTGAGCTGCCGGAGATTTCACCAAGAAATCAACGACGGTCACAACTCGATCCTCGGTTTCAACCGTCTCCGGTGCGTGAAACAAAGGACCGGAGGGAGGTTAGAAGGCTGCGAGAGTCTCCGTCTGGACGAATTGCGGCAGGACGTGCTCGAACCGCCCATCAAAATGACGCTTCGGTTTTGTCGTCTGCTCCTGGAGAGGCTGGTGACATGACTTCAGAACTGCTATCAGATATCATGATGTTCCGAAGGAAGTCTGATGATGAATCGATGCTCTCGAGCGATTCAAGCCCGGCTAAGAGCATATCTCAGAAACTCTCTTCTCCGTTTAAATCGCACGAGTTACAGCTCGATTTCGACCTCTCACCTACAAGGGCTTCGAGACTAAGCTCGGCCAAACTAGGTGATGGGGAAGTTGATTTAGATGCTGCCTCAGCTGCTGCTGATGGGGAATTCAATTCTGGTACTGGTACAGAATCCGGTTCAGAGTACTCTGATGACGAAAATGTTAAAGATGGAAAGCTGGGTGGGATTCCGCCAGCACCTCCACTTCCGCCTATTTCCGGGATTAGTTCACCTCCACCACCCGCTCCACCACCTCCTCCAGCTCCCCCATTACCAGGAAATCTTCCTGGAACATCAGCAGCAGCACCTCCACCTCCTCCACCTCCGCCTCCACCTCCTGGTTTCGGTTTAACTACTTCCAAACCGGTCGAAAAAGTGCGTGAGGAGGCCCCTGCACCTGCACCAGTTCCTCGCAAACTCAAACCAGTTCACTGGGAGCGTGTAAACAATGTAGACTCGACGTTCTGGGCACAGCTTGAACAACCCGGGGATGTTGATACTAAAGTTGTTTTGGAGAAACTCGGTACATTCTCACAACTTGAGCAGCTTTTTGCCCAGAAAGAGATCAAGAAGATTGTTAATGCGAAAGCCCAAGCCGAGCAGCGTGCGGTCTCGATTCTGCGAGACAGCATCAAACAGAGCATTGACATCAATTTCCACTGGTACCGTGCCGAGCCTGTTGACCAGGTCGTACTTAAAGTACTGCACTGCACGCCTGAAATTGTTGAGAATAATGCGATGCTGGACTTTTTCAACAGCTCTTATGCCAAAGACATTGGTGTTTCGGTAGCGATGCAGTTCGAGCCCTACAGCAACACTCCCTGGCACCCCACCGCCCCCCACAAAGCCACCAAAGACAAAAACGAGCTGCGAAGGGCTGAGCAGTTGTTTTTAGAGCTGTTTTACAATCTCAAAGACTACTGGATGCTTAGGTCTAAAGGCTTGTTGATGGCCCAGAACTATGAAAGAGACTACAAAGGAATTATTGCTCAGTTGACGGCCATTGACGAGGCCTGTGATGCCGCGATGAACTCACGGAACTTCCACAAAGTGCTCGAGACAATTTTGGTGACCGGAAACTACATGAATGGTCCCGAGAGGCAGGCCAGTGGTTTTAGGTTGAGCTTTTTACAGAATATAAGCGTAACCAAGGACGACAGTTCTGCAATCACGCTGCTACACTTCATCGAGTCCACGGTGCGCCATGGCTTAATCCACGAGATCAGCAAGTTTGTTTATGATCTGCAGCCCGTAACCAAAGTGGCAGATGTTAGTATGGAGGCCCTTAGCCAGTCCTGTGATGAGTTTGCCCAACTCATTGATGGCCTTAATAGCTCGTTGACCAAAGGTACATTGAGCAACGAAAAGAACCTGCACCCTGCTGACAGGTGTTTGTCTATAATTAAACCCGCAGTAGAGTCGGCAATGCCCCTGGTTGCCCGACTCCAGAAACGGTTAGAGCACACCAAGAAGAAGTTTGGCGACTGCATGGCCTTTTACGGTGAGGACCACACCGACAAGGAGGAGGTGCGAATGTTCTTTGGCCGGTTCGCCTCGTTTGTGGCACTTTACAGCCAGGCCCGAGAAGAAAATCTCAAGCGAGAGGAGGACCAACGAGTTTACGAAAGGGTAATGAGGCGGTACAACGAAAAGAAGGAGCGTCAGGCCAAGGAGGCCCTAGAGGCCGAGCAAAATGGTGATGACGTTCGCACTAGGGACGACGATATTATGGAGAAACTCAAGGTCCCATTGAAGGTCGGTCGTGCACGGTCTAAAGTGAAAGCCGAAAGCGAGGTGGAGCCCAGCGAAGCCCAACTTGATCTTGATCAGCCAGAAGCTGACCCGAAACCCGAATTGAAAACCGACCCAACTGAGCGAGAACGGGGTCTTCTACTCATTGAGGAGACTCGAAGACGCATGCAGAATAATTGATATTAATAAATATAAACTGCAAAAAATGTAAATCTAGAACATCAACACAAAAACCTGCAAACTGCAATTAACATTCAATAACTGCAAAGTATTATATATATGGCATATGTTAAATAAGAGCTTAGCAGCGGCGACCACGACGACCGCCCTTCCGGCGAGTAGAGTCGGAAGGCACAGGAGTGACATCCTCAATGCGGCCAATCTTGAGTCCCGAACGGGCGAGGGCACGAAGGGCAGCCTGGGCACCAGGGCCAGGAGTCTTGGAGCCGGTACCACCGGTAGCACGGATCTTGAAGTGAAGAGCGTTGATGCCAACCTCCTTGCAGCGGACAGCAACGTCCTGGGCAGCAAGCATGGCAGCGTATGGCGAGCTCTCGTCGGAGTCGGCCTTGACCTTCATACCACCGGTAACACGTGTGATAGTTTCACGACCGGTGAGGTCGGTAACGTGGACAAAGGTGTCGTTGAACGAGGCAAAGATGCGGGCGACGCCAAAGACGAGCTCGCCCTCGCGGTTCTGCAGACCAACAGTGTTAACCATATTGACAACGGACTATGTGTTGGACGAGTTTAGGATGGTTTGGTGTTGGAGCTTGACAAAAAAAGTTGAGTGGGTGGTTGGGTGTTAGTATTAGGGCGTTTAGAGTGATGCCCTAATGCTGACACATCAGATGGCTACGGGTAGGATCCCTTGCCCTTTTGTTGATCTCACCTTCCTAAGCAGCACATGTCTGATATCGAGGCCGCAAGTCGGTTTTTCATCAACCGCGAGTTCCAGCGGGCTTCAGAGCTTGTTAGGGGGTTAAATTCACCGGATTTACGGGGGTGGATGCTTTACCTTGCGCTTTGCGAACGTGCGGTGGTCGAAAACGGTACCTGGAGCCTGCAACCCGAACTAAGGGAAGCGTTTTTGAGCAGTTCGGTGTGGGGGGAGTTTGGAAACAGCTGGAATGGAGCTCACTTGGTGCCACCAGCACTCGTCAGTAGTGCAGTTCTTCTTGCTGTGAAACATAGTGCCGATCCAAGGCCAATTGTGACGTTTATGGAGGAGTTTATTGCCCAGCACCGTGAACCGCCAATGGATGTGGTTGATGCTTTTGTGGAGCTGGTTCTCACGCAAATGTCGAAAGACTACGTTTACGCTCGCGAAATCGTTGGGTCTGCTTTGTATAATGATCACCAGCCGCGCCGGGAGCAGCTGCTGCACAAAATAAACGAGCTGGAGAAACTAGAGCGGGAATTAGAACGTCAATTAGAGGAGAAACGGTTGTTATTAGAAGAACAGAAGCAATTGGAGCAGCTGGAGCAGCTGGAGCAAAATGAGGTAACTGAAAAGTCGAACTTGCAGCTTTTAAATGACCAGTTAGAGCCAGAAACAAAACCGAAACCGCGAGATCCAAAGGTTTACAAGCCAATTAAACTAACTGAGTTATGGAAAACTTGGTTTAAAAACGCGATTCGTGGTCGAGGCATGTATGGTGTTCTCCTGGCTGTATTCACACTAATTGCGATTGCAAAACACTCACAGGCTCGTCATAACCTCAAACTGGGTGCTTCGTGGCTGGTTTCCGCGGCAAAGTCCGGTATTGAGATGGCACTAAAAGTTACATACCTTTAATTTTAGTTATTTAGTACCCAATAGTTGGTAGGTCTCACCTGCTCGTCTACCCACAGCATTCCTCCCCGTACCATGTCGGTAAGTACCTGCTTGGCCCGGTTTGAGGCCCACTTGAGCTCATAAACCAGCATTTCAACCGTCACGTAGCCAAGAGCATCGCATGCTACCAGCACATCGCCCTGTTCAGTGCTGATCTCCGTCATGTCCGCTAAAACTCTTAGCTCGCCATTCTTCAGCCTCTCGAGCTTGATACCTGAACCAAATACACCCATTGCCTCCACCGAATCAACAATATCGCTTTGGGTGACTCTCAACTGCAGCTGGTTGGAAACCAGTCGAGCCAAGGCGTCCAACGTCAAACCACTGCCTTCCAAGCAACTCCGACACACCTCAATAACTGCAACATTGATTCGATATTCTCTCTCCTCTTTGGAACTTGTAACCTGTGTAAACTCGTCGTTTCCTAAGGCCCTGCAAATTTCAACGGCGGATCGGCGAGTTGCAGAGTCTGTAAGGGCAATTGAGTGTTTATCAAAGATCATATCGGCAATATCCTGCAGGTATGCAATCTTACGGCTGGCTGCAACACTGGCCTCGTCATTCAAAGCCGTTTTCACCTTTTCCATACGGGGTCAGGCAGCTTAGCCGGATTGGGCGATATTGGGGCAAGGGCGAACTCTGAGATATGCCTGCAACGAAGTCGAAACGGCCATCCACAGCCGTGACGGGTATCAGCGAGACCGTGGCGGGTATCAGCAGCCAAATAGACCAGCTGGTAGCAATTATCCAGGATGCGAGTGCTCCGGCCAGCGACCGTATCGCCTCTGCCGAGGTGGTTCGCTCGTTCGTTGAGTTCCAATCGTTGAGCTCAATTACCGAGATTTGGTACGGAACTAGTTCATTGCTGGAGCTTTCTAACCCAACTGAGGTTAGAAGAGCAGGCTGGCGTCTTCTACACAGCTGCATTTCCCACGATGAAGTGAACAACAGTGCTTTTACTGCATATTACTCCGCAGTGGTTCGCAATGCCAATGTGGAGGATTTCGACTTGGTTTTGAGTACACTCGAACTTTTAACCAACAATGGACGCCGTGTGGTGGGCTCGCAGGCCCCTCGTCAGCTTCCACAGGTGCTGATTGGGTGGATTGAGCTGCTTGCAGTGCGTGCCCAGCAATTGCGAACTAATTCCGGTATCCAAAGTGCATCTGCGGGTAATTCTGGTAGCATGGAGGATGGAAATACTGATTCAAACTCCTCACTCGACGTTGCTGTAACTTGGGGGGGGACTGAGGCCAATTTCCATGCACTTATGCGGTACACCATTGGGGTTCTTAAGTTCCGCATGTCTATTTGGGAGCCAGCAGATATCGAAAAGCTGCTGCTTGTCTCTGTGGCGGTGGTTCGTCAAACATCGCAGCCTGTGGACTGCGAACTGTGCATTTTGGTTATTCAAACGGTTATGGCGTTTGGGCTTATTCCGGCACCGGTTCTCCAGCCGGTTCTAGAAGTTCTGTGTGGAGTGGCTGTGGTGGTAAAGCAGTTGAGGGACCAGTGTATTGCCTCTATTCGTGGTTTAAGTAAGAGTCATCTGCACAATTCCACTTTTGTAAGACTCTGCCGAATTCTTGACTCCCCAAATGCCGAAATTACCCTCTCCATGCGGGCTGAAGCGGCTCTTAGATTGAACGAACTCGCTTCAGATGCAAGCAGCACCGTTGATCTTTCTGGTTCCAACGAGACTCCGAGTTTGTTAGGGAACAATGCGTCAACAATGGAGTCAGACCTCCCTGTAACTGAGGTCCTTGAGTGCTACCTCAAAACACTGCGCTCGCCAGAAACACCATTAAGGCTCATCGTGACGTTGCTGGAGTGCTTTTCTGAGCAGGTAATCGAGCATCATTTGCTCAATCGTGTGTCTCGAACTACATGGGGGGTCAGTGCCGATATGGTGTACGAGTTTAGTGCCCGGTATACAAAGGTTAAAAGTGAAATTAAGCCGGAAGAGAAGGAAGATTTGGAAACTTTTCATTCCCGACTCACCAATTTGGCACGGTTTTTGTCCACTGCACTGCTCGACAAGTCTCTGGGCACAAGCACAACTGAGCACGTTTTGCTGTGCACACGCTTAGCACCGTTTTTAGACCCGGCATCATGCTCAGTACTGCTTGATGCCATTGATTTTTTGCAGTTCTGCACTCCGGGCGTCGCTAATTGGTTCGATCATCTTCAATTGGTGGTGAACCAGTTGTACACGTCTCGAACTGATAATGTTCGGGCCCGTGTGTTGCGAATTGTTAGAAACATGTATGCACTTGACATTGGTGCCGAGGAACAGGACTGGATTTCGCCTGCTCAGCTCGAGTGGATCACAAAAACTACTTTTAGTGCATTGCCGACTTCTGATTCAGAAACTTTAGGCGAGATTCTGTCTCTTTACGAACAGCAGGTTTTCTACAGCGACATTAAAGTATTTACTAAGGCTACAAAGTTGCTTGCGGAAGCAGTTACAGGGCCAAATGTCAACGCCATTATCGCTTTACCGCAGAGGGTAATGGATTCTCTGACTCAGGTGCTGTCGAGGACATTCAAGACCAGGGGTAATTATGCATTAGTGGTTTTAACCACACTCCGCGATTTGTGTGGAGTTAATACGGACCCGGACGTGTTTACTCGGGCATGGTCCATACTCTGCAGGTTGCGAGTCAACCGTTGGGACCAACTAACAATTGTTGACCATTTAATTGAAACCAGCTACGGTTCTGATTTAACCAGTGTCCAGGAGCCACTCCCAAAACAGTTGCAGTCTATCCAGTCTGTTCCATCTCTTACGTTGAAGGGACTTTACCCGGAGACTCGTGATTGGCCGTTTACATTTGACTTTGTGCCTCTGTTTAAGATAATTTTGGATGTTATACGGGCACCGGATGTTAATGAGCGTATTTTTGTGATGGTATTACTGAATGCGGTACCTCAATTGGGCCACTACCGGTTGCTTCAGTCGGGTGTTGGTTCTGAAGAGTGTTTCAACGTTGTGTGCTCTCTACGTGATGAACTAACTTCATTTTTAGCCTCGGGGAATGCATCACTTCCTTGTAAGTCTATGCAAAGCAGCCGTCGTTCGGCTTGTTTGTGTGTTGTCGTTCATACATTGACAGTTCTCATGCCATACAGCCCCTTATATCCAAAGCCGGAACAAAATCGGTTAATTCACGTACTGGTCCAGGCTTTGAGTCAGTGGAACCTGCCCACCGCCTGGGCCACACATTGCTTTAGTGTGGCATGCTATATGGCATCCTCTTCCCTCCAGCGCTATCTTCCCCAAATTGTTAGTCGATTGCAGCTTAAGATTACTGCTAGAGACTCCACAATGTACATTTTGGACTTCCTGCTCAGCTTAAGTTTAGAGGGATCTCTAACTAACAGCTTTAATGAGCTTGACTATAAGCGATTGTTTGGTATGTGTTTTTCTTTTATACAGAATACTCATCATTTGCTCATGTTCACAAAAAAGGGTGATATTACCGCTCAATGGTTGCTTCGTTTGGCCTACTCTGCGATCTGCCACCTCTTCCTTAGTATGAGTATGGAAACACGCAGGTCGTTGGTCCCGTACCTGATTAGAAGCTTGGTTCTGGCCAATGGAGCGAAAAATGAAATGGATAGCATGAGTCTTGTGGTTTACGATATGATCCTGCGGTTCACTTACTCAGATATGCCACTGCGTGCAAACATGTCCACAGTGCCTGTTTTGAATCCGGAATGGGAGACTCGTCGTTGGCTATGGAATTTGTCGGTGTTAGAGCTCCGGTGTAATCGAAGAACTGGAGAGAATATCAAGATTATTCGACGGCCAGCCGGAATAACTGCCGTTGAGTCTAAGCCTTTGATCGCAGAGCCAATGATTTCTGCCCCAACTTCAACTGATAACTATACCTCAAACTTCTTTTTGCTCTCCTCGCAACTTGGTTTGGGTTCATTACAGTGCGAAAACGAAAATATTGTGAACACTGTGACTGGTCTCGAAGACAAGACACCAGTTTTGGGAAGCACTCTTCCACTCTCACTTCCTGATGATGCTGCAACCACAAGGGCAGTCAGTGCAATTGACCGCGTGCCCATTTTGGATTTCTATAAGATTGGAATTGTTTATGTGGGGCCAGGACAGCGCACTGAGTCACAGATCTTAGCGAACCAGAGCGGTTCTGAGTGCTATCACAAGTTTTTGAATGATATTGGCGTGCTAATTCGTTTAAAGCACAACAAGCAATATTATGTTGGTGGACTAGATACAGATCAGGACCTAGATGGAGAATTTGCCATGGCTTGGAGCTCCCGAATTTCTCAGATTATCTTTCACACCACAACAATGATGCCTAAGTATGAGGGTGATGCTGCATTTGCTTCTAAAAAGCGTCATATTGGCAACAATTATGTTAACATCTACTTTGACGAAAGTGGAGAGGACTTTGACTTCGATTTAGTGAAATCCCAATTCAACTTCATCAATATTGTCATAACACCGACTTACACCAAGGGTCCTAGCAAGTACTGGAAGCTTAGAGCTTACAAGAAACCTGGAATGCTCAACACGTTAGTCGCCTATGATCTTAAGGTTGTGAGTGAAGAAAATCTTGCCCTCTTCACCAGGAACTTGGCATTGAAAGCATCTCAGTACGCTTCAATCCACAATGCAGGTGGTGAGTTTACTGATAACTGGGTATACCGATTGCAGCTTATTTCAACTCTTCGCGAACGGGCTGTTAAGCAGCAGCTTGAACAGAAGGAGAAAAAGGAGCAGGAAAAGCCGGAACAGGACGATGAAATCACCAGCTTTGTTAATGAAGATGACTTCGATGAAGATTTAAATAAGGGAGGAGATATCGAGCTCCTAAAGTGGCTTGATTTCACTCAGTATACACATAATTAAAATGTGGTTTCTTTTAGGTTTTATTTATTTCAATCCTCGGGTTCAAAATGTTAAAATTACATAAATGCTATAAAAAAATGTTACGGAAAGCTCTCAATTAATTTGAATGGGGGAGATGCTTTCATATGCTGAGTTGTTCGTGAATGATATTAGGTGGAGCCTAGATCTTGTTAGCTCCATGGAACCCAAATATCTTAGACATCTTCTTCGAGAAGCCACTGTGGTGCTTGTTCTCGGAGTGGCTAATGTTAGCGTGGTGCAAACTGAAGACACTGGCGTTGGTTGAAGTGGGGACCACATAAGAGCTGTTGGTCTTAGCAGAAGTAATAGGCATAGTGTAAAACTCAGACATTGTTAATTGTTTGTGTGTAAGGGATCTTTGTGATGCTGATGAAAAATGTGTGGTGGTTCCTGTCCTTTTTATACTTGATGTGAGCATGCACCCTTGCTGCAAAAATTTACAAATGCCCATACCCAAAAATAGACACAAAGCCTGGACTCTTCCTACAAAACAGTATAAAAAAGTTTTAAAAAAGTTTTTAATTCCCTGAGCAGTAAATTATTATCTATCAAAGCGATTTTGAAAAATAATATTCTCAGATTATGTATTGTATACTGAGATATATGGTGCCACAATATGCATCTAGGGCTTTTTAGGGCTAGGCAATGTAAAAGTAGTAAAATGTAACGTTACTGTCATTTAGATACATAAATATAAGAAGTAAAAATTCCAAATATATTACTGAAATATACTAGTATATGTATAAAAATTTTAAAATCAATTCCTAAAGTATTTGCTGTGTAAATCGCCAATCAAATTTGCCACAGGTGCATGTGATGATGTTCTTATGCATGATAAACGAAAAGTGTCACCGTGTAACTAAGTTGACCCCCAGTTTACAGGGGACCCATTTATTGGAAATTCGGGGAAATATGTTTATAAAAACATAGGATTTAGCTCATAGTTACAAGTATTATGTAGCACTATACATTGCATATAATTATAAATTATCTCGTTTTTCTATGAAGAATTACGCTGTTGATAACGCAATCTTTATCAAAATAATTTTCAAGAATACTATAAGTCATGTGATATTTTTCCATGCATAAACGCTAGCCATCTCCCCGAGTCAGTCTGTCAAACCAAAGTTTACAGGGGTCCCGTCAAATGCGAACGAAACCCCCCCACAAGTCTTCTTTCTCTATAAAATTAAACGTGTAATATAAAAATAAATTAGTTTTTAGAGTTCTCTAAAGAATTAAGAAAGCAATTGAGCGCATGGTGGATGTCTGTTTTGTTTTTGTGGCTATTAAAAAGGGTATTGTGAGCCCTTTGGCGGTTCGTTGTTACCCAATTAACACATAATTGAGATATCTCATATAATGCGGTAATTAAACGAGAGGCATTTGCATATATACATAAGTACAATCATGGGTGAATTTTTAAGGAGTAGTCGACCACCGGTGCACCCTGGTGGATCCAACTCGTGGAGTAAATGTCAATGTCGTTACACAAGAACCCCGAAAGGTTGTCTGCTGTAAGTCCACCCGAACATTCGAGCAAAACACGGTCTCCGTGACGCTTTTTTAGGTTTGCTGCGGCCATTGAAAGGGCCTCAGGCGTGAAGTTATCCAGCATGACGATATCGGCACCAGCAGCAATCGCTTCTTCAGCCTCCTCTTCGCTCTGACATTCGACCTCGATCTTATGAGAAAATCCAGCGAATTTTTTTGCAACTGTAACCGCATTGGTAATCGATTGAGTAGCCCAGATATGGTTGTCCTTCAGCATTACCATTCCTGAGAGGTCATGACGGTGCATATCACAACCACCAACTGCCATGGCATACTTCTCCACCAACCTGAAACCAGGAGTGGTCTTCCTAGTACCTGCTATGATTCCATGATAGCCTGCTTTAGTCGCAAGATCGCGAAGAAGCTTGCTGTTAGTAGCAATGCCTGAGCTACGAGCCATAATGTTCAAGGAGACACGCTCAGCCAACAAGAGTTGGTTTGCTGGGCCCTCAACAACAGCAATTATCTGTTTACCGTTTTTAGGCACGATAAACTGGCCCTCCTCCACAAGCCATTGCCATTTAAGGCCACATTGACGCCATACTTCCTCAACAAAAGGTACTCCAGCAATAACTCCTTCTTGTTTCATAAAGAGTTCAGCTTTTTTTTCATCTGAGCCTACAACGAGTCCACCAATATCGAATGATGGTGCATCTTCATCAAGCCAGTTGGCGATCTGGCTTTTCCAGTTTCCACGAGTAGGCATAGCTGACTTAAACATATCGGAAGTGTGGAGTTTATAAATGAGACTAGTGTGGGGAAAACCGAGAAAAAAAAGAAGAAAAGCGAATAGATCGTAAGGAGAGGCCGTGCTGACTTAATGTATATCTGCATCAACCTTGCCCGAGAAAATGTATAACCTGAATGTGTTTAAAAGCGAGCAATACGCAAAAAGACTCAAAAAAAAATAGTCTAAAGCTTGTATATTTGCTAATTGATATTGATAAAAATTTAGATTCCCTCAATTTAAATTGAACCTAGTGATCGCGTACTGTTGTCGGTAGCATCACCGTATTTTTCACACGCCACCTCTGCCCTGAAGTTTCCGACCGGCTTATTTCGCCCAGGTTTTTTATAAGCATATCAGGATTTTTAAAATGAATATTGGCTTATGAGTCCTCCAATTATGTTGTAAATTATAGCTAAAATAAGCAATTGCGAAGTTATGGCAGTTTACATGTTAATTTTACTTAGTGATTTATACTCTAATGTTTGTTTATCTCGGCTCTACGCCACATGCATTTTGCCACCTGACTAATAGTACAGTTCCCCTGCAGGTAATTAAGCACATATAGAACGAATCAAGGGTAAGTGTATATGCAAATATCAAAATATAATGTTCTAAATAGTCTAGTCATGCCTCGAGGCGAGATTTTGTCTACTCCCAACCCGACTCGGCACACGGAACTGTGGTCGTGATGAGGTGCTAAATGTCGATAGAGGAATATCTGCATGGGGATATTGAGAGCCATAGCCAATCCTAATTGCAGTATGGTCTTCATTGCCCCATAATTCCTTCAACTTGCGCCTCAACCGCTTGATAAGGGGTAATTTTGCAAGTCGGTTGCGGTACGAAACCGGACCTACAATAAAAAAAAGAATTACACCAGCAAAAAGAAGAATTGTGAACACATGAAATGGACCAATTCCAGAATTTTCCCCAATTTTGGAGCCATTGAGTGAATATTGTCCGCCGCCAGCGACGAACTCGCCTTGGAGTGTTGTGAAACCCACAGCGTGAGGCTCTTCTTGGTCGTTTGCATCATCCACTTTGGGTGCAATTTCGGAAGCGGCATACAACACTGCCCTGCCAAGAGTCCAGGAAATCTCTGCGCCTTCAATTTCCATTGCTGACTGGAATGTGTCCTTGAAATCATGCCCGAGCGTCGGATTCTCCGGGGCAAGTGGAAACCCAAAGCCTTTACGCAAAACTGTGAGGACCCAGGCACTCTTGAAGCAAGCCTGGCGAATTTCTTCCTCACTAAAGGGCTCCTTTCCACCCCGCAAAATGTTGTTCTTTAGGAAATACTCCTGGGTGTCCTTTAATGGCCGGCTACACAGCTCCGAAACCTTAGGCTCCAGAGTGCTGTAATCAAATTTGCCTTTATTACCAAAGAAATCGTGCATTGTGTACCAGTATTCGCTAACTCCAACGAATTTTCCATCTTCAAGGTTGAGATCAGGCACATGCACGCCATCGAACAGACAAGGCTCGTCCACGCAGGGCACACCTTGTCTTAAAAGCGATCCCACAACACTCTCACACTTTTGCCAGTCTCCACTTCCTTGGAAAACATAGTTTTCGTTTAGCTTAGAGTCAATTTGTACGTCGGGGGGGAGACAGGGATCAAATACCGGAATCGGCGATCCCAGTTCAGTATACTCTGAAGCGGTCTTTTCAGGTACAGATTTGATAAGTTCCTCGTGCAGCCGGTTTTGGGCCTGGTTAGCTCCATATCCAAGCCAGGTAGTCACGAAGACACGCCATTGAATAGTGCTGCCTTCAGCATTTCTGATCTGCACCGAATGAAGGTCGTTTTGGTGTTCAGAAGTAGCAGGCAGTGCATAAGCGAGCTGTGCAGACGCTCCACCCATGTCTAGAAACCCGTAGGTGTTTGTGAAGTCATCCCATGGGTGGTTTAAACCGTGATGTACAAGGTAGTTTAGTCCTAACCATCCATAAAGACCTTCGGTTTGACCGTCGATCATCTGAACGTGAGTTCCACATTCGGGCAAGTAAAAGCTGGTTTTTTTCTGAAAGTACCTACAAACAATTGCCAAAAGTCGGTTTCTTTCTGACTCTTCTAACAACCGGAGCCCAGCAGTAGCAAGAAAGTATATCGGTGTTTCTCGTTGTTGTGAGCTGGGTACAATGTCTTTAACGTGAGAAATAAGCGGAGAAAGGTGTGTATTCCACACGTTTTTATCTGATTGGCCATTATAGCTCGAAATTCCAGGAGAAACCTTCTTGATCCATTCAGGCTTGGTCTCCACAGGAAGAAGAGCTTTCCGCAATGGGGAATCAGATGATAAGTCCGTCAAATATGACTCTGAATCAGGCCAGGAGTAAACAAAAGCTCGGCTACCGGATGAACCCGCATCAATAACGACAGCATATTTCATGGGTTAGGCGTGTCTGAACGTGAGTGTGTGAACAAATAAAAATAGTGTTAATGTTAAACATAGGAATTTAAGGTAATCAGGCATTCCGTTGGTTGATGTGTGAATATGAATTAAACGATCCAGCATTGATTAAAGGATTTTTTTTAAGGAAAAAAAATTGAGTATGTGTTTTACAAGTTCGTAGATAAGTTGGCTTCTGGTAGTTCTCGCAAGCTATATTAGTGAGCTTTAAAGATCACGCTGGTTAAACTGTAGCTTATATTAGTGGCTTAGAATTGTTCACGCTAGACTGATCCTTAACTCTTGATCTTTTGAGCCGCATAGAAGTTTTCCATAAAGTCAGATCTCAATTGGGAAATGGGTTTAAGTACGAGATTTTTCTATTAGAGTACTAAAGAGTACGTTTTTAGTGCTTTTTCATTCTATAGGTTCTAAATACCTCATATCATGAATATTTCAGGTGTCCTTTTTAGCCTTTTGCTAAGCACGTGTGTCCTTAATCCTGTCAATTCTTAATCAGTTAGGGCAGGAAAATGGGCACGTTCTCGCCCTGTTGTTTATATGGTCATGCGTAATGCTATAATTTACCATATTATAATGGCATGTACTAAATTTCTACTTTATTTGTATTAGTATTATTTTCAAGGGAAAATTTCGTGAATTTTAGCTGTAGTTTACTATTAAAAAACCTAGCTGCTAAGCCTACTTTGTAATACGATCGGAGAATCAGGTGTGGGGAATATATTATTGCATATGATGTAATTTTCGCGAAGTTATCATGAAATGTACAGTTGGATGATTTTATCGTTTCTATCAGTTGCCATTGCCTTATCGCTGAATGATTTACGCCCAGAGGTAAGTGATTACCCTTTAGCGGTTGTCAATAATCTTGTGTGGGGTAAAAAAACAGGATTTGTCCTTAAAGTTGACCAGGAGTCGGTTAACTTCACTCACATTCAGAATGAGCCCAGTTTACTTACTAGTGGTGACGAGTTCGTGGATTTTGGAGATAAGATGGTAGAGGAGGCATTAAGTGAAGGCCATTATACTCTATCCTACGGGGAAGGTTCAACAAACTGGTGGGTCCAATTTACCCCATATAGCCAGAGTTTGGGGCTTGATATCAACACAAACTGGATATGTATCGCTGGAGCGTTTGTTCAAAATCCTGGGGCCTATGAAAACACAATTGCTTTCAAGGATTTCTATTCTTTAATCACAAAGTTTTCCTATCGTTCGAATCTCAAGTACACTAAATCAGGGTTGAATTCCATGATGGTTGTTAATGTCAATAATAAATTAGACTTGACAAAAAACCTGCGCGTTACTGATTACCCGAGAATTGGGGTTCCGCCCCGGGTCGAGTGTTTCCGAATTTACACGAGAGAGAACCCAATTGGGTGGACTTTTGCATTTGGTGGAGATTCTTCCGCTGTCAAGAGTGCCAAATGTAGTCGTTTTCACACTCAGGAATTGAGATATTATATGGTAAGCCAGCAGAGCTATGATTCGTCTCGGAAGGTAAACGTACTGGGCAAAGAAACCGTATAATGTTTAAGAAACTAAACGAAGTGAAAATTTCACTCTAGTTTTGTATCAATTGGCTGATCCATGAATTTGACAGTTTTGCCCTGTTTTAAGACCCTGATCCAAATCTCACATGTGATCTTATCGTACATAATTACTAAGTGAGGATCTGAGCTCTTAAGGCTAAACACACTGTATGATATTTGGACTTTCTCTGCTTTTTTCTCTTTCAACTGCCCTGCTTTTGAGTGAATTCCAACAAGGTAACCCCTTAGTAACTGTCGATAATATTACTCCTGGCAAAAAGAATGGCTTTGTGATCACGCCAATTGACGACTCGCTAAAATTCACCCACACACCGGGTAATGCAACATCACTTTCCTATAATGGTGAAAATATTGAAATTGGGCCGTATTTAGTTGAGCAAGCATTAAACCGAGGCTCCTATGGTCTTCTAAACGGTAAAGGTGCATCTAGTTGGTGGTCTCAGTTTGGGCCAAAAAAACAACTCAGGGGCACCAATTGGATTTGTGTAGCATCTAATTTTGCACAAAATCCAGAATCACATCCAGACACCATAGAATTTGGTTGGTTTTTTGCAACGTTGAGAGTTATTTCACAAGCACGTATTGTTGGTGACGCTACTCCTGATTACTACATGAAAGTAATTGATAAGTTTTCTGATGATATGAGATTACCAGACTTTTCAACTGATATTGAAGATTATCCAGATTTAGGAATCCCATCCAACAATTCATGTTTCCGAGTATACACCAAACAAGATCCAGTAGGGTTGACCTTAACGTTCGGACAAAATTACAACAATGACACTATTTGCGATAGTTTTGAAACTAAAGAGCTGAGGTACTACATTGGTCGGTGTGTGGATTGGTATGATGAACTCTTGGACGTCATTAGTTACATTATGCCTGAATAATCGTTCCGTAGTTTACTTTTGTAAAAACTGCTTGCCAGGTTTAGCCGTTACTTTAACTAATAATTTATAATATGCCTTCGTTACTTGAAACATTTATTTGAATTGCTCCAAGTGTATCGTGTCCTTACCCATGATCGAGAAGCTTGGTTTCGGTCGCAAAGAAAGCCATGCTAAAGACTCCCACAGCCCTGCTCCGAGTGTCCACAGCAGCCAAGGCAGCCATTCTGGTTTGGGAGGCGTGTTTAATGCTTTAAGCTCTCACTCCTCGTCCTCCACACCACCCTCACTGATCCCCAGTTTCCCACCCGTTCCTGCTCGGCAACTGCAAGTTGTGAGTGCCACTCGCGAGGTTGTGTTGGAAAATGCCGTTGGTGTCCCCCCCGGAACCTTCCACGACGGCCAGTACGTGATCTGTGACGGTAAATACGTGTTTACTGCCCGTGTGTCCCCCTCAATGCCCCCCACCGACATGGGAGTGGGTGGACCACAGCGTGATTGGGCACAATGGCCCCTAAATCGCCCCGTTCAGGTCGCACCCTTCGATATTTTCCAAAGTGGCCAAGGAGACCAGGTTTACCTGGCCGATATTCAGCTGGAAATCGACTTTTTCAACCCCCGACGGGTGTCTACCAACGAGTACCAGCACTCCGAGTTGGTGGATCAATTTTTGCATCTCTTCAAGTCGAAAGTTTTCGACGTTGGCCAGATCCTCGTGATGGAACGTGGAGGCATCAACTTCAAAGTGGTGGTTAAGCAAACGTCAGTGGTCGATTTGGACGGTAAGAAGGAGCCAATGTCGAACCGCAGGGGTGTTGTGCTTCCCCAAAGCCAAGTGAGTTTCTCCAAAGCCGCCAACAGCCCGATGAAACTGAAAGGGTCGAGCAGGCCCCGGGGAAACCTGTTCCAGCCCAACTTCGAGTTCAAAAACATGGGTATTGGTGGTCTGGACAAGCAGTTTATGACAATTCTGAGGCGTGCCTTTGTCACTCGAATGGCCTCCCCCCAGGATATCGAGCGACTTGGTATCACCCACGTCAAAGGAATGCTGCTGTATGGCCCCCCTGGTACCGGTAAGACGCTGATTGCCCGACAGATCGGCAAAATGCTGAATGCAGTTGAGCCCAAGATCGTCAATGGCCCCGAAATGCTGTCGAAGTTTGTTGGTGCCAGTGAGGAGAACATTCGCAAGCTGTTTAAGGATGCCGAGGACGAGTACCGGGCCAAAGGAGACGATAGCAACCTGCACATCATCATTTTCGATGAGTTGGATGCCGTTTTCAAGCAGCGTGGCTCCCGAGGCGACGGTACCGGTGTGGGTGACAACGTCGTTAACCAGCTTCTTTCCAAGATGGACGGTGTCAACCAGCTAAACAACATCCTTGTTATTGGTATGACCAACCGTAAGGACCTGATTGACTCGGCTCTGATGCGACCTGGCCGGTTTGAGATCCAATTGGAGATTCCGCTGCCGGACCAGGACGGCAGAAAGCAGATTTTCATGATTCACACCCAGCGAATGCGCGACGAGAAGCTGCTGGCACCCGATGTGAACATGGACGAGCTTGCTGAGCACACCAAGAACTACTCTGGTGCTGAGATTGCCGGTGTTGTGCGTGCAGCCAGTCAGACCGGTCTGACTCGCAAGACCTCGGTGGGTCAAGGCAACGGAAACGTTACTTACGACGACAAAAAACCGCTGGTTATCACGCGTGACGACTTCATGAATGCCCTCCAGGACGTCAGGCCCGCATTTGGTGTTTCCGAGGAGAGTCTGCAGCGGTGCATATCGAACGGAATCATTCCGTTTTCGAGTTCGGTAACGATGCTGCAGCGCGAAGGCCAGAAACTCGTCGAGGCGGTGAAGGTTAGTGGCGATAGCTTGATGTCGGCTTTGTTCTATGGCCCCCCCCAGTCAGGCAAGTCGGCAATCGCCGCCTCAGTGGCTTTGAACTCTGATTTCCCATTTGTGAAGCTGGTTACGGCCGAGAACATGACCGGAATGAATGAGCAGCAGAAGGTCGCCCACATCCAGCAGGTGTTTGCCGACTCGTACCGGTCTGAGACCAGTGTGATTGTGATTGACGACATTGAGACCATTGTTGAGTGGTCCGACGTGGGCCCGAGATTCAGCAACCTTCTGGTGAATGCACTCCGGACAATGATTCGCCAGAGACCACCTGCGGACCGGCCACTGCTTGTGTTGGGCACCACCAGCCGCAACGACGTGCTCGAGCGACTCGACATGACGTCACTGTTCACCAAGCGAATGTTCGTTAATTCGGTTGCTTCGTCCAACGAACTCGAGCAGGTCATGGAGGCACTCAGTTTCCTCGAACCCAGCGAGCGTCTCCAAGTCACGAATGCCATTCGCCAGCAAACCGGTTCGTCAGTTATTGGCATTGGCATTAAAACACTCATCAGCTTGGTTACTCTCACTAAGGTCTCGGCCAACCCGTCTTCCGAGTTTGTGGCGGAGGTTGTTGATGCGATCAATGTAAAGACCGGGAAGTTCTCTATCTAACTCATATAAACATATTTTTGAATAAAAAGTGAAATACCGGTCTCAGCCCGGTCTCTGGGTGACTAATGGATCGCCAGTTCGAGAAGGAGATTCAATCAAAGGTAGAGGCTTGGAAACGGCAAAATGGGGATCCCACTAATATTCTAGCCGAGATTTCAACCGGAATTACCAGCAAGACGTTCAACTCTGCTACGTTGATGCGCCTGCAGGCTGAGGTCTTGCTCCTTAGCAACCAGCCCGAAGAAGCCAAAGCAGCGTTCGACACCTACGTTTCGCTTCAGAAACTGTCCCTGTTTAAAGCACGTTCCGGGGCAAACTCGCTTCCAGACACTCTAGAAGGCACAGTAGAGCTGTTTCTGCTGGTGCTCACGGCCTACGAGTACGAAGGCCCCGATTCGCTGGAAAAAGCAGCTGAAATCAGCACTAAACTTGCATCAATTGTCGAGGAAATGGCAACGACTTACCAGCAGGTTTTGATTGCTCCAGTGATGGCCCGCTCGTTCCTTGCTCGCATGATTGTTGCTGAAGGTGAGCAGGCCTACCTCGAGGCCGAGCGAGAGGCACGGAGGTGGTTCCACCAAATGGACCAGCAAAGCAGCGACTCAGAAAGCTGTTACGCCTTTGGCCTGTTTTTAGCCCTCGTAGGAACCCCGCAGTCGGCGCTGGCGCCGGTGAAACTCAGCCTGGTTAAAGACCCCCAGCACATGCGGTCGGCTCTTCTGCTCACTCAGCTGCTCACTACCGACACCAACCGGCTTGGTGAGTCGTTAAAAGTCGCCAATGCGTACCTCCGGTGTGACCAGCCCGCTCACGTCCACACGACGGTTGGAAAACTGACGCTGCTGCAGCTGAAGAAAACACAGGTCGCTCTGCTTGAAGAGATAGAAGGCCGTGATGCAGCATTGAGCGAGTTGGAGCCGTTTATTGAGCTTGCCACTGCCCTCTACTCCACCAAAACAAAGTCCAGTGCCTCCAGTGCCTCTTTGGCCAGCAAACCAGCAGCTAAAAAGCGGCTCTTCTTTGGTTCCAGCACCACTGTTGAGCCCCACGTGGCTTCTGAAGCCACACAAACAATTTACCAGCAGGAACTCGCCTTCTGCTGGATGTGGATTGCCATGCAGTACGCGAAGTTCTCACTGGACGATGAGGCACTGGAGGCCGTCGAGGAGGCCCGCGAACTGTGGCCGAAAAAGCTGAGCATGCGTGAGAATGCCCACATTGAGGCCCTTCTCGGCCACATCTACCGGCAACGTGACCCAAAACGAGCTTTGGAGCACTACCGACAGGCTTTGGTGACCTACTCGTTCCACATCTCCGCTGCAGTTTCAGCAGCTCTGATTGTGGTGGACGAGAAATTCGGTGATTCTGAGTTCGAGCTGCAGCTTCTGGGGTTCCTGGATGCCGTTTCCGTGCGTTCGCCGGGCCGGTTCATCCCTGAAGTGTGGCATGCTCGAGCTTTGCTTCACCAGTCGCTTGGGGGAGACGTAGCTGCACGAACGCTGTTTTGGCGAGCGTTGGAGCTCGAGGAGAGGCGTGCACTCACGTCGTACTTGCTGCTCAGTGCAGCGGTGTAACTACATATTCTACTTTGGTACATATTTCATTTATGCAGTGGGCGATTGTGGTCAGGGCATGAGCGCGATCTTCTTCCTGGACGAGACCGGGAAGCCGCTTTTATCGCGTAACTTCAAAGGCGATGTCCCCCTGAGTTGCGTCGATGTGTTTCCCCAGCTGCTTCAGGAGCATCCTGAGCCCTGTTTCTGTTTTAAAGGCGTGCACTACGTGTACGTGAGGCATGCAGACCTCGTTCTGCTGTGTGTGAGCAACACCGAAAGCCTGAACGTGGTGGCAATTCTGCACTTTTTATACCGAGTAATCGACAGTTTTTCCGTTTTTGTGAAGAATGTGGAGGTGGAGAGCGTTGTGGACAACTTTGTTGTGCTGTACGAGCTGCTCGACGAAATGATGGATTACGGGTTCATCCAGACCACCGACGCGAACCTGCTGCAGGACTACATCACTCAATCGAGCTACGAACTCGAGGTTTCGCAGGCAGTGAGCACGCTGACCGATGCAGTGAGCTGGAGACCACCGGGGATCTGGTACAAGAAAAACGAGCTGTTTGTGGACGTTGTGGAGACCGTCAGTGCTTTAATGACGCCTTCTACGATTGGATCGGACACTGCATTTGCGAACTCGGTCGAGATCACGGGTGTTATCTCCATACGGTCGTTTCTAAGCGGAATGCCCAAACTCTCGCTCGCTTTGAACAATAAGCCGAGTGTTTCGGGCCTTTCGTACCACCGAGCCTCAAGGTTTGTTGTTTTGGACGATGTGGCATTTCACCAGTGCGTCGATTTAGACAAATACGACCGCGAGCACCAGATCGAGTTTATTCCGCCGGACGGAAACTTCGATCTCCTCACATACCGAGTAAAAGGCCGCAGCAGAGCCCAGGGGGGGGACGTGGCGATGTTTGCGGTGGACCCGCACATTGAGATTCGCAAAAACTCCAGGGTGCTCATTAACTGCTCCATCAGGGCCCAGTATAAACGCAGGCAGCAG
This sequence comes from Starmerella vitae, assembly GCA_030584925.1. Classification (NCBI taxonomy): domain Eukaryota; kingdom Fungi; phylum Ascomycota; class Dipodascomycetes; order Dipodascales; family Trichomonascaceae; genus Starmerella; species Starmerella vitae. The sequence goes on along the minus strand of JAJMCB010000016.1, from coordinate 72,560 downwards.
TGCAAAAAACTGGAGATTGCTTTTCCAGTACCGGTCGACTGCGATTCCCCGAGGTGTCGGTGCTCTACGGGGTCGGTTGTTTACGTTCCTGAGCAGCAGCGGGTGGTTTGGCGAGTGTCGAACATCTCGGGGGGTGCCGAGGCAAGCATGCAGGCAGAGCTTCGCCTTGGGAACTCAGGAACGTACTTTGAGCAAGATGCAAAGACTGTGAATGCGGCCCCAGTCTCGCTTTCGTTCGAAATGCCCGGTTCTGTGACGAGCGGACTTCATATCAGGTACTTGAAGATCAACGAGAGTATTCTGAAATACCAGGCTCTGCCTTGGGTCCGTTATTTAACGAATTCCGGTGAGTACGAAGTCCGACACCGACCGGATTCAAAAACTCTAGATAAGTAATTTGTGTGGATGCTAATTAGTTCTCGTAGGGTAAATTTCAGATTTGTTAGGATTTGTAGATTTGTATAGAAGCATTTTAAAATAGTGTCGAATAGAGTGGATAAACGTATTGGAGGTTTAGTTTTAAATTGGTGAGTGGTGTATTGGTGGTTATGTAGTTCTTATTTTGGTGTAGGAATAGAGTTTATTGGTGGATTATTTAGTTTTAATTCATAAATTGTGTTTGGATAGAGTGGATCCATGTATTGTTTATTCATAAATTGGTGTTGAGTGGATAGTGAATTGGTGGTTATGCAGTTTATTGGTGTATAGTGAATTGGTGTAGAGATTGGTTTATTTGTTTCTATATTATTTCTCAAGGTTCAGTTTAACAAGCAGCGTTCCATGGTTCGGCACCGACACTCGGTTGAATTTGGACCTTAGATGGTCTATCATCACATCAACGTCCATGTAGTGGGTGAGACTTTGCCGGGTGACACACGAAATACAGTGCTTCGAGTCGAGCTGGACATCCAAGGGCGAGAGGGAGTTGCATCCTGGGCTGATCATAATGCGAACTTGGTGCTTTGTGATGGGGAGACCCGTTACCTCGTCTTTCGACTGGCACTCGTAAACCTCAAACACAACTTGGGCGAGGTAGTCGAGCTCAGGAAGTTGGTTACGTTTGATCTTTACGGGGAAATCGCTGCCAAAGATGATGCCAAGAAGCGTATACATGTGCGACTCCTTGGTGAAGTAGAAAGTAGACCGGCCCTGGGTTGCAGACTTGTTGTACTGAAGCTCCTCGATGATCTTCTGCATCAGAGGCATGGACGTCAGCAGCCCAATATCCAGTTTCTGGTCATTGGTGATTCCGTACTCCTGAGGGCAGATGTAGTCAAACAAAATTTTCGCCAACAGGTACAGTTCCCTCAGCCTGGCGTACTCTGGCCGATCAAACAGTGTCATTGGGGCCTTGGCAAACTTGAACTTCCCACTGTACTCGGCCTCATGGGGAATCACATTTGGCATCCCCGGGTCTGCCTCGAGCACCTCGACCTCCTCCGGCAGCTCGAACACCCGCTCAAGGAACGACCGGTTGTGCAAAGCGTCGTACTTGATGGTGTCGTACAGCTCGCTGATTCGCGAAGGATCCACCTTCTCGACGCTCTCGAACTCGTTGTAGAGCTTCTCCCACCTCTCTTTAAACAAAATCGGGTCCTCGGAGCAGCACCAGCGTTCCTGGAAGTGGTCCGGGTTGTCGTGGGAGAAGTGCCAGTTCATGATCTTCCGGTGGTACTGCATCAAATCAACGACTCTGCTGAGCACCACAAACGGCTGGGGCACCTTTTCCGGCCATGTAAACTGCCGTGGCGGACTCAAACCCTTCCGGAGCATCAGCTTCAGCCGCTTCTTCACGCTGTCCATGAGGTCCTTGGCCGCATTGGAGTCGTCCAGAAGCTTTTCAGCCACCGAAAGGTCGTAAGGCTCGCCCCTCAGCAGTGCATCGGCAAACATCTTGGCTGTGGCCACCACCCTTCGTTCGCTGGAGGTGTAGAACCGGCAGTCCTTCAAGGCCTCCGGGTTCAGCAGCAGAATATCCTTCCGCATCTGCTCGCCAAGGTCCTCGCTCTGGTACTGGCTCGAGTGGGTGGCCTCTCCGCCCCACTTGACGATTACCTGCACCTTCTCGAGCGGAGCATTGACGTCCTTGTCCTTGAACCCGGGCTTGATCTGCACCTTCGTGCCCCTCAAATCGATTTTCTTCTCGAGTGCATGCTTGAGCTGCATCAGTTTCGCCAAATCCTCGGCCTCGGTTTTGATTGCCTCGTTTGTGACCGACAGAACCCGTTGCAGGTGCTCCTTGTCGCGAATGATGACCTCCACCCGGTGTCCCTGCAGCAGGTCCAAAAACAGCTTGCTCTTGAAACTGAACTTGAATTTCTGCTTTGGAGTGCGGTCAGCGTGTCGAATGACCATTACCTGGGCCTTCAACCGCCACTGCTCCTCGGTTTCCGCAAACTGGGCCTGACTGGTCTGGGACCGCGGAGTCAAGGAGATCCGCTGGCCAACTTTTAACAGAATCTCGCGGAGGATCTGGGCACATTTTTCGTAGTACTCCGCGTTGTCCTTAACGAAACTGAACCCGTTCACGTCAATGACGTAGCTCTTGTCACCGACCCTCAGCAGATCAAACCCGCAGATGGTCTGCTCGAAGGAGTTGCTGATTTTGCTGGCCATTTCGCGCTCCTCAGGACTCAATTTCGTCACAAACCGCAGTTCCTTCCCGTGGGTGTTCCGCCTAACGATTCCATCAACAACAGGACTCTTTCGGGTCTCCGCGTGGCAGTAATTGGGGCCAACCGTGTACGCTTTGACATCCTCAAAGTTGTCGGTATCCATGAACTTCTCGTAGATGTACGAGCCGTCGGTTCGGGGCTCCACCAGTTCGGGGTCGAACTCGCTGCTTTTGTTGCCTACTTTACGAAACAGACGTCGTCCACCGCCTCCGCTCGCCTTTGGGTAGTAAACAAACACGTTGTGGTCCTCTCCATTCACAGGTTTTTCCACAAACGGCTTGGTCAACGTCTCTCCGGTGCTGAGTTTCAAGGTGTCATAATCAACCATTTCGAACGTCGGTTCGGGCTCTGATGTAGTGGAGAGGTACACTCCGTGCTTGATTAGCCTCGATCTGACCGCATTGTCCACTTTGGGTCCGCCATCGCGGCTGATTACGAGTCTTTCCGGGGTGGGCACCTTTGCGGACTCCAACAGGCGTAAAACGAGCCTGCGGTCCCACAGAACCTTCTGGAACTCGAGATCATTCACCAAAAAAGGCTTTCTGAGGTTCACGTACGCAATTGCTTTCTCAATGGGGAAACCGCTGCTGAAAAAGCTGATGAGGAAGTCGCAGTTTGGCCACGACTCGATTGGCTCGTCGAGAATGACTTTGTCGTTGAACATAATCAGCTCGAACTCGTTAGTCTGCCGTAGATGGTTTAAAATCGCCCGACACGGCTTGCTTCGCGCTTTGTGCTCCATTGCACACACGCCTAAACGGCCGATTTTGCGGGGCTCAGACATTATGAGGGGGTGTGCCTGGGGCGAGGGCGTGGGCATGTTACCTTTTCTCCAATTTTGTAGGCCAGTTTCGCAGCGTGTTTTCCGGCTCACCGCGGCCCGGTTTGCGTCGTTTGACTTCTCTAAGCAACCTCGGTTGCGAATTGGCAGCGAAGCACCCGATTTCACCGCCCCAACCACCAAGGGAACCGTGAAATTCCACGACTTCCTCAGCAACAAGTGGACGGTCTTGTTTTCGCACCCAGCCGACTTCACGCCGGTCTGCACGACCGAGTTGGGCGCTTTTGCCAAGCTCGAGCCTGAATTCGCCAAGCTGAACACCCAGCTCATCGGATTGTCGGCTGACGACATCAAACACCACGAGCAGTGGATCAAGGACATTGAAGAGCACACCTCGTCGGGATCTAAGGTCGAGTACCCGATTATTGCCGATTCCTCGCGTGAGGTCGCTTTTTTGTACGACATGCTGGACCAGTCTGGGTTTGAGAAGCTCGGGCAGTCGGGTGCTCCCCCAATGACCATTCGCAATGTGTTCATCATTGATCCTGCCAAGAAGATCCGGCTTTTCTTGGTTTATCCTGCCAGCACCGGTCGAAACGTTGCCGAGGTTCTTCGCTGTGTGAGTGCTTTGCAGCTTGCTGACCAGCGAGGCATTGCCACGCCAGTCGACTGGGTTGAAGGGCAGGACGTCATTGTTCCTCCTTCGGTGTCCACTGAGGATGCCAAGAAGAAGTTCGGGGACGTCAAGGAAATCAAGCCTTACCTTCGCTTTGTCAAGCCTTAGATAGATTTAACTGTTCATAGTGAATAAGTTAGTGAATAACTTTGTGAATGATGGTAGTGAATGATGGTAGTGATAATGATGTGAGATGAATGATGGTAGTGAGCTGTTGAATTAATGGTTAGTGAAATGATGAATGATGGTAGTGAGAGGATAGTAATGAATTAATAGTTAGTGAATGATAATTGATCTGCAATGAAAGGTTAGCGATGATAGTGAAATGAATAGCAACTGACTGCTGGATATTTACTTTTGAATTGAACCTTCATAATTGATCTGCGATTAAATCTCTTTTTCGCAAACATAATTGCCTCTTTCTCACGCTGTATTAATTAATTACATCATTCTCGTTATCTACCTTACCCACACTTAATTGCTTTCCAATGGTCGCCGTTGACACCCCAAAACGCCTCACCGGCATGATTGTGCTGGCTGTTTTTGTGCCTTGGTTGAGCATTGCATTGACTTATGGCCGCTCACGAGTGCTTAGCGTCACAGTGTTGCTCAGTGTCTGCATTCCCTTTGCTATTGGGGTTGCATCTGCCTTAGTTTCTCCTCCTGTAGCCGGTGAGCCCTACAAGCTGCCTATTCCTGCCGTAATTGCTGCCAATGTGAGTGCAATTACTTCAATGGTCTATGCTATCCGCAAACTCATCAGTCTTCACTACTCACCTGAGACCTTACCCGCATACTCGGACCTTCCCGAAGACGAACCTCCTGTCGACTTGACTCCAGTTGATGTAGGGAAGGTTTAATTAGTTATTTAGTTTTTTATTAGTTTTAGTTTATTAAGAACATGCAATTGACTAGTTGAGGTACTTAGTTTCAAGAACTGACTTGTGCTTTCTTAGTTTCAAGAACTGTTCTTACTTAGTTTATGGCTTAACCAGCTGTGCTTACTTAGTTTCAACCCACTTAACAATTGTGCTTACTTAGTTTCACTTAACAATTGTGTTTCACTTAACAATTGTGTTTCACTTAACAATTGTGCTTACTTAGTTTCAAGAACTGTGCTTTCTTCAACTACTTTATACCAGTTAAACCAAAATATTTATTTATCCTTGTTGGCCTGAGCAGCAGCTTCAGCCTTCTCTTGGGCCTTCTCTTGGGCCTGCACTTGCACTTGGTTTTGAACCTGGTTCTGCCCTTGAGGCTTGTTCTCCTTCTGCGGAGTCTTTTCCTTTTGAGAAGTCACAATTCGGCCTCGTGAGTTCCAAGCAAGCTGGAATTCGCGTTTGCAGTTCTCATTAGTGAAATCGCAAGGAACCACGACCACCATATCCTTCTCCCGGTACTGGATCTCCTGCCAAATATCGTCGAAGGTGGTGTCCTTGATGAGCGAAGATCCTAAATCTGAAGGAGAGACCACTGCAGACCGGACGAGGAACTGCGTGTGCCACTGCATGATGTGTCCCAAAGCCTCCTCCTCGTTAGCGAACCGGTTAAACGTCCGGTAGAGTGGCTCAGCCCACAGTTCCAGCCAGATCTTGGAGTAGAGGTCGTTTTTGAACAAAAACGAGTCCGAACTCAAACCGTTGCTGTTTCTAGTGAATACCAGCGAGACTTGGTCCACCCGGTTGTTGAAGTACGTCTTGATGTGGGTGTTATCGAACCGCATCACCGGCACTCCCCGGAGCATTTTGGGCTCTAAAGCCTCATTGGTGCCAAACTTCGATAGAATATTCTCCTCTGGCCGCATAATAAGCGACTGGTCGCTCAGAAACCACACCCACTTCGCCTTTGGGAAGGTCGTCAAAGCCTCCAACGACAGTGCCACACGGGCCCACGAGCTCTGGTGGTTGTGGCTCTCCTCTAGAAACTTTGTGAGCTCGGAAGCGTACTTGACAAGCAGTCCGAAGTCGTGTTGTTTGGCATACTCCACTCGGTTCTCGATGATCCGCTCGATGTACTCCCGTGGATGCTTGATATCGTCAACCACGGTCACCAAAATGACTTCAGGGGTCTTTTGGCCGGTGTACTGAAAAATTGTACCCGTCTGCTTTTTGGAACTCTTAGATTCCGGCACCGATCCGACCTGTTTGTCACCTGGTGCCTTTTTCACGCCATCACGGGCGTTTGAGCCGGAAGTGGACCCAAAATGCGAGGGGATAATGAACTGCGAGTCCACTCTTTGCAGCGGACGGGATCCAACCGCGTTTAGTTGCCGCAACGCGTCCGAATTGTTGGTCTGGCCACCGAAAAACAGCCACACAACAAGAACCAGGCCCACCAGCACCATCAAAATTTCCTTCAAGGCTTCTCGATGCACATGGATGCCTCTACCGCCTTGGCGGGGCAGCCGCTTCTCCCCCTCGGTGGTTACAAGGCTGGGAATTGTGTCGAGCACTACACTTTTTCCTCTGCGACGGTTAGGCATACCTAGCCCTGGCCATGCGGAAGCCGTTTGTATACTTCAGCGAGGCAGTGCTCACTCCGAGCCGCACATCAACAGTGATCAAGGACTTAACCGCTTCGCTGGGAGGCAAACCGTCAATTGACCCCTCGGTGGCGTGGGAGCACAACGCGCTGGCTGTGCAGCGGCAGGCTCAGCTCTACTCATCTCTGAGCAATGCGGAGTCTAAACCCAAAGCGTATGCGGCCTTTGTGCACCGTGCAGCCTTAGCAACTGCCGACTCCATTACATTCAACTCCATTGCGGACCAGAAAACGTTCGTTTCGACCTTGGAGAGCACAGTGGGGACCCCTCAAAACTACTTCGTGCCCAGCGAGGTGAGCAGTTTGCTCGCGAAACTCGCCAGTTCTGGCATTAATTGGGGAGTAGTGAGCAACGAGTCGCCAGGGTACCAAAAAGTGCTCGCCTACCACCGACTAAAGCCAAGCAGCCTGCTCAATGCCTCGCAAACGTTGTTGTTCAAACCATTGCCGCGCGTGTGGCCAGCAGCTTTGCGTTCGGTGCCTGTTGCGTGTCGCAATGACACTTGGTTTATTGGCTCCGTTTTGAACCCGTGCGACCGCATGTGTTCCTCAAAGGACATTCGGTGTGTTTTAATTGACAAAACAGCGAATAACCCAGAAAAACCGCCGTTAAATGCCAGCATGCGGCTTGTAATTAACGATTTAGAGGAACTCGCTCCGCTGCTCACTCCACTGCTCACTCCATCTTTCCTCAATTTAGATTTCCTAAACGAACCTGAGGAGCAGTTTCAAGATGTCAAAATGACCCATTTCCCAGCCAATAAACTGCCTCCGAAAACCGTTCCTGATTTAGGCATTTCACAATCTCGTCGTCCGCGTTAATTTAACTGTATGTACATCTATTTATTCGGTAATGGACGCTTGATTGCATCCGTTATCTTCACCAAACGACCGGGTGGGCCCGCAATGTGTCCTTTAATAAGAACCAAACCGTTTTCATCGTCGGTTTCCAGAACTTGCAGGTTCTGGATGGTTCTGGTGTCGAATCCCATGCGTCCTGCCATCTTCTTGCCGGGGATAACCCGTCCTGGGTCTTGACACTGGCCAATTGAACCTGCTGAACGGTGCACAACCGAAACACCGTGCGAAGCAGGCTGTCCAGCGAAACCCCACCGCTTCATCACACCTTGGAAGCCTTTTCCTTTGGTCTTGGACTGCACATCCACAAACTGGCCCACAATGAGGTGCGAGGGCTTGATGAGCGCGCCTAGGGGGGGCAAGTTCTCGCTGAAACGGACGTGGAACTCCACAACATCGCGTTTGGGAGCAACCTCGGCCCGTGAAAAGTGGCCCAGCATGGGTCGAGTGACGTTTTTCGGGGCTTTGGCACCACAGGCGAGCTGCACCGCATTATAACCATGCTTTTCGGCGGTTTTGATGTCGGTTACCTGGCATCTGTCGATCTCAACCACGGTGCAGGCGTGCTGGTGGCCGTTTTCGTCGAAATAGGGGACCATGCCTCGTTTGTACCCAAGCAGGCCTACCCGGTGCCGCAACCGCCTCCGTGCATGCACTACACTCGGTTCGGTATTAAGCAGTTTCGTGGGGCCGCGGTAGACGTTCGCTATCGAGCTTGCCGTGAGCTGTGCCAGTCGGGGGAGTCCAATCCGCATTGGTGAAAAAAAGTCCTAACCCCTAATTTATTTTTCAGTGTTTTTTTCGAAATTATATATCTTGCCAGTTCGGCGATTAGCGTATTTAAATAAATAACTGGGGTTTTTTTGGTGCCTAAGGTCAAAAGTGCGGGCTTGCACCGTGATTCTTACCCTATGCTAAGGCGTGTGTTGAGCAGCAAAATCAGCCCAGTTTTGAGGCAACAGACGGTGCCTCTGTGGGGAGGCAAACAGTTCGTCCGCACGTATGTCCAGAAAACCGTTGACAGGCCGCTTCCGGACGTGCTGGGGCAGCGCAAGAAGCAACGCGTGTACTTCGCCATGTTTTGCGGTGTAATGGCACTCTCATTGGTTGGCATGATCAAGTACGAGGCTGCAAACTCGCCTATTGTGACTTCGACGTTGGCTGCATTGCGGAGGTCCAGGCTCGCCATGGATGCCATCGGATCCAATGTCCGGTTCAACAGCTCGATGCCTTGGGTTTCGGGTTCTGCAGGCATTGCCAAGGACGAAGTGGACTTCCAGTACACCATTGTAGGTGATTTAGGCTCAGCAGTTGTTCGGTTTCGAGCAGTAAAGGTTCCTGGCGAGCTTAGGTACGTTGTGGAAAACTGGTCATTGACCCCGAATCAGGGCCCTGAACAGGGGAAGGAAATCAGCTTGATAGACGAGGAGTACCTGCCTCACGTCCCGCTATCGAATTCCGAGGAGCCTGGAGTCCGGTACAATGAGAAACGTTGATTGAATTGCTTGATATAGGCATTACTATAAAGTACAATATAAGTATATAAACGGAACTAAGATGTTTGTTTATTTTAGCGAGTAATACTATTATTATTAAGAAGAAATACTAACTTTCCTGGCTGGTGGAAACTACACACTGGTCTTATAAATATCGGGGTTTACTCACCCATTCACACACCGGTTAGGTATGCTTAAGACTCTCAAACAGGCATTCAGGGCCTGTTCAACCCATGCCAGGGCCTGCAGGCACCCGAAACCACCTCGCGAACTTCTTCCTGCATCCACCGTTCCCCTCCACTACCGTCTTTTCCTTGACCCAGACCTCAAGAACTTCACGTACTCTGGAAAGGTCGAGATAGACGTGGATGTGAAAGAACCCACCTCTACTATTACTCTAAATGCAGTCGACCTCGAAATTTCACAGGCATTGCTTAATGACAATGCTGCTGTGAACCAGGCTAGCGATTTGGAAAAACAGCAAATTTCCTTCCACTTTCCTGAACCTGCTTTTGGAAAGTCGACCCTCAAGGTCGATTTTACCGGAATTTTAAACGATAAACTCGCTGGATTCTACCGCAGTGTCCACAAAGATGAGCATGGAAACTCACATGTGGTTGCAACTACCCAAATGGAGCCTACTGATTGCCGAAGAGCGTTTCCGTGCTTTGACGAGCCTAGCTTGAAGGCTACTTTTGACATATCAATTGCAGCAAGTAGTGAAATGACTGTGCTGTCCAATGGCAGTGTTGACCGGGTAGAGAAACTTGGCAATGGCAAACAGGTAACCCACTTCGAAACAACCCCTTTGATGAGCACGTACTTGGTGGCTGTTGTGGTTGGAAAGCTCAATTACGTTGAGTCCAACAAGTTTCGGGTGCCAGTTCGTGTCTACGCGACTCCTGGCCAAGAGCACCGGTGCCAGTACAGTGCAGACCTGGCAGCCGAAACGCTGGCATTCTTTGAGGAAAAGTTCGATGTTCCGTACCCGCTTTCAAAGTGTGACATGGTGGGAATTCACGAGTTTTCTGCTGGTGCTATGGAGAACTGGGGGCTTATTACTTTCAGGTTGGCCGACCTGTTCTTTACCGAGGGCAAAGACTCGTGGGCAGCAAAATGCCGAGTAACCGAAGTGGTCCAGCACGAACTCGCCCACCAATGGTTTGGGAACTTGGTTACGATGGATTGGTGGGATGGTTTGTGGCTGAATGAGGGGTTTGCGACGTGGATGTCGTGGTATGCTGGGAACTCCTTCAACAAAGACTGGAAGGTTTGGGAGTCGTACGTCCAGGACACATACGCAGCCAGCTTGAGACGAGACAGCGTTCGCAGTTCACACCCAGTAGAGGTCCCCATTGCTCGGGCCCAGGAAGTGGACGAGATTTTTGATGCAATTTCCTACAACAAGGGCTCCTGTGTTATTCGCATGATTTCGCAGTTTCTAGGTGAGGACGTGTTTATCAGGGGTGTTTCGCTTTACCTCAAAAGGCACCAGTACAAAAACACCACCACTTCAGATTTGTGGAATGCATTGTCGGAGGTCAGCGGTAAGGACGTTGAGCGGTTCATGGGTCCGTGGACCCGAGAGGTTGGATTCCCATTGGTGACAGTTACTGAGAAACAAAAGCAAGCTAGTGTCGAACAGCACCGGTTTTTGGCCAGCTTCGATGTGAAGCCGGAGGAGGACGAGGTTTTGTGGCCGGTGTCCTTGGCGGTCCGAAAGAAGGACGGAAGCGTTGACCACGATTTAATGCTCACTGAACGCTCCAGAGACTTGGATATAGACTCCAGTGAGTTCTTTAAACTCAATGCTGACCAGAACGGAATCTACCGGGTCAAGTACCCGAGTGCAGTGCTTGACAGAATCGCCGTTGAGGGCACCAAGAAGTCTTCTAAGCTCAGTGTGGAGGACAAAATTGGTGTGTTGAATGACCTGAACGCATTGGCTGCTAATGAGGTACCTACAGGGCAGCTGCTAAGTGTTGCTGAGCAATGGAAGGACGACGGAAGCCCCAACGTGGTGCTTTCAGTGCTTAACACTTTGTCTGCCGTTGGTAGACAGCTGTTTTTCCAACCCAGTGTTAAAGAAAAGTTCCAAAAGTTCCATGCTGGTGTTGTGGTGCCGTTGGCAGACAAGTATGGCCTGGATTCCACTCAAGGATTTTTGGAAACCGAGTTGAGGGCCTCACTTTTCAGCTCTTGCCGGGCTGTGCAAAACCAGAAGTATATTGCAAAGGCTCTTGACCTGTACAACACGCAAAAATTTGACATTCGTGCTGATTATGCCGATGCAGTTTACGTCGCAGTGGCAGAGCATGGCACTGAGGCACAGTGGAACGAGTTATTCGGCCACTACCAGGATGGGACCAACCTTATGTCTGGACATGCAGCCCTTTTTGCTTGTGGAAGAGCTAAAAGCCCGCAATTGCAGCAGAGGTTGCTAGCAAGTATTCTTTCCCAACAGGTTAAGATACAGGACGCCTCCAGTGCTTTCCAAGGCCTGATGACTGGCTCCCCCGACTCGGCTGAGCTAGGCTGGAAATGGTTTGCCAGCAATTGGGAGAAGCTAACCTTGGTTTTCCCCGCGACTGGCTCGATGCTGGGACGGATGGTGAGCATTGCAATCACCACAGTTAACAAGCCCGAACACGTTGGCCGAGTAGAGCAGTTCTTCAAAGACAAGAACCTCTCCGGCATTGAGCGTGTTTATGCCAGCAGCTTGGACACCCTAATTGCCTCGACCAAGAGTACTGAGAACCTCACCAGGGAGGTTGACGAATGGCTGTCTCAACGTGTACATACTAAATAAAAAAAATACATAATAAATAGCTTCATTTATACCAAGCAGGGTACAGGGTTGATAACTAAAAACGGCAATGAATTTGAAGATTAAGGAACCGGTTTCTAAACTGTCTACAGAAACCAGCCAACCCTCCTCTAGCTTGCATATATTTACCCTACCTAGAGAAGCCATTTTTACCTTTTATGAGTTGAGGCGTTAACATTTTCATTATTTGCGGAAGATGAAATCAAGAATTTGAATTACACCTCCACCACAAATCAAGAATGCCAACAAAATAAGAGACCATTTGCTCAAATTCGAGTAGCCCCCTGTGTTCTTACGTGGCTTTACTGAGCGCACACGTGGAGCCTCTTTCTCCTTTTTCTCAGCCTTCGGGGCCTTGGGCTTAGTTGGTTTACCCTTTTTGAGCTCTTCCTTGCGGTGATAAGCCTTGTTAGCAGCGCGTTGAGCTGGAGTTTGGTGAGACATTTCCGCTTCTTATTTAACAATGGGTACACGTATTATGCAGGTCATAATTGATACACCATATGGTTAAAAAACGAAGAGCCAGGCTGGAAACACCAACTAGCTGGCTAATTTACCGGAGAAAACAAGCGCGTGTAAAAAAGCCGCCCCAAATTCCAGCGTGGAATTTTCGCGTTTTTAGAAATAATATTTAGCGGCAAAGTATATAACTTTTAGAACTGCAGGTTTGATCAAATATTTATCATCGACGATCATCGGCGATCATCGTGACTGCCTCTGCGGTCTTTTTTTTACTTATTTTTTCTATACATCCCAAAGTGACGTAGCAATGTCTACGATCGTAAATAAACAGCCCCGGAATGCTCCTAACCCTATACGCGAAAAAAACGAGAAAGACAACTCGCCAGCCATTCCGACCCATTCGCACTAAAGACACAGCAGTAACTTAGGAAGAGCTAGCTACTTCCACCGAAGTTGTGCCACTCTTCCCACTCAATAAACACGGAGTATCTCATCATATTATATATTTGCATTTTTCCCTGCGCGCTTATTATATTGGTGCTTGTTTTTGTTATGCATGAAGGGCTAGGCCGTATCCGATTTTGGAACACTAGAGCCCGACCATACTTCCGGATATGGAGATTTGTGACCGTACCACGTGGTGCTAGACCCAACCCAAATATTTCACCCCCTTTCATGCACGAAACCCTTTGTTTGCCCAGCCCCTCCCTGCCCAGCCACCCCTGCCTTGGAATTTCAACCTACATTTCCTACCCTCATCGACTCTCCTACCTTCCTTCCACCGACTGAGCGATTGAAAGAATCAAAGTAACAATTAACGAGAAATTTACAGCGACATCGAGTACTGACGCGTAGCATTTCTCCCTAGCATCACTCCATCAGTCTTATCATTATTTCCCACCCTTTACATTCCTTTCCTTTTAAAAAATGATGATTCTTGCTGTTCTTCCCCTTCTCATGGCTGGCGCCTCTGCGACCACCTGCCAGAACATTGCTGGAAACTACTACTGTGACGAGACGCGTCTCGTGCAGTTCCAAAACGTTGGCTTCAGTGGATCGTACAACCGTGTCACCTCGTTCAACAACGACGGTACCTGCTCGTGGGAGCCCCAGGCATTCTCGGGCTCTTTGGCTCCTTTCGACGAGGAGCTCAGTGTCCACTTCCGTGGTCCGATCCAGCTTGAGAACTTCAAGGTGTTCACCAGCACCGGTTCGAACAAGAAGCGTTCTTTGCACCACCGTCACGCTGATCCTGAACCCGAGCCAGTGATTGTGACTGCCACTGCGTACAACTACTTCACTGAGTACGTCACCGTCGATGGAAATGGCAACACCCTCACTTTGGCTGCCAACCAGGACACCACCGTCTCTCCTTCAAGCACTTCTACAGCTGCTGCTGCTGCAGAGGAGACCAAGAGTGCCTCGTCCAGTGAGACCAGCGAGACCGCAACTCCCACTGCTTACAACTACAACTTCAACCACCAGGCCGAGTCCAGTGCCACTGGTCCCTCGGTTATCACCACCACCAGTGCCACCTGGGCTGCCCAGACTCCTGCTTCGAGCGGAAACACCGGTGGCTGGACTCTTGATAGCAGCTACAATGCTGCTGCCGGCTCTGCTTCCGGTCTTGTTTTCCTCAACAACCTCGGCGGTTCTGGCTCGGGTATTTTCGATTTCCAGCACGGAAACTCGCTTTCGTACGCCGGTGCCGACGGTGTTTCGTGTGCTTCTGGCCCTGAGACCCTCTCGAACACGCTTGTTCCCAGCAACAACGAGTTCATTATCTTCAGCGATCAGAAGTGCCAGGGCGATGATTGTGGATACTACCGTCCCGGAACTGTGGCCTACCACGGTTTCGGCGGTGCCCAGAAGGTGTTTGTGTTTGAGTTTTCTATGCCTCGTGACTACTCTTCGGGCTTCAACGCTGATATGCCTGCTGTGTGGCTCCTTAATGCCCAGATTCCCCGCACTCTCCAGTACGGAACTGCTTCTTGCTCGTGCTGGACTACCGGATGCGGTGAGTTGGATCTCTGGGAGGTTCTCAACACCGGCAACGACCGCCTTACCACAACTCTGCACGATAAGCAGAACGGTTCGGGTGGTGGAACCGCTGATTACTTCCAGAGACCTACTTCGGGCACTCTGAAGGGCGCTGTCATCTTCGAGGGCACCACCATCACCGTGGTTGAGATCCCTGAGATCCCCGAGTCTATTGACGATGCCACTATCCAGGGTTGGATCCAGCAGGGCGGATCTGCCTCTACTGTGAACATGTAAGTTGTTTTGCAGTTAACGTTTTCATTTGTATTATATAGTTATTATTATTAAATTTATTATAATGGGGTTGCCGGAGCAGTCTGAACATAAGTCTGAGCACAGGTCTGAGCACAGTATGAAGAAAAGGAGACTGGGGTTTGAAAGTTGTAAATTCAGAAGGGATAGTAACTAAGTGGAATCAAGATTTCCCAGCAAAGAGGCTATTTGGCAGTATATAAAATGTATGTGGGCTGCAGCATGATGCTGATGGGTATACAGGTATGCAAAGAAATTAGACTCTGCATTCTACGTGCCAGCAATTTTTTTTGAGCAATTTAATCAGGCATTGCTGTTGTTTGACTCAACGTTTGTACTGAATTTAGTTTGGGGCGAGGGTCGGCCGCAAATCGGTTTAGTGACCCATGTACCCCGCAAATTTGTACCAATCAGAACCGGTTGAGTCCTTCCACAAACTAGTAGAAAAGCACTTTCACTACGCTACTTCACCATCATTACACCCAATTTAATCAAGAAAATTTCGTATTTAAATATTTTATTACACTGTATCCATTGTGCGGTAAATATGGATGCTTAAACTCTGAACCCTGCATACAGCCCTTAACCACTTCTCCACAGGCTTCGTGTAAAGCCGACATTTCGGGCCTGATCAGCAGGTATATAAGAACCACATAGTCTTTCACCTTAAATTATATACCTACAACCATGAGTCCTTACAACGCTACTCGTTTAAACCCGAAAGGAGTGGAGGCCTACCCTCCCAGCAGCTCCATTGAGTCCAAATTATACAAACAGGCACACATCGATCCGTCAACCGTTCACATCGAACACAACCCCAGTGTTGCCCAGCTTTACGAGGATGCCCTCACTCGTGAGCGAGGAAGTGCCATCTCTAGTACCGGTGCCTTGGTGGCCAACTCTGGCCGCAAGACCGGTCGATCACCTAAAGACAAGCGTATTGTTGATGAGCCTGGCAGTAATGAGGAAGTTTGGTGGGGACCCGTCAACATCAAACTGAGCGAACATTCGTGGGAAATTAACCGTGAGCGTGCAATTGACTACTTGAACACTCGTGAAATCCTCTACGTTATCGACGCTTTCGCTGGTTGGGATCCACGCTACCGTATCAAGGTCCGCATTGTGTGTGCTCGTGCCTACCACGCTCTATTTATGTGGAATATGCTCATCAGGCCCACTGAAGAGGAGCTTGCAAACTTCGGCGAGCCGGATTTCACTGTTTACAATGCTGGACGGTTTCCAGCCAACAGACACACAGACGGAATGACCTCGGACACCTCAGTTGATATTAACTTTAAGGCAATGGAGATGGTTATTTTAGGCACTGAGTACGCTGGTGAGATGAAGAAGGGTATTTTCAGTGTTATGTTCTACCTCATGCCCATCAAGCACCAGGTCCTTGTCCTGCACTCCAGTGCCAATATCGGACCTAACAACGACACCACTCTATTCTTTGGCCTGAGCGGTACTGGAAAGACCACTTTAAGTGCGGATGTCAAGCGTGACCTCATTGGCGATGATGAACACTGCTGGTCTGACCACGGTGTGTTCAACATCGAGGGTGGCTGCTACGCCAAGTGCATTAATCTGAAACAAGAAAACGAGCCTGAGATTTTTGGCGCAATTAAATTCGGTTCGGTTCTTGAGAACGTTGTGTTTGATCCTAAGACTCACTTGGTTGACTACGACGACACCAGTCTTACCGAGAACACCCGCTGCAGTTACCCAATTGAATACATTCCCAATGCTCTGCTTCCTGCAGTTACTCCTCACCACCCAACCAATATTGTGCTTCTCACTTGTGATGCCAGCGGTGTTTTACCGCCGATTTCCAAGCTCACAAACGAGCAGGTGATGTTCCACTTCATCAGTGGCTACACCTCGAAGGTTGCAGGCACTGAGGAGGGTGTCACTGAGCCCACAGCAACGTTCAGTGCATGCTTCGGACAGCCTTTCCTTGTACTTCACCCAATCCGCTACGCCAAGGCTTTGGCTAAAAAGATCAATGAGCACAAGGCGAATGCCTGGCTCCTCAACACTGGCTGGACCGGTAACTCAGTCGCTCGTGGAGGCAAGCGTTGCCCTCTCAAGTACACTCGTGCCATCCTTGATTCTATCCATGATGGTTCTCTGGCAAAGGCTGAGTTCGAGACCCTTGAGGTTTTCAATTTACAGGTACCAAAAGCAGTTTCCAACGTCCCATCAGAAATCCTCAATCCGTCACGCTCGTGGGCTCATGGTGAAGCAGACTACAAGAGTGAGGTTATTAAACTCGCCACGAAATTCAACGAGAACTTCACTCGCTTTGCAGACCAGGCCACTCCTGACGTACTTGCTGCAGCTCCTCAGGTTCCTAAATAGGGTCCTTCGTTAAGTAGATAACTAGCTAACTACTAGATATATATGATATGAAAGATAATTTACACTATATTATACTCTTTTGTAGCCACTAATTATACTCCCTCTAACTCATAAGCCTGGAAGCATAGGCCATTGGGGGAATTTTCGGGTGCCAACTGGCATCGAACTGAACGTAATTCAACTCCAAATCCTTTTTGATGTTAATGTAGGCACCCCTATTACCAGTTTCATCGCAATAATTAGGTGCAGAGAAGATAGTGACCAGTTTCCCTTCGTGCTCGACCTCGTATCCCTGCATTCGGACTTCGTGAGAGCGAATGACAGCCTTTAGCCCATTCAGCTCAACGAATTTCTTGGTGATATCCGGTCCAAACATATGAGCAATTCCTCGACGACTTGGAGCCAAACCATCCCGAGCCTGCGGGTCACTCCAAAGCAGTTCCATCATCAGACCCTCGTTGCCAGGCTGCTTTGTAGCGAACCGGTCAATTTTGCGAATATCGTCCAGAGTAACTCCCTCTTTACTTGCCAAACCACCGTGAACAACGATGTATGCGTTTTCAATAAGTGAAGCCAAAGGAAGGCTTGAAAAAGACTCACTGAAGGCTTTGAATGTCCTCTCGTTATACTTGGCCTTGCACTCGCCACTAAAGCCATAGGCAACGTTCATGGCATCGGTTTCGTGGTTTCCACGGTTGAGAATAACATTTTCGGGGTATTGCAGCTTCAAAATGTACAGCAGAATGGCGACCTCAGTTGACCAGCTTCCTCTATCGACGAAATCGCCATTGAAAACATAGGTGTGAGAAGGCGAGGGCCATCCATTCTTCTCGAAGATGTGCAAAACATCATAAAACTGACCGTGAGTGTCTCCACACACTGTGATCTCACCACCCTCAGGTACCTTAACATCAGGCATTGTGGGCTCCTGTTTAAACAAATCGTTAACACGGATGATAATATCAAACACAGTGCGCTTAGAAAGTCGTTTATCGGCTTTAAAATGCTCAACAAGGGCCGTAATTGAGTCATTTGTGATATTGTCCAAATCCAGGTCTAACTCAGTCGAGGGACCATCGCTTGCGGGCATATTCTCCAAGTTTATTTGTTCCAGTACACTGGGCTCATCGTCAACCTTAATAGCAAGCTGGAACTGAGTGTAGCGTTTCAAACTCAGGGCAGACTGGAGTTTCGCTTTACCTTCGGCAAAACCAGGGGCTAAACTAGCCACTTTCTGGAAATCCTGGACACTCTCGGTGTATTTGAGAATAGAACCATACGCTATTGCCCGACGGTAGTAGCATTTCACAAATTCAGGATCAATTTTCAACGCCTCCGTGCACGACTCAATAGCAGAGCCATACTGCTCCATTTTTAGTTCGCACTGAGC
Source organism: Starmerella vitae (assembly GCA_030584925.1). Classification (NCBI taxonomy): domain Eukaryota; kingdom Fungi; phylum Ascomycota; class Dipodascomycetes; order Dipodascales; family Trichomonascaceae; genus Starmerella; species Starmerella vitae. Next base: position 54,201 of record JAJMCB010000016.1, on the reverse strand, counting down.
ACGGTTTGCCAGGTAGACTGGAGAAGACGAGTCAAGCTTGGATGCAGCATCGTACTTCTCCCAGGCCTCGCTGATGTGGCCGTCTTTGAAAAGCTGATTTCCTTGGTTTTTCAGTTCCACTGCGGACATGTGGTGGGGTACCTAACCCACAGCGGTTTTTCACATTAAATAATTAACTCTATTGATTACTTACTGGTGTTTGGGGCAGTTTTGGGCACTTCGCGTCTAATTGCAGCGTATTTTTCCACCAAATTTGGCTGCTTTAAAACCGATTCTGCTGCACGGAGTCCTGCCAACTTCACTGTTCGGTCCACTCCTCGGCCGGCCTCGGAGCCTCCAATCATGCACTTCACCTCGAAGGGGCTAGTTTCGTTTAAGGTAATGTACGAAATTGGCTGGTTTACAGAGCCTACTTTGCGGTAAAGCTCGTTTTTTGAGTTCTTGTCCACCTCTTCCTCGATATTTCCGTTCTTCATGTCCAAAATTAACGGTTGGTAAAGCAGCTTTAGCCAGTTCTGCACCACAAGCAGGCCTCGATCAATGGCAAGACCGGCAATGTAGGCCTCAAAGACATCGGCAATGGCTTTGTTTTTATGATCAGCATCCGGAATCGACGAATCCTGGTGAGAAAACACCTTACTGTGGAGATCTGAGCTCATCTGCAGTTTTTCGTACAACTTGTACATGGTGGAAAAATCAAATAACGTGTCATTACAAACCAGAGTAGACTTCTTTATGCTCAACATTCCCTCCGAATCATTAGGGAACTCATCGTAGAGCAATTGACACACAATGAAGTCCAGAATCGAGTCTCCTTTGAACTCCAATCGCTCATTATGTACATGCAGCAAATTAGTTGCGTTGACCGAAGCATGGGTGATTGCAGATTTATGGGTAAAAACTTGCTTTAGAAGCTCGTCATTGTGTATTTTGGGCAGTTTTGGAGGCCATTTACCGTGCCCCGAATGCTTTTTATGTTTCTTGAACTCGGTTACAGTGTCAGTATCAGTTTTTAAGCAGCTCACCAGTCCATCTACGCTTTTTTGGGTTTGTAAAAACTTAGTATCGCTTTCACTTCGCTGCTTCATTAGTTTTAGCGAATCAGTAGCGGATTGGAGGAGCAAAGCCTGCAGTTGGTCAATGTATTCTGTGTCCAGAGCTCCAGTTCCGAAGGACCAGGGCAGTGTGGATATACCAGAACTGTGTCTGGTAAATAAAATATCGTCAAATACGGGGATTCCTGTCCGCCAGTACTGTTTAATTAGAAGAGCAGCCAACCGCACCCGAGGTTTTTTCATTAGTGAGCGCAGAAGCTGGTCATGCAGGTTGCTGTTTGACAATTCCTCGAGGTTTACTTCACCGAGCCACTGGAATTTCACTAGTAACTGGTCTAATTGGTACGCTGCACTAACAATTAGGTGGTCAAGTTCTTCCAGTTCCGAAACGGACGGAGGACGAGCCACAACGTCAGTACGGAGTTTCTCTTTGAATTCAGGTCCAGGAACGAGTAAATTGGAGTTGATTTCCTGGATGTCGGTGTCCAAGGCCTGCTTTTTGCGAGGAGTTTGTGGCTCTTTAAAGGACCTCTTTTCCATGCTTATTAATAAAATAAATTTCGAATTTCAGTGCAGCATTTCTACAATTTTTTTCATTTAAATTTTTAAATTTTTAATTTTTTTTTAGTAGCTATTTAACTTAAAATTAGAAATTGAAATAAGTTATCTATTTTACCATTCCTGCTCTGCAGGCATTGAGTGCCTGGAACCAGGGTCGGAAGTCATTACACGCTCCAAGACCTTCTTGTCATCACTGTCTTCGCCCATAGCGAATTTACTCTTTGAGCGAATCTTCGGTCCATAGAAAAAGAACACGAAGGGAGCAGGTGCAGCCACAGCAGCCAAGCAGCCAAGCAAGGTGCCTGCCCACTGGGTTCCCAAGTTATTGAACATCTGCCTCGCGAACAACGGGAATGCACCACCCATGGCGGAACGAATGAAGGTGTTTGCAGCCAAAGCGGTGGCAGCCACTGGAAGGTAGCAGTCAATGAGATAAATGAGAAGTGCTTGGAAAATACCAATTAAACCGAATCCAACCAGACCCAAACCAACCGTTGGGGCCATCCAGTGGACGTGGTAGGCACCGGTCCAAGCGAACATAAACAAACCAATGGGGAAAACAATACCACAGAGCATCATCAAAGGCACACGCGACTCTGGGTAGATTTCCTGGCCACTCCTGGCAATCAGTGTAGCCGTCATTGGGTCGAAGAAGATGAGGTTGACCATAACCACGATGATCGAACCGACGAACATACCAATGTAAGGCAAGTAGGCAATACTGCCCTTGAAGTGGTAGTTATGCGTGAAAACAAAAGGCACGGCCTCAAGACAGAGATACAGAATTCCGTAAATGAAACCGTGGTAGATGCTGAACATTAGCAAGATGGGCTCCTGCATGGCCATACGAACAGGCTTGAAAATGGTACGGTGGAGAATCTCTGCAGTGTCGAGCTCCATATCCTCAATTGGCGCAGAAACGGCCCAGTTTCCGGTATCTTTGCGAATATGAGAGGCACGGGTACGAAGAACCAGCTGGGGATAAGTCTCCTCCATGAAGAAGACCATAATACACATTCCTAACGCACCCATGATACCAGTGATGTACATGGTCCATCGCCAGCGTAAAAACGAGTTGCTAATAAAAGCACCCACAACCGGTGCGATCATAGGACCGGCAACCAAACAGAAAATAACACCCGAAACAGCTTTACCACGCTGGGTAACTGTGAAAATATCGGCGGAAATCGACGGACCGACCACAAGTGTGGAGCAGCCAAATGCACCCATGAAAAATCGGGACAGAGCCAGAGTTTGGAAGTCCTTAGCGGTGGCAGCAGCAAAAGCAAACATAGTGAAACCGGCCATGCCAATCACCAGCATGACCTTTCGGCCGTAAAGCTCGGATCCAGGTCCCCAAACAACCGGTCCGCAAGCAAAGCCAACAACGTAGAGAGTAACCAGCAAAACAGCCACAACCGGCCCAACGTGGAACTCCTTCTCGATTTGGGCAAGACCAGGGCCAATAACCGACGATCCCCAACTCACGAAGGTGATATTGATGGAAGCAATTGCCTTAACAAGGACACGTCTGGTCATTGACCGGTTAATAGGACGCTCAGGGTCATCAGGGTGGAACGAAACAGTCCACTTCTCTTTATCACCAGGGATTTCTGGAAGCGATGATTCGCCAGGAACGACGTAGTAATTTGAGGTGTTCAAAGGAACTGCCGGTTCGGCATCATTTTCTTCAAGACTCATATATGGTACAGATCAACAAAACAAAATGAACTTTTATATTAGGGGGGACTTAAAGGTATCAAAGCAAATATTTAAAATGCTAAAGAAAATTCAAGCTCAGTAGGTTTTGCTAAATCAAAGAAAAACCCGGGGTGGGAGGGAATGAGTATTTATATAATGTGAGGGTTTACTTCCAGAAAGGGCGTATGCATCACAACAAAAAACAATTATGGTACGGCAAACAGATAGAAAAAACATCGGCATACTAGCATCACGTGCGCAATCTTACCTTTAAAAATAGATGCACTAGAAAATCTACATCTTGTAAGAGCATAGTTACGTACTAAATAAAGCGAATGTTAACTAGTGAATTTTTTAAACTGGTAACTAGTAGTGATGGCATGCTAGGTGGGCTTATATTTTAGGTAGCAAGATCGCCGGTATATCATGTGATTAAGAGAAACAATAAACAAGGTTTACGCAGTTTTGACACCCGGCACCACCAGTTTATGGGTACACTTAGTAAGCAGGGAACTCTGCCGTATTCACTCGGCCAATACCTCACTGCATTGTCCGTGCAATTTAGCACAAAGGGAGTTTATTCTACGAATACTTGCTGCCTTTTTTACAATTACCCATTTATATTTAACATATATACTCTTTTCTACGAACAATTTGCGGCTCCTAGTGTATTTCACTCTTTGCAGTACGAATACTAAAAATATCTGGTTAATTTTTACAAATTTTGTCTGCAAATACGCTCTGCAGTTCCTAAACCAACTAATTAATTGTACTTCTTCGAACTCATTTGACAAGTGCGAACAGTTTTTTTTTCCATTCCCGTTATCTGTCATGTGACCCATATCACCCAATGAGCTCATCGCCAAAACCAACTTCTCCACATCCCATGCTTCGCCAACTTCGTCGGTTCCACAGTGCCTCCCCCCGAAGAGTAACGGCCTCTATCGGCGATATTAAAGGCAAAAATGCCTCAAAACACCTAACCAGCAAGTACCACGTCATTGACCACGAGTATGACGCGGTTGTGGTCGGTGCAGGCGGTGCAGGCCTTCGTGCAGCCTTCGGATTGGCTCAAAGCGGCTTCAACACCGCCTGTATTTCGAAACTGTTCCCCACTCGTTCACACACGGTTGCTGCCCAAGGCGGAATCAATGCAGCCCTCGGGAACATGCACAAAGACGACTGGCACTGGCACATGTACGACACTGTAAAGGGCTCTGATTGGCTGGGAGACCAGGACGCCATCCACTACATGGCTCGTGAGGCCCCCCCAGCCATCATTGAGCTCGAGCACTTCGGTGTTCCCTTCAGTCGAACCGAGGAAGGCCGAATTTACCAGCGTGCTTTTGGTGGTCAAAGCAAGGACTACGGAAAAGGCGGCCAGGCCTACCGAACGTGTGCTGTGGCCGACAGAACTGGCCATGCTCTGCTCCACACGCTTTATGGCCAGAGTCTGAGGCACAACACCCAGTTTTTCATTGAGTACTTCGCAATGGACCTGCTGATGGAGGACGGAGAATGCCGAGGTGTGATCGCTTACAACCAGGAGGACGGAACTCTGCACCGTTTCTTTGCCCACAACACCGTCATTGCCACCGGAGGCTACGGACGATGCTACTTCTCGGCCACCTCGGCCCACACATGCACCGGTGACGGAATGGCCATGGTTTCCCGAGCTGGTTTGCCTCTGCAGGACTTGGAATTCGTCCAGTTCCACCCTACTGGTATCTACGGATCTGGATGCCTCATCACTGAAGGCTCACGAGGTGAAGGCGGATACCTTTTGAACTCGGAAGGCGAGAGGTTCATGGAGAGGTACGCACCGACTGCCAAGGATTTGGCCTCGCGAGACGTTGTTTCGCGGTCAATGACGATGGAAATCCGCGAGGGTCGCGGAGTCGGGCCAAAAAAGGACCACATTTACCTCCAACTCTCGCATCTCCCCGCTGAGGTGCTGCAGCTCCGTTTGCCCGGAATCTCGAAAACCGCGGAAATTTTCGCGGGTGTGGACGTCACCAAGGAGCCGATTCCGGTGCTGCCGACTGTGCACTACAACATGGGTGGTATTCCCACAAACTACCACGGTGAGGTGCTTACCAAGGGATCTGATGGCAGCGACAAGATTGTGAAGGGCTTATACGCCTGTGGTGAGGCTGCCTGTGTGTCTGTGCACGGAGCCAACCGGTTAGGAGCGAACTCGCTGCTCGATTTGGTGGTGTTTGGCCGTGCAGTTGAGCTCAGAGTGAAGGACACGCAGTCTCCGGGCAAGCCACTGCCAACCAGCGAAAAGGACATTGGCAAGGAGAGCATTGAGAATTTGGATATGGTGCGTACCGCCAAGGGCAAGAAGTCCACTGCCGAGATTCGCGATGATATGCAGAGAACCATGCAGCTCGACGTGAGTGTGTTCAGGACTCAGGAGTCGCTTGACAACGGTGTAGAGAACATGGAGAGAATCGACAAGACGCTTGCTGAGCTGGGCACCACTGACAGATCGATGATTTGGAACTCGGACATGGTTGAGTCGCTCGAGCTGCAGAACCTGATGACCTGTGCGGTGCAGACTGCTACCAGTGCCGCTGCTCGTAAGGAGTCTCGAGGTGCACATGCCCGTGAGGACTACCCGGAGCGTGACGATGTGAACTGGATGAAGCACACTCTTTCGTGGCAGCCGAAATCTGGCGATAAGGTGAAGCTTGCATACAGAGAGAATATCAGAACTACACTTGACGAAAAGGAGTGTGCCCCGGTGCCTCCAGGAAAGCGTGTTTATTAGTTGTTCTTTGATGAGTTAATAGAACTAAATCTTTGAAATTAAGTTAAGTAATTTAGTTGATAGATTCAATCGAATATTGTAGAATTGATGGTGATGCTAGTGGTGGTGCAGTAATGAATAATTTATGGTATTTGATGGAATTATGGGATTACAAGCTTTGGGGCTATTTGCTCTCTTTTCTACCTGCAAGTTTTGTTCGCCCAAATCGAACCACACACCGCTGTGTAACGTGTCTTTTGAGAGAGTCTGACCGCGAGAATTTCTGGTTACAGAAACTGCACTCGAACTTCATCAAAATGTGCACGGTTGAGGCATGACGGTCACAGCCTACTCGAGAGGCAAACTCTTTCTGACACATAGAACATGTAAACACGCCTTTAGTTCCGATCGCGGTGTACCCTTTTTGCCGAAGCTCCTCTTTGATTATATCCTGCTGTTCTCGCCATTGGGTGTTCTTACCATTCTGCTTGGCGATTGGCTCTTGTGATTGGCTCTTGGATTTGGGGGCGAGTCGGACAGGTTTCACCACTCGTGGTTGCGGTTGCGGTTGCGGTTGCTTTGTATTCACGTTTAAAATGGGGGCGAGTTTGACGTCATGGTATTTGTTTTGGGTGGGTTCAGCGGTTGAGTCGAGTGATACCAGCTCTGGTGCATAAATGTCAGTAGAGGGGGAGAATGATGCGGTTTTGGCTTCGGGAGAATCAATAAGGACTGGTAAGCGTATTTCCTGAGGCGTCTCGATGTAAAAACTTCGGGGTGGAAGCCAACGAGGCGTTGAACGAGACTCCAACTGCTCTTGATCGTCCTCCGTGTCTTGCCCAAAATTGAGCGAAGTTGGTGAGAGTATGTCTGCCACTGAGTTGGGGAAGGTCTCTTTCCTTAGTTTGAAACTTGATTCTGCATACCTGGCCTCAGGAATAATCGGTTTGGAGGTCTTGCCATAATAGCTTCGGGTGAGTAGTTTTTCAGGGCTTGCTTCGCTTGACCCCTGGCTTGGTGGTGCCTCACTAAATGTCTCGGTAGGTGCCTCACGTCCTCGTACCTTTTTTAAATTTGACGTTTTGGTTTCAGGATGCAGAGATGTGGGTACAGGGGCGAGTCGGAACTCGTCTCCTGTTCGGGATGAGGTTATGGGGCTTGAAAACCGCCAATGTGGGAATACTTGTAGCCGAGGCCGAGACACGCTTGGCCTCCATATAGGCTCTTTAGGACTAAAATCAAGGAAGCTACTGGGAGTGAAGGGTGCACTTCGAGGCTCAATAAGGCTCATTAGTTGTACTGAATCCACCAATGCGACAGTGTGTATATATATAGATGTAAAATTGAATATGTATTATCTCATAAGGGTTTGGTGAGCAGTACAATACGCACAGGTGTCACTCAACCCTTAATTGGTTACATGAGCATTGGTTAAATACATTACATAATACAGACTATTAAAAGCTATTACTGAGGTCTATATCGAATTAAAATAGGTGTGATATATATATATAATTTTTAAAATTATGAATATGTAATTAAACGTACTTTTAGCGGGTCCTGGCTGGTTTAAAACTGGTATAGACCTGTTTGTCTTTGGGTTAGGCCTGAATTTGTCTTTAACCCTTGCAAATTAAAATTAATCCTTGCGCAAATTCCACTCTGAATGTATCTTATGTATATAACCTTTTCTTACAGTAGTTCAATAGATAACCTGTTAGTAAATTTTATTTATTCTTTACTTTTCTAGCTCTAGTATGCTGTTGCTGCTCAGCTTCATATTTTTTTTTGGTTGGTTTAAATTTTTAACTTCTTCAGCGTACTAATGGGCGAGGGTTGTTAGTCATAACCCCTTTGGTGGATATTTACTATTATAAAAAATAATTATTGTGCAGGTTATACGTAATTTACTAATCGGAACAGTCGTACCTAGAAATTCGTAAAATTTAGACATGTAACTACTGAGCCCATTATTTAGACACATTTAGAGGCTAGAGTAGAGCAGACAAGAGTGCGAAATTAATGTGAAAATTGAAGGCTTAAATCGTTTATTTACCTGTTATAACTATCGAGTTCTAATTAGACTAGTAGCAGTATCCCTGGTTGTAGCCAGAGACGCAACCAGAGCCTGAGTTAGGCGAGTTGCAGACTTGGTGGGCACCGTTGTCGAAACGGTCACCGAACCAAGACCAGGGGCAGACTAACCAGCGAATGCAGCGTCCACCCTCACGAGAAGCACCGTTGCCAAACTTGTTGTAGTAGTCAACACATCCGCCAGAGGAGGAGCAGCCGCTACCGCAGTAGTCGTCGTACTGGGGCTGCGAGTAGCATGGCTGGGGCTGAGGCTGGGGCTGAGGCTGAGGTTGGTAGCAGGGAGCAGGAGCAGGAGCAGGGGCAACCCGAGGAGGAGGGGGAGGGGGAGCACAAGGAGCTGCAGGAGGGGGAGGAGGGGGGAAAGCCTTAGGCTGGGGCTGAGGGGCAGGATAAACGACTCTGGGCTGAGGAGGGGGAGGGGGAACGTATCTGGGAGGAGCCTGGACAGGAGCCTGGGGAGGGCACGGTGCAGGAGCAGGAGCCCGAGGGGGAGGGCATGGAGGAGCCTGGTAGTAGGCAGGAGGTGCCTGAGGCTGAGGGGCCTGGTAGCACGGCTCCTGGTAGTACTGAGGCTGGCAGTCGTTGCCTCCGCAGCATGAGCTGCTGTGGCCACCGTTGCCGTTACCAGCGCAGCAGCCCAAGAGACTCCAGGGGCAGAGGAGGTAACGGAGGCCCTTTCCACCGCAGGAAGCGAGGGAGTTACCGAACTTGGAGTAGCATCCAATGTTGCCCCAAACATCAGGGGACTCAGAGGAGTAGCCATAGTTGTCGTAACCGTAGTTAGAGTAACCGTAGTTAGGAGGGTACTCGTACTGAGGGCTGCTGTAGTACGGGGCCTGTGCCTGCTCGCAAGGAGGAGGGTAGTAAACAGGAGCAGCAGTTGCAGCAGCAGTCTCAGCGGCAGCAGTGGCAGCGGTTCCAGTAGTAGTGGAAGTTGCCTCAGCAGCAGCAGTTGCGGATGCAACGGCAGTAGGAGCCGGGCCCTGGGGAGGAGGAGCCGGGTACTGAGGGTAACCGTAGGGGAATTGAGGGCGGAACGGGGGAACCTGAGGCTGCGGGGAGTAGTTACCCGGGTTCTGGGACTGGTTAGGAACCGGAACAGTGGACGGGTCAGGGCCAGTCGGGTAGCCAGCAGGGGAGCCGGGGTACTGAGGGTAGCCCGGGTACTGGGGGTAGCCCTGAGTGTAGCCGGGGTAGCCGGCCATGGAGCCTACAAGCTTAGCGTTGTCGCTGGAACTCTCGGAGTCATCGTCGATGTTGCCGACTTCGCGCTCAACAAGTTTACCGCTGGCAGAAGTCTCACGGACCACAAGGGTGCCGTCAGACTTGACAGCGACGCCAGGAGAGGTTGAATCAGCCTCACTCACAATAGGAGCAGACATAGCGGTGGCGAGAAGAGCCTGGATGAAAAGAATAGAGGTATTCATGATAGTGAAGTCTTCGTGTGCTGTTGACTGTCGATGATACTAAATCAGCTCCCGATCCCCAGTTTATATAGTCCATTGGAATATTGGGTTTGATTGCGGTCTGGTAGGCAATTCGTCCTCAACGAGGAGATCTCGGTTATCTAGGGCAAGGAATGCATGAAAATACCTGCCTATTTAGGAAGGTTGTCTCATGCAGACATCCAGCATGCTTAATTTCGTTTAATTTTTGCCAGATTTTAGTCTAACTATTAATTTAGAAGTATTTAGACTGCATAACGTTCAGATCAGAAGGCCTTCCTGGGTTTGGACACAGATCTACAGTATATGAAACAAAAATTCGACAATTTTCGCGGTAAATGATAGATTAAAATGTAATATATTTAATTGGCTATAAGCTACTTTTTTTTTTATTCTCAATTTAATGCCTCCCTTCATGCCAATTCTCGAATTTTTCATCCAGAGCACTTACTCAGCAAACCTGCTCACATGGCAGGTGGTTCGCGTAGAAGGAATTTGCGGCCACGCAAGCGTTTTGAGCCCGAACCAGAGCCCGAACCCGTCAATCGACGGGCTAGGAGATCGAATCGTGGGAGTATTGAACCCAAAGATTTCATAGTTTACGACAACGAGGAGGACTCCGACTATGGAGACTTCAAGGAGCCTGTGGAGGATATTAGCGAGTCTGGAGACGAGTCTGAACTCGAGTCTGAAGACTTCGTAAAGCCTAAAAGACCACAAAGAGCCTCCAGACGCGTTGTAAATCGCGAAATAACCCCGAGATCACGTACGCGAATCGTTAAGCCCAGGAGAAAGGCTCGAGCCTTGGAGCCTCCTCCCAGGTCTCGTAGAGCACGAGCAAACATTAAACTCGATGTCGTTATGGAAGATGCTGCAGCCCAAGACGATTCGTCTTCGTACAGCTCTCAGGAAGACGTCGATGAAGGGCCCGATTCAGGTTTGGAAACAGATTCGGATGCCGAACTCGAATTTGGGAAAGCTCGGTCGGTGGCCCCCAAAAACACCCGAAAACGTCGAGTTAGACCCCCTAAAGTTATTCTTGCTGAAGATGTTCCTGGAAGAAAACCCAGCGAGCCACAGCCTGCAAACGACCCTGAATTGGTGGAATATGCACCGAGTGTGGCCTTTTTAGCTGTTTTTGTTGCCACTTTTTATGACCTGTTTTCAGACTTCCCAAAGCTTCCGTGTCCCCAAGACATTGAAGAAGGTTTGATTACTGAAGAGCCCAGCGAACTGGTTGATCTGCTGTTTCGAAGGCTGTTACTGTTGGTATTAAACCGAAAAAAGGAGTTGGAAACGGGTCGTTACGCAAGTGCTTTAAGCGAACTGCACTCACTCAAGGGCACACTTGGCCAGGGGCCGTGGTTTCCGCCATTGAACTGGAAGTCGAGAACTAATGCATTTCAGGAGCTTGGGTGGGCAGATCGTGCCGAATTATTGCATGTACTCGTTCACTGGAGTCTCACTAACTCGGATAGAGTACGCAACGTACTCAAAAACTTGGGTGAGGAGACCACAATGCCTTGGATGGGAGCAGATGAGCAGGGAAGCCATTACTACATTGTTGGTTTTGATCCTGTGGCTGAGAATTCACTTGAGTACACGCGATTCAGGGTCTATAAAGAGACCAACCGTTTGCTTTCAACTGTGAGTTGGTCACCGGTAGCCTCAAACGCTGAGGAGGTGGTGCAGTTCCTTAAAGATCACTTAAAGGAAGGTAAAAGTAACACTGAGACTGTAGCTGAGCCTGTAGCTGAGCCTACGACTGAGACTGTCACTGAGCCTGCCACTGAGCCTGCCACTGAGACTGCCACTGAGCCTACAACCGAAGTGAAAACCGAAACTGGCGAAGCTGAACCTGCTGAGCCTGCTGAAGAGTCCGAAAAGCCAGTCGAAACCGAGGAAGCTAATCCATTGCCTGTTCCTACCGATCCCAATGAGTATGATCTTCCTGCGACAGTAGTGGAGATCCTCACTAATTTATTACCGGTGATGTTTGTCAGTGAGGAACAACGAGAACTCCGGATTGCCAAGGAAGCAAAACGGGTTCGAAGAAGACACATTTGGGTTCCTCCGCCTTCACATGATGAGGGTCGTCGTCGTAGAAGAAACCGGGTCGACTTCTTCGATCTTGTACGTAGAAGTGACGGAATCTATGATGAAGAAGAGAATCCCCGTAAGCGACGACGGAGAGACGAGACATGGCATGAACCTGAGCCTGAAACGCGTGAGCAAAGGCATGCGCGTCTACTTGCAGATAAGATGGAGCGTATTCAGTCTGAAGAGGCAGCACTGCCTGAGTTAGAACCCCAAGACGAACATTTCGAGCAACCAGAGCAGCCTGTTGACCCTGAGCCTGTTCAGCCTCAATTTGTGCACCCTCGGCCTGTTGATACTCAACCAGTGCAGCCTCAATTTTTCCAACCTCAAATGGTGCCCCAGACTTTTGATCTTCCACCCCAGCAGGCACAGTTTGGTTATCAACAACCGACATTTTCACAATTCCAACAATCGAATCCGAATCCGAATCCGAATCAAGGCAGTCAAAACTGGTCGAGTTAAGCATAGTAGTATAGTATAGTAAAGTATAAGGTAATTAATTAAGCACTTTTATTTAAGGAGTGGACCATTGATCGAGACCAATTACAAGAAGTAAACAACGGCAGCAGCAACACCGGCAGCAGCGGCAGCAGGGCCAGCAGCAGCAGCATTGTTGAGAACGGGGTTGTTGGTGGAAGGAGTGGCCGAGGCAACGTGAGGGACAGTTGCAGAGCAGGAGCAGTCCTCAACAGTGAGGGTAGTGGCCTCAGTAGCAGTGTAGGTGAGCGAGCCGTAGGTAACAGTCTGGCCACTAGAGCAAGGAATGGTGACGTAGGCAGTCGACTCAACAACAGTAGTAGCGTTGTACTGAGCGGTAACAGAAGCAGCAAGAGTAAGAATGGTGAACATTAGCAAGCGGATGAAGATTCAACAGAGGGAGGAATACGGTCTTTATATAGTTAATTTTTTCAGATCTGGGAGCATTCCAAAACGGTTTCACATATCTGCGTCATCATGCAGGGTTATTTTTACTTGATCGGTTGGAATTTGAATTGGAATTGCGTGTTTAAATCCATGAAAGTAAATTACCCGGAATTTAAACAGCTAACCCGAGTATATATATAACACCAAAAAGTGTGGATTAATACGGCAGTGCAGTATTAATTCCTTGTTTTTCAAGAAAAATTATAGAGTGGAAGGGTGCAGTGCGGGTCTTAATCTATCTATTTTTAGATCATGATTGCTGTTCTCTTATGCAAGAATATTTAACTGTGGAGGCATGATTCATCGGCATACACGTATTAAATATATTTCAAAGGTATATACTTTTTATTTCAATGAATTCTCTAATCAAAAGTTAGATAAATACGAATGCTGGAATGTTGAACATTCCAGCCAGCCCAGAAAAATGTTTCACTTTGATTGCGCATCCAAAATCTATAGATTCCGTTGAGATTTCGCGATCTTCAAACCCCATACCCAACGATAATAACTATCCTGACTGCCGGTAAGTTCGAAGGGTAATTGTGGATACGTATTGTATTTATCGTGTGTGAGTATCGCTCGCAATGTATGCATTAATTCAGGCTACTAAGAGCTGCATACCTGATTTATGCCCCCCACAACCTCTTGATCTACTCATTCTGCCCTTGCCTATCGATTTGTCATAATATCCAAAACAGGATCCCAGTTTACTAAGAGTTAAAAATAGACGAATAATGTGAAACGGAAAAAAATATTGACTCTTTTTCACCTGCATTTTACCATAAATGCCTTTAGTCAGAACTGCAAGTTAAGCAAGCCGCATTTAAATAATTATGACTGCATTAACTCCTAGTGGATAAGGCGAAATGCCTCCACTCCTGCTCGTACTCCACCCCCACGTGCATATCTAATAATAATCAATAACTTTGTCAATTCGAAAGTAAAGCAGAATTGGTTTCTATTTATTTATGTAGTTTCTATTCAATCGACAATGTTGGCCCAACTCTCCTTCTCTTTCTTTCGGAGCTTATCAGTCTCAGTTGAGTCTGAAATAAATGTCGGGTTGCGATGATGGCGAACAAGGTGCGTAATCTGTTGGCTGAGCTCCTTGGGAGTGATTCCCAAATCAGCATAGGTTAAAGCATTGTCAGAAATGACTGGCGACTGGGAAACAAACATCCGCTCCACCTGGTCGGGTGTGAGAGGGCCTTGCCAGTATGCTGCATACTGCAAAAACGTGGCCCAGAGCTTCAGGAACGGCTTGGGGATCTGCACAAAGTGGAAATCACGCTTCACCTGCTGCTTACAAGTGTCAAACAGCTGTCTCATGCTCCATTCCTCGGTTCCATTCAACTCGTAGAGCTTCCCTGCCGTACTGTCATCGTACACCATCTTCTCAATTGCCCTGGCAACATCAATGGTTGATGTGGGATAAGCAGCCTCACTTCCACCACTGGCAGTGAAAGTAATACGACTCTCAGCCATTTTCTGGAGCCAGTTGTTGTACGATGAGTTGTACATTGGCCCAGGCCTGACAATCGTGGCCTCAGGAAACTCCTTCAACACAGCTTTTTCGCCCAAGAACTTCGACTGGAAGTACTTGCTGGGACTAGTTTCCGAAACTGAGTGGCTGGAAACGTGAATGAGCCTGGGAATGTTGAACTTTGCAGCTGCAGCTGCTACTCGACGAGCACCTTCAATATGCACATCCTCGAAAGTGAAGTTTTTGGTCTCCCAGTCACGTCCAATGCAGTTAATAACAACATCTGAGTGCTTTACTGCCGTCTCAAGCGATTCAATATTGCGTAAATCGAACTCCTTAAAGGAAACAACACCAAGGTCTCCAGTGGGCTTCAGGTGGCGTTTAAAGTACTCATCGCGGTATGGACACACTGTGATGGTGCCATGCTTCGCTAATTTCGTGGTAATAGCAGTTCCAAGGGCTCCAGGAGCACCGAAAACAGTAACTGTGTAGCCTGTTCGTGAAGCACGTCCTCCTGAGCCTTGAGCAACAACAGTCTTTCCATTTTTCAACACATTAATTTGGGAGTCCAGAGGACCAAAAGTTTGAATACCACGGGCCCCAAATCGGTTAAGAACAGGTGCCAGTGGAAGGTTTTTGGCCGTGAACATTGGGATGAATGTAATTGGCTGATTACTCAGTTGACACTCAGCACAAAGGTTTTGGGCATCCAGGAATTAGCATAACTGGGGAAATTATATAGTGGTTTTAAGTGTGCTTGAACTTATTTTTTTGCGATTAGAAGGCTTGTAGCATTGGATTCTGTGATACCAGAAGTCGTTTATGCTACTGAATTCAGTTTTGATCACGTTAAGTTGTTAAGTTGCACAGGTCATATTTCGGTGCTGATACAGTATTAATGGCCTTTTGACACTAAAAATCAATAATATATGAGCTATGGCACGTTTCTAAATGCCGGTCCTAAGGAGAAAATTTGTGGTTTGTTCGTTTAATTCCCGACGGAATGCAGGGAAACCTATACTCAGGTCCGTACTCAGGTCCTAATGGTGATAAATGCGTATTTTAACGCGTGGTTTTATACCCAAGCCTCTTTACTCGGTTTCGCATGCCCTCAATCTTGATACCGGACCGGAAATATTATAAATACGAGGTTGAGTAGAGGATTAATAGAAGTATACATAACAATGGCTTGGACTGACGAAGCTTGGAAGGCAATTGAGGCCATCTATCAGCAAATCTTGGATCTGGATTTCGTTAAGGAACTTGAAGATGGCAGTCTCGATCAGGACCGCTTCTTAGAGTACATTGTTCAGGACAAGTTTTTCATTGATGAATATATAAAAGCGTTGGCACTCATTGCTGCTCACGCTGAGGACCCTGAAGATACTTCTCAATGGTCTAAGTATATTATCAATGCTGCAGCATTTGAGCAGAACCTTCATGACACGTACATCAAGAGCTTTAATGCTTCTCCTGAGGTCCAGGAGACGCTTAAAAGTGGTAAAATGAACCCAACTTGTGAATTGTACACTTCTTTTTTGCTTAAACACACCGCTCTTTCACCTCCTGAGATTGGTGCTGCTGCTATTCTTCCTAGCTTCTGGGTTTACGACAAGCTGGGACACCACCACATCAAGTACATCGAGAAGTACGGACGGCACAAGTACGCTCAGTGGATCGAGTTGTACAGCAGCGATGGCGAAGATACTGCTTATGCGAAGGCTTACTGCGACAAACTTGCCGCCAAAGCATCTCCAGAAATCCGTGCTGAGATGACTGGGGCTTTTATTAAGGGTACTGTTATGGAATTGTTGTTTTGGAAAGCATCATGGAACAAAGAGCGTTGGGTTCATGAAAAGTGATTTAAAATCCAGAAATGGTGTTTCTTTTATTTACAATATCTAGTTATTCGATTCTGCTTACTAGGGCCCAAATTGCTATTGTGATCAGTGCGATTTCGAAAAGAAATTATATGTGCGGGGATCACATAGTTTTGGTGGTTTAGCGTGCCTAAAGTGTTAAGGCTAAGCATACGGTGTTTCAGATGCTTTGTTGTTGAGCTACCGAGTTTATGGATTTTTTTGGGGGGGGCAGGTGCGTTTTAGGTTCTCCGATAATTAGTTCTACTCAGGAATGGAATATTTCTTTACACAGGTCCAAAAGGAGAACCCTGGTGGTAGATGGTGATAATCAGGTGCACGTTGACCCTGCCCGATTCCATGTTTACTCGGTACATTTCCCAAAACCAGGATCAAAAGTATGTGCTTATTTTGGCATCAACTGGTACGCACAGTGTGCACTTTATAACTAAATAATAAATAGAATTCAAAGTTGATTTCTATAATAAGGCATTAATTGAGTAACTAGTTTCATAAATGCGTGGTTTATTCGTTTAATTCCCGACGAAATGCGGGGAAATCCGTACTCAGGTCTGAACTCAGGTCTGAACGGATAAACCCTCGCGGTAGAAGCACCCTTCAATGCATGATTTTATGCCCAAGCCTCTGGTCTACTTTACTCGGTTTCACTTCCCCTCAATCTTAACACCGGACCGAAAATGATATAAATACGAGGTTGAGTAGAGGATTAATGGAAGTACACATAACAATGGCTTGGACTGACGAAGCTTGGAAGGCAATTGAGGCCATCTATCAACAAATCTTGGATCTGGATTTCGTTAAGGAACTTGAAGATGGCAGTCTTGATCAGGACCGCTTCTTGGAGTACATGGTTCAGGACAAGTTTTACCTTGCCGAGTACTCAAAGGCAATGGCACTTGTAGCTGCACATGCTGAGGATCCCGAGGATACTGCTCAATGGTCTAAGTACAGTATCAAGGCTGCTACAGTTGAGCAGACTCTTCATGACGTCTACCTTAAGAGCTACGATGCTTCACCTGAGGTAAAGGAGATGCTAAAGTCCGGAACAATGAACCCAACCTGTGAATTGTACACTTCTTTTTTGCTTAAACACACCGCTCTTTCACCTCCCGAGGTTGGTGCTGCTGCTATTCTTCCTTGCTTCTGGATTTACAACATGGTGGGACATCACCACATCAAGTACATCCAGAAGAACGGACCACACAAGTACGCTCAGTGGATCGAGATGTATGGCAGCGGTGGCCAGGATACTGACTATGCCAAGGCTTACTGTGACAAAATTGCCGCAAAGACAACTCCTGAAATTCGTGCTAAGATGACTGAGGCTTTTGTTAAGGCTTCTGTCATGGAATTGATGTTTTGGAAAGCACCATGGGACAAAGAGCGGTGGATCCACGAAAAGTGATTTTAAGATCCTGAATAAGTTTTTTTTATTTACAATATATAGTTATTTGGTTTAGTTTATGTGGCTTAGTATTGAATGGCAATGAGTTCTTTAGATCTGGACTTAAGTCATCTGCAGAGTAGATCCCCTGCCCCTGCCCTCGAGGATGCAGGAAATTATGGGGAGCCCAGGAGCCCCCTCTACACGCCTATTTGCTATAACAGAAATAAGTTAGCTCTTTAAATAGGTTGGTTTCTTTATAATTTTAATCTTTTAATTAGATTTTTTATCGCAGCTCCAGCTTAGCCTCTTCTTAGAGAGAATGAAATTTTCACCCCTTATTTCGGGGAACCCCAAAGAAAGGGCATCCGAAAATCATATGATTTAACGTGAGAATAAAAAAGCATATGCAGGAAACAGGAGGTGAGTATTTAAAATAAAGTAATTTTTACCATGTTAAATTTTAGGCCCTTGGTATGCATGTTCCTTTTAACTTACATTCATTTTAAAGCCTGAAGACGTTTTTAGTAGCAAAATAGCAAGAAATTTACCACTGGTGGGTGTATTCTATGCGCGTGCATTAAATTGCTTACAAGTGGCTGGGTTAATCATGAGATACTGGGCAACTTGGAATCAGGTTAGTGTATCGTGTAGAAATATACTCTGTGGGTTTAATAAAAAAAGTCACAACAGCAGGCAGGTGGGCATTAATTCTTCGACTCTAAAGCTTCGTTGAATTCATTACTAGGTAGATTTAAGTTAAATTTAGTCCATTTAGTGAGGTTCCTGTGCTTTTTTAAAAGAAAAACGGTTATGCAAACTATTTTTACTTTCTAACATTTCGGCCTGTCAAATAAATGAGGGTAAGGTCTTTATGCGTTCGTTTTTTAAAACAGTCTAATTAACTAAATTTAAATAGTTACTATCCTTATTTGAAAGATTCACAGAATTATTCCATAAATTCAATCCATTTTACACCGAGTTAAAGTCGTATACTTCCATATGTTTTAGATCTCATGAAAAACTACCTCAATGAGGCTTAACCCTATTTTTCATTCATATTTGTGGGTATTATATGTAATTAGACGAAAATTAAAGGAAAGTTTAGTTAAAGTAAGTGTTTTGATTACATTTTTTACGTGATAGCATCTTCCTGTTAGGGAAACGGCTTAGAAAAAATGGCTTTCTTAACGACATCATTTCTCGACTAGTCATTGTTTCCGAGTATCACAAATCTCCGCGTCATACCCGAGATATGCCGTGCATATGCATTAATTAAATGAAACAAAAATTACGTCTCGAATTTGTTAAATTAATACGAATATGTGAGCTATTTAGCAAGTCGCGTTCCACAAATTAAGCATAAAAGGCTCACTTCGCTCTTCCTGGGATCTATATCTTTTCTCTCCTGATCTATGCTTTCTCTTCTCTCTCTTGCTTCCTCTGCTCTTGCTGCTACCTTTCACTTTCACCTTGAGTCCGAAAACCCGGATGTCAATGGCTCCGGCATCTTTGATTTTCACTTCCAAGATATGATCAATGCTGTTATTTTATTCAGAGAAGGTTATGATTATGAGCTCAACACCACGGATAATCGTGTTTACTCGCCAATGTACTTTGACTCCGGAATGGTTCCTTTCTACTTCGGTCAGCTCAGCGGTACTAATGACCTAGTTGTCGAAGAAGGTGCTTTAATCGAGCCAGCCTATGTAATTGATAACTACTTGACTATCAATGGCTCAAACTCTGTATTCTACACCTGTGAACAGCTTCCTTGGGACCCCCTTCAGGTTGGTAACCACTTCGGCAAGGGAGTTGCCATTTACGGTGCTAACGAGACTGTTCCGAGTGACTGTGAGCCCGTTAAACTCAGAACTTTGTTATATTAGTAGTTTTCTAACTCAATTCGAGTTTATATACTTAGATAAATATCTGTTCTGTTTCAAGTCCTGGTTCTAATGTAGTATTGCAGGAGAAAAAAAACAATGGCTTCTTCAGATAACTAGTTTCAAAAAGCTCCACTTTTCACCGCGTCTGCAAGATCTAATTTCAAAATTCACCCGTAGAAGGCTTACTCAATGCGAGCACTGTTAATCAATGTACCAGCAGGATGCAGGGTTTAGAGTATTTCAAAGGCGAGGTAATCATCGAGCACCGAGATTTACTCAATATTTAGATAGAAATACGGGTGTGACAACTTAAGCGAAACTGCTCTCTATAGTTTTTGTATTTTTTTATTTTTTTTATGGCTCTAAATAGTTTTTTGAGCGCTTCTCCCAGAATACTGTCGGGTCGTGCCTATCCGAAAATCAGATGACAAAAAATTATGTAAAAAAAGTACGTGCGGCTTTAAAATGATGCGTGATGCCGCTATGACAGATTAGATGCCTGTTTCTAAATGCCTCATTGGCTTGAATAAGACATATAGGTCACGTTGTTTTCATTCTGTTTCTAATTTTGGATGCGAGGTGTTTTTTTGCTTACTAATGGCTCAATTACATTGAGTGTTTGAAAAATTAGTTTTTGAAAAGTTTAGGGTTGATGTGGGTAATCATGATTGTCCCCCAAAAAATCTGGTTGTGAATTGGAATAGATCAAAACTCTTAGGTCAGTATTTTAGACTTATTACTTTATTATTTATATCTAACAGGGTATTTTAAAGCTTTGTGGCTAATTAAGAAAGTCTAAGCACGGTTTTATGCCCCGATGGCCCACTCAATCTTTTGACTAGTCGTACTGAGGTATTAAAGTAGGCGCATGACACGCGAGGTGAGATTTCTTACATGCTCTGGCTGATGAAGGGAAGTGATTTATTTTTTTCTATAATTGTATATTATATATATATAAAGCATAAAGTCAAAATGAAATACCTAGTGTACAAATCGGATTATTTCTACAATAGGAAATCCGTTTAAAGTCATTAATAGTCCCATCTGATCTGATCGAGTGTTAACCCTAGTTTTTCAGATTCCTACCCCACTTCGAGGTTGCATATACTAATGAGGACATGTGAATGAGTTGGGACATATCTCTATAGCAGCAAGTATTGCTTCTGGCTCTAGAGTGTTTATATGGGTGCAGGGCCCTATAAAATAGTTGTATGGTAAAGGAGTGTAAGATTTTGTGTCTTGTTTTCTTCGTGTTAAACCAAGGGGTGAGTTATTTTTCACCGTGTTGAAGCCGAAAGGTGCCGCACATATAGAGTAATGATCTTAATTAATTAATACTTTTGTTGCTTCTTACCCTTGTGTGTACTGTTCAGGGGTATCTGATTTTAATATAAAAACCCAACTTACTTACCCTTGATTACCACCTTTGAACTTTTCATCTTTGGTTATGCTTTCCATTCTCTCCCTTGCTTCTGCTGTTATTGCTGCCCCTGTTTACTTCCACCTTGAGTCCAAGAACTCTACTATCAATGGCTCGGGTGTCTTTGATCTCCACTTCCAAGACATGATTAATGCTGTGATTGTGGACAAGAACGGATTCCAGTACCAGCTTAACACCACTGACAACACCCTTTACTCCCCTATTTATTTGGATTCCGGAATGGTCCCTCTCTACTTCGGTCAGCTCAGTGGTACTCATGATCTTGTTGCTGAACAGGGTGCTTCGGCTACGCCAGCATATGTGATTAACAACTATTTGACTATTAACGGTTCCAGTTCTGTATTTTATACCTGCACTGACCTCTCGTGGGATCCCCTTAATGTTGATGGAGAATTTGGTCAGGGTATTGCTATTTACGCTGCTAATGAAGTTGTGCCTAGTTTTTGTGAGCCAGTGAAGGTCGGAATCAGGAGTTCGGCCTAGTTTTACATAACACTATATTTAATTCGCTCATTGAGAGACATTACGTATGTGCCCTTACCTTCGAGGCAACGCAGAGAAAATTGACCTACATAAACGAACACGTGTTCAATAAAGAACAAAATCATACCTATTCTATCTACCCCCTAAATTGACCAAGCTGTGGTATTAGTAAGTAACCCATGGTATAAGAGGGTGCTGAAAGTGTGACAAGGGGATGTATTCATAACTCGATCATATAGGAACTGCAAATAAATAGCGTAATTTATTTGGCCTGCTTATATATATTCGGAGCAGAAAACTTTCATATGGAGTTAATCTGCCTTTTTGTCTGGCGAGCATAGCAATTAGAAAATTAAAAGTACTAACACTAAATAAACAAAGTAACTAGTGCGGCAAATATACCAATTTTGCTCAATCTAGCGACTGAAGCAGTGTTCCCAAGAACAGCGCTGGTAGAAGTCGAACCAGACCTGCCAGATGCTGGCAAAGCGTTGGCTGATGTCGAAACGCTTTCATTCGGCGAGTTGGTAGCTCCAGGTACTTGTGAAGTTCCAATATCTGTGTTGGAATTGCTCATATTAGGTCCAGTCGTGCCAGAAACTATACTACCAGTTGTGGTAGTAGAAATTTCGGATGATCCCTGTTCATATGAACTAGAAGTACTGAATTGAACAGTGGTTGTTGGACCATTTAATGGGATATAAGACGTAGTGAGGCCGGTAGTGCCACTTGTGGTACACGGAACGGTAGTAACAACATATGAAACCTCAGTGACACGGGTGGTAATACCATGTGGGCAAGATTCGCATGAAGCTGTGCTCGTTACGGTCTCAACGACGGTTTCTGGTGTACCTGATTCCAGACCTGTTGTTACAGGAACAAGAGATATAACACTTAAAGTCGCGCCTGAAGAAACAGGAACAACAACTGGTGTGTAACTGGAATTTTTGGTGGTAGTACTAGAGCCCGTTGCATCAGTGTTAGAAATAATTAATGATGACTTTATACTGCTTTCGCCTGAAACTGTTGATGGAGTAGTACTGGATTCAGGAATCTTACTCGTATCAGCAGAAATGGTACTTGAAGGAGCAGTTGACGGATTCAGGAGGGTAGAGCTACTAGGAGATTCAGTGCTAGAAGCAGAAGCAGAAGCAACAGAAGAGCTTAGTGCAGTAGGGCTCAAAATATCAGTACTACTAGTCGAAGACGAAACTTCAGTGGAGCTGGTAGAAGATCCAGAGTTACTGTTAGTGCTAGAAGTTTCAATGCTAGAAGCAGAAGCTGTAGCAGCAGAAGAACTCAATGCAGTAGGGCTCGAAATTTCAGTACTACTGCTCGAAGATGAGACTTCAGTAGAAGATCCAGAGTTACTGGTGGTGCTGGAAGTTTCAGTGCTAGAAGCAGAAGCTGTAGCAGCAGAAGAGCTCAATGCAGTAGGGCTCGAAATTTCAGTACTGCTGGTCGAAGATGAAACTTCAGTAGAAGATCCAGAGTAACTGGTGGTGCTAGAAGTTTCAGTGGTAGAAGCCGAATCAGGAACAACAGAAGAGCTTAGTACAGTAGTGCTAGAAATGTCTGAACTACTCTTAATAGTCGAAGACGAGACTTCAGTGGAGCTAGCAGAGGATCCAGAGTTACTGGCGGTGCTAGAAGGTTCAGTTCTAGAAGCAGAAGTAGCAGAAGAGCTTAGTATCGCACTGCTCGAAACGTCAGAACTGCTGTTAATAGTCGAAGACGAGGCTTCAGAGGAGCTGGCAGAGGATCCAGAGTTACTGATAGTGCTTGAAAGCTCGGTGCTAGAAATTCCAGTACTACTCCTAATAGTCGGGGACGAGACTTCAGTGGAGCTGCCAGAGGATCCAGAGTTACTCGCGGTGCTTGAAAGCTCGGTGCTAGAAGCAGAAGCAGTAGAAGAGCTCAGTAGCGCGGTGCTCGAAATGTCAGTACTACTATTAATAATAGTCAAAGAAGAGGGACCAACAGAATTAGCTGTTGAAATTGGACTGCTTACAGCACTAGAACTCAATGTACCAGAGCTTGAACTGCTGAAAACACTAGAGCTCAGTACACTAGAGCTTGAGATTTCAGAACTGCTGGTATCGGTGGAACTGGTAAGTGAACTAAATGCATTCGAGCTGGAAGAAAACACGCTACTGGAACTGGAGATATCTGATGCGACAGATGATGTAGAGCTTGAAATTGGTACTTCAGTGATAATTGAGATGTTGTTAAAGCTGCTTGAAGACCCGACACTTAAACTGAATGGGCTGCTCAGAGAGCTATCAGAACCAATTAAAGACGTAGCTGTTGGGATAGTTCCACTCGAACTAGTAATTAACCCACTTGAGCTACTAATATCGGCTGAAGCTGAGCTGAACGAACTACTAATCTCAGTCGGATGAAGCAACTAAAGAGCCACTGAACGCAGAAGAAGAGCTGCTGAAAGATGAGGAGTCAAGACTCGAAACTGAAGTGCTAGTAGGAATAGCAGAACTTGATAATTCAGGAGAAGAACTCGAAATAGCAGACGATGTACTTGAAATTGTACTGCTAAATACAGACAATGAGCTGCGAGAGTATTGGAAAGAGCTTGACGATAGTGATGAAGAACTGCTGCTGTTTTTTGGAAGTTCCTGACAATTTGGTACCTCCAGGTAATAAAAAAAGTATAGGATTGTCCTAATGTGGGTGGTCCAAGGCCACTTTCAGGACTAAAACTAAAGTAAAACAGTGCAGAGCCTTGTGTATTCGTGTAAACCAAACGTAATGGATAGGCCTTCCCTTTCTCAAGGTATATTCTAACATCCATGGTTCCCTGGGTGATATGTACGTCAGCACTTACTACCGAACTAAAGTCACCACAACAGTTCTGACCCTGTTCTATCTGCAGGCTTGCAATCCCTTCGGTTGGTTCATTTGTCCATCCTGGAAACATAGAATAATTATTGGTAGAGACAGTAAGATGCCAGTAATCAGTATTTGGTACTGTCATGTAGGTTTTCGTCTCAACCGTAAAATTGGAAGTAGAAATCATGGTGTTGCCTACTGGGCCATAGTAAGGGACGGATAAATCATGACCAGGGCTGACTGGGTTGTAAAATGATTCTGGTTCAATTGAAGAAAAACCAAAAGGAGACGCAATCTGTCCACCATAATATTTGTAGCCATATTTGAAGTAACTCGGGTCACCATCTAATGCGTCTCGGTTATTTAAAGGATACCTCCAAAATGTGGCACGCACTTCATTTTGGTTGAGGTTTGTAAAGTTAAAGCATTGTGTGGGTGTAATATCTAAAGATGTAGAAAAAGCTTGGGGCAGAAGCTGAGCAGTTGAGGGGGTAAAAGTACCTGTTGGAGTCTCTGCGTAGTTGGTACCAAGAAATGTTGTATGCTAAAAGCCACAGAATCTTGCGGAGTATTTACAGCACAACTATCCAAGACAGAAGATGAGTAGTATGACAGGGTTGATAAATCAGCATAACCTGCTCCACTTGGAGGGTAATAAAATGACATAAATGAAGCTGGTCCACGGTTGTTTGATATTATCAAGCGATAAGGGTACATCATATTCTGCTCAAATGTAACATTAAATACGAGCTCGTTCTGTAAGTTATCCCCAGTGAGCTTTCGCATATAGTGCATCTCATTGGAAACCACTTCTGAATTGAAATCACCACAGCAACTTGTTCCTGCTCCGATTTGTAGAAAACCAGCTGCTGTACCTACAAAAATAATTTCATAGAGACCTGTTTCTTGAGGGTTAAAGTATCCAGTAAACTCCAGAGTGAAATTGGTGTAAGAGAAATAAGTGTTGTTAAAAAAACCTGAGGGATAATTTTGATTGAGCCATTGAGGGGTATCATAACTAATTGCTCCAGCAGGTACGTCATAGAATGGTTTTGAAAGAACCCCAAAAGGATAGATATCGGTATCCTCCTCTAACGGATCACCAAACGTTTTGTATCCCGAAGAGTAGAAATTCTCGTAATCGTAAAGAGCATCTGAACCTAGGGGATAAGGATATAACTTTGAATAGTGACCTCTGAAATCACTAGAAACTGTTTCGTTTGGACTGCAGTATTTCGGTGCTCCAAAAGATAAACTATCTGCATCAAATCCTCGAATGTCCCCTTGTGTTAAAACCGACACTTCAACGCCTTCACACAGGCTAAGACCGCTAAATAGTGTGGTCAAAATCATAGCGGTTCCAAAAGAAAAAGGAAAAAAGTTCAATACAGTGCGTATATGTACTCAAGCAGTATTCATGCAGTATTCTTAGTAATCACTGCAGATCCCCAGGAGAAGACGTCTATCAAAGCAATGATACTTCGATGTTAAAAGGTAGTTTACCTTGTAAAAATCTTATTACTGTGTTTTGTGTCTACTATTTGCGTTAATTACGCGTTCATATATCCTATTTTTTAAAAGCTCGTTACGAGCTTCGTGTATTTTTACTTCGGCATAACTTCATAGGGTTCATAGGGTATGTGCAATGTAGCAAATTTTGAAATTAGCGCTTAGACTGTATTTCGTTTATTGGGCACAAAAATTTAACTGTTTGTAATATAGTGTCTACTACCCCGTAAATTGTGTTTAATTCTGTTTATCCCTTTTCTGAATTATATAAAACACACCGATTTGTAGCCTGGCCTGTACCTACCAGTCTTAAGGTAGACTTGATCTGATCATGCTTGTTTGCTGTTGTGGGTATGTGAAATACCCTAAATATGCAAACCGGCGGCTCGTATTCGCGTTCTCCTTTCTTCCAACTCAGATCAAAGGATCATAGAACTGATTTCTACTTTTTTTTATGATTGTATTGATATCACGCCTTTTCCTTCTGAATTCCAGGGATTTCTGAGTACCTTATTCCCTTAAAGTGGTACCCTATAGCGTGTGGCATATTGACAAAAAGGAGAAAATGACTCGCTTATGCAATGCAGTATAGGAGTTTCCAAACCCTAATTCCTTAAATTCACCTACCATTATATACTGTGGTTTGGGACACAACCGCGCTTATGCACAAAGTGGAAAAATATGGCTTGGAAAGTAATTGAAATACATTTAATGTCGGAGGTAATATAGGCTCTTTGGTAAGGCTACTACTTACCCTATGTCAGCTAGCATACACAAACTTACTGTGTTTTTATCTACTACTCGTTGTTATTTATATCAGTATCCTTCAGCAAGAACTGATTCGTTAAGTCTCAGTCAGTCTCAGTAACCTATGGCGTAATTTGTTTAAGATTTTATTGTTATTATTTACGTACAAAATCACCCACGAATGACCTTGTCCAAAGGAATTCCCTCGTACTCGTCGAATCCCATGGCTAAATTGATATTCTGGAGGCACTGGGTAGCTGCTCCCTTCAATAGGTTATCAATTGTGGCCACAACAACCACACGATCCTGGGCAGCATTGACTGCAAATCCACCTAGCACCACTCCATGCTTCCCACTGATGTCGCGAACCTCCGGGGGCTCACCTGTAACGGTAATAAGCTTGTCCTTGGTGTACCTTTCCTGATACACATTGCGAACATCACGACTTGTGAGCTTCTCGTTCAACGGAATGTTCACCGTCAGTGTAATACCCTGGAACCACTGTGCCACATGGGGCGAGAAATTGACTCGGAATCCAAGCTGAGAGCTAATTTCACGCTCGTGAATGTGGTCTGTGAGCGAGTAAGGAATGAGGTTGTTGTTGAGGTGGTTCACATCGTTCTTTGGCGATGGTTTTGTCCCCGCTCCCGAATAACCGGAAATTCCAAACACCGAAGGGCGCTCCGAACTTGAAACGTACTTCGACAAAGGGGAAATCGCCAGCTGGGACGCAGTGGCATAGCACCCCGGGTTTGCAATCTTACGAGCAGCCCTCAAAGCCTCACGACTGCCCAATTCCGGCAGACCGTAGACCCATTCGTTGGTGGTGTCGAACCGGAAGTCGGCACTCAAGTCCACAATTGCACTCTTACCTGACCATTTCCGGTCCACAGCATTGACAAATGGCTGGCATACCCCGTTCGGAAGGGCCATCACCCACACATCGACCTCACCGGCCTCCTCAAGCCGCTCAACATCCTCGACTTGCAAGTTCTCGTACGAAAGCGGCTTGGAGTAGCCCTTAAGCGGCTGCCCCACCAGCTCACGCGAAGAAATATGCGCCAATTCAAGGTGGGGGTGCTTGTCAATCAATTCAATCAGCGACTGGCCCGTGTATCCTCTGGCACCAATCAAAGCGACCCGTTTGGTCTCAGTGGAGTAGTTTCTGGTGCCTTTAAAAGCGCCCACAGAGTACTTCTGGCCCATTAAATGCTTCCTAGCCCCCATCGTGGAGTACTGTCGAGCACCAACCTTGGAACCAGCCACGGTCTTCAACGGCCTGGCACTCAAACTGGCCGCACTGGTGATGCACTCGGCATCACGGCCATCAGGGGCCCGCCAAAACACCACTTTACCGTCCTTGGTGACCGATCCATGGGCCCGAGCGAAAAAGAAAGCGACCTGCTCGTCGTTCCTCTCCACTGCCCACTCGAGTCTCTCGAAGTCAGCAGCAACCAACGACCACAGCCCATCGGCCACTCCATTGAGCCACGCATGTTTCGTGGCCTCAAACTGGACCAATTCGTTCACCTCACCAAGTTTCACCACTGCCACAGCCTCGGCCTGGTCGTCTGCATACACCGCATACGAGTTCGGGTCGCTAACAACGGCCTCCTGAAGCCGCTGCCTGACCACCGAAGGCACCGAACGGAGCTGCTCACCCGCAAACTTGCCGATCTTCGCTCCACGACGAATCATGGTACCCGCACCGGAGTCAGTGAAGAGTTCTCGCTGCAGATCAGCGGTGCTGATTATTGCCACGGAACTGGACTTAGGCAGATGGTGCAGAAGGTCGTTGATCTCCTTGATCTTCAGTTTGGTGCCGTACTTGACCCAAGGCTGCCCCATGAGCCCGTCAAACTCCTCGTCGAGGTTAATCGTGCTGATCATCTTGCCATCACCGTCCAGTAAGCCACCCTTTTCGCTCAAGTAAACAACTTTCACCGGCTCAACTGCCTTCGCAAGCTCGCTAGCGGCCACATCGGCATTCACATTCAAAATCTGTCCATCGGCAGTCTCTGCAAGCGCGGTAAGGACCGGCAAGCACCCAGCATCGATGGCTGCATCGATCGGACGCTTATCAACGCTGGTGACGTTGCCCACAAAGCCGTATTTAGACTTTTCCAGGTACTTTGCCCCAAAAACACCGCCGGTAATCGGCCGAGCTCGCACTCCGTTGCGTTCAAGAGCATCCACGAGCGTCAGATTCTGGTCTAAGAAGCACCCACGAACCACACGCATGGTTTTGGCATCAGTTACCCGGATTCCATCAATGTAGTCGGGCTCCACACCCTCCTTCTCCAGCAACTGGTTGATTTGAGGGCCAGTTCCATGCAAAACGATGGGGTAAAGGCCCACGTGGTACAGGAAACTCAGCGCGTTGGCCAGTTGGGGCATTTCGTGAGTGATAATCGCGCCTCCGACCTTAATAACGGCAAACCGCTTGGTGTCAACTGAGGTGAAGTAGGACAGGTACTGCTCGACCTCGCGTTTCGAGCCTATCTGATCAAGAAGCTGAATCACAGTACTCCGAGTGCTTCCTAAAGACTTGCTAGCAACCGAAGAGGCCGCACGCACGCCCGAGAGCCTGTGAAACCGCTGCAAATGTCGCAAACAAGCGGTCATTTGGTGAATGAGTCTAAGTGTTCGCCCTTGCCCGAAATTTAAAGGATTGTGGGTTAGGCAGAATCGGGGTTGCGTCAAAGGTCCATGGAACGTGTGGCAGCGACTGCGAATTCAAGTTCGAATTCTGGTTCTAGAGAGGCTGAGCCACCACTAACCGAGACAATAGCACTAAAACCGCCTAAAATCGTGGCAACCTCTCCCGATTGTGTGGAAAACGGGGTGCTGGCCAACTCTGCCTCGAATGCGGCCTCTGCGAATACCTCAACGGCCACTTTGGCCCAATCAAAAGACCCAATAGGCGGAATTCAGATCAACTCGCCCCCAGTTCCTCCCAAATTGGCTCCATCGCCAATGCCAGGGGGTCTGCAAGGCTCGGGGACCCGAAGCCGAAGCAACTCAAATATCAGCATGATCTCGCAGGAAGATTTGCTTAAAAAGCTGGGAAAACTCGCATTTTGGCGAGAAAAGGACGAAAAACCGAGCTCGAGGTTCGGTGAGGAGTGTGTGCCATTCCCTGCTAAGCGTGAGACGTCAGGCAGTTTCAGCGACCTTCAACGGTTTTTCTTTGAGGACAAAGGCCGAATAAAAGGCTTGGGAAACATGAGTTTGGGCAGCAGTGCCAGTCTTAGTGCCAGCACCGGTGCTGGTGGCAGTGGAAGTGTAAGTGCTAGTGGAAGTGCTAGTGGAAGTACCAGTGGAATCCAGAGTTTCTTTGCAAACGGTACTCAGTCGAGTGCAGAAGCACGCACAAGGAGCACTTCTTCACTCAGCAGTGCCAGTGGAGACCTCGACGACCTAAAAATCCGTTCAAGGTCCCGTTCCTCTTCTAAATCATACGCTCACCAGCAGCGACAGCCAGTTGACGATGATGTGCGGCTGAGAAAAGTACTTCCACTGCCTCCACCGCCCACAATTGGAACTGGAAATGTCCAAAATGACGCTGATGTGCTCGCACTGCATTTAGATCCGATGGCAGTTCGGTATGCAGACCATATGCACCAGCTTGGCTACACTCGGAACCGGTTTGTGTGTGCATTATTGGCAAAAGACGGTTCCCACGAAGGTTCCAAATACAATTTGATGGTCATGCAGGCGTTTCTGATGCGAATGCTCCGGTTTCACAACGAACCTCTCGATATGAGTTTGAGGAAGTTTTTGTTCCACGTTGCACTGGCCCAGGAATCCCAGCAGATCGAAAGAGAACTGCAGGCGTTTAGTGCGCTGTGGAACTATCACAATCCCAAGTTTTTCGCGGACGAGGAGCATGTTTTGTGTGTGGTTTACTCGCTAGTGATGCTCCACACGGCCACTTTCAATAAGAACGTGAAGCAGAAAATGTCAAAGGCTGATTTCGTCAGAAATTCACCGTTGGAGGGTGTCGCCCCGGAGATCTTCGAGTATTTTTATGACAATATCACTGCTACCCAGTTCAAGTCTGAGGACGACTACTTTGGTTCGTCCTCAATTAGTGTTACCCCGACCACTCCGTCTACACAGGGGCTTTTGGCTTCACATAGTCCTTCGTTTGATGTGTACGACGACCTCACACCTCCGCCTCCTTTGCAGGTCGAAGAGGCAACTTCCTCTCCGTCGTCAGACGACACCCTATCAATTTCCTCAAAGCGTTCTTCTTCGTTTATTTGGGGCAGAGACCATGCTCCAGATCCGTATCCGTTCTTGCTGGAGAATCGGCTCGATTCTTTACGGCCTTCGTTGCCTGGTGTCAATGCAAACCACAGCGGACTCGAGTTCTGCAGGCTGGAACACCGTGAAGAGCTGGAAATGATTCGAAAACAGCTCGAAAACGACAGTGGACTGTCTCTGCAGCTGGTAAGTGGGCGTGCGAGGACTGAAACCAAGCACTACGAGGGGCTCGAGGGGCTCGGACCGGATACATCATTGCTCGACGGTGCCCAATCGGCCGTTATTGACATCCCAATTGTGAAACACGGTGTTGTTTTACGTAGAGAGTACAAGCGTACGTTGGGTGTGGGCGAGCCAAAGCCTGGATGGCGAGAGTGGGGGTTGGTTTTGACTGCTTCGAGGCTGTACCTTTTCAAGAACGCTTCCTGGGTCAGGCAGCTTGGCAAGGGAGTGCAACGAGTGCCTGTTTCGCTGGACATGCTGCAACACGCCAAGGGAGTCTCAATTCGGGACGTGGCGGCTTTGGTGCCTGAACCAGAAAGTAAAAAGCGGTTGCGAGCGAGTTCCGAGGCTTCGAGAACTTCGGGGGGGTCAAGCCAGACCGGAGGATCTAGCGTGTCCCAATTGAGCATCCCAGTGGTACCTGCAAATGCTCCACCTGCTCCACCAACCCAGTTAGTGCATGCACATGCCGTGCACGCCCACGGTACCGAGGTTTACGACTTCATGCTGGTCGAGGGGGGGAACGAGACTGCCCAGCAGTGCTTTGCAGTGAGATCTGAGGAGGACCTCGTTAGTTGGGTGCGTTCCATCAACGTCATTGCCACCCAATCCTCGCTCAACATTGGCCTGCTTCCAAGCAAACCGGCCACAGCGGCCCAATTGAACGCAGCCCGCACTGAGGTGGCCGAAAATATTGAATCAGCCTCTTCTGATGCAGAGATGTACCGTCTCACGTTGGAACACTTTCAGATTCTTGCACCGTTGCAGCAGCGGACCCGTGAACGGTTGGTGTTCAGTGCTGGCCGCTACACATCGCGATTAGAGGATTCACTGGCTGAAATTACCCGATTGCGAGCATACAGCAATATTCTGGACTTTGTTTAGACTTGAACCAAAAGAATTCAAAATTTCACCCATTTTATTTCTTATCTACCCTTACCTTCAGGGTAGTGAAGTATACCCCATTTTCCGCATTTATATATTTCTAGCATTTTAATTTGATCCTTCCTTCCAAACTCTTCCGTTTCGGTCTCTTACCCTAAACGTCTAGTGTGACTAAACATCCCAACATTTTAGCTTAATAATCGTTCACCCCTCACTTCTCCTGGACATCGGCCAGTTCACCTTCAACACCAGGAAATTCGATTCTAGCAACACTACCACCAAGCACATAAAGAAGCTCATTTTCAGCTCTCAGCTCTTTTGTTAAGTGCTTTTGGTCATTAAACTGTTTATACGTTTGCTAAAACCCCCAACACCGCGAACTATTCCAGATTTGTGTCGCACCGGCTTGCCCCTCGCCTTTGCCACCCAACCTAAAAACCTGCCACGTCACACATTCCAGCAAGTTTATTATTAAGCATGAACCCTACACTCTCAAGCATCATGGACGTTCCACCGCAAAACCCTAGGCCTATCGTCCAACATGTAGGTTACCCCAGCCCTTCCAGGGACGACAGCGACGAAGATGAAGAAGAGCGAACAAACTACAGCGTCATCACCAGGAGGCTCAACAAGCGCCGGAAGACTAATCAGGCACTTGTCGCAAACCCATTTGGTGATGTTGCTTACTCTAAACCCGACTTGAGCATGTCCTTTTTAGGCAACCAATCCGCGATTTCTGATGGTGAAAGCGACGGTGATCACACATTCCACAAGAGGAGACACTCTCGTGCTGTCAAGACTCCGGAATGCGATTTGAATGCTCGCCAGCGATGCTATGAGTACATTCACTCTGCTATCGATGCTCTTTGGGCTGAGTACTGCGACTCCACTTCATACGCGGAGTCGATTAAGTACATGCCAAACTCTCCAATTAGCGACCCTGAAGACCTCAGTTTCACCTCATCTGGGGAAGAAGCTTACATTCCTAACCAAAAGGAATCCGATAAGCAGGGCCACAGTCGCTCGGACAGCATCAGCATGCAACCTCAGAGCCAGAGCCTCATGCGCCAGAAGAAGAGGCTTGTGGATGCGAAGTATTTATTGAGCCACTTTGTGGCTGCCCCAGACATGCAGTCCAGTATTTCTTTCTGGAAAGTTTGGGACCAGCTCAAGTACACTGCCACCGACCTCGTTGAAGGAGACGAGGACGAGGCAGAAGAAGTCATTGAGCAATTGGAATCTGGGAGGTGTATATAATATTTATTAACGAGTTATGAACGCATTTAAGTTAAATTTTGGTTTTTTAATTAGCTGGTTTTTTAATTAGTTTTGTTCGTTTTTTATTTTAATTGGTTTTTGTCACGTGTTGTTGTTTACAGGAAATTTGTCACGCGAAGCTTCGCATTTACAGCTCAATAAACCGGTTTTATGGCTGTTTTGCCGGGTAAATCCTCAAGGATAAGCCCACAAAAGCATGTTTCTATTGGCAGAGGTAATAACCGGGTGACTGCGTCTGTCATTGGCAGCCCTACCCGAAGACTTGCAGTTAAGAACCCGAAAATAAGCTTGGCAATGAAACACTCGCGAAGATCGAGTAACCCATTGGATATTTCACCTTCAAAAGCGCCTAAGCAAAAAGCTGATGACGAATGGCAAGACATTGAGCCTGTGTCAGACTCGAATCCAAACTCGGGGAACAATGAACTGAAACTGTACGAATTTGGAAGTCAATTGAGTTATAAAGGACAGGAAAGTGACATATCTTCGTCATTTATGGACTTTGAGGGCTCAGAATCGTCTGTAATTGAGCACAACGGGGAAGAAACAGTCGATTACTCGCGGAGTTACACTAGCTTCATGGGGTTTTCTCCTTCTGGCTCCCGTATTTACAACGAGGAAATTGATGAAAGCACATATCAAGAGGAAAGCGAAGGCCCACATACTCCAGAAAACCGAATCTTGAAAAGGGCTCCGGTGGAGAGCAATTTCGGCCATAAATATCACGGAGAGTTTGCGACACAGTACCAAGATTCATATAAGCCTAATCGGTTTGAATCATTAAAGAGATTCTGGTTGGACCCGGGGACTCCTGGACTGCTTGCACTATACCTACAAGTAGTATTTAACATGGCAGTTGTGGGTGCAGTCTTGTATGGCATGTTTGCATTTTACCAAACTATAAGAAATGACGTTAACCTTAAGGTCGAGGAATATTCAGTGGATGTTGCGGAACAAATATCAGTGTGTGCCAAGGAGTACGTCCGCAACGGGTGTGATTTATCAAAGCGTGCACCAGTACTTGAGGTGAAGTGCCACGAGTGGGAAATGTGTATGCAACGTAGTCCACAAGAGGTTGGAAGGGCTAAAGTCGGTGCCGAAACATTTGGTATTATAATTGAGGCGTTCCTCAAACCAATTAGTCTAAAGAGCATTGTGTTTATATTCGCTCTCTTTGGTGGCTCTTTCCTGTTGGTAAATGCAGTGTTCTCTTCCCGAATAGGCCCGCGATTCTCTATGATGCAGTATGCAAAGAACTCATTGAACCCTGCTAACATGATACCCACCCACCAAATGAACCATAATTCTGCGTTTGAGCAGCAGTCATTGTACCAGCCTGAATCATTTACTTCAGGGGCTTATTCGTCATCTCCAATTGCCATGTACAGAAGCCGGAGATCTCAATTTCATCCAGGACTCCAGTCTTCGCCAGCACAAATGCAATATTATCAGTATTAACTGTAGCGGGGTCTTTTAAGCCTGTAAGTTACTGAAAACCCTCTATTTATCTGCTCTTCTACAGAGTATCTATGTTAAATAAAAGCAAATTTAATTAGCGTTGTTCCTCTTGAAAGTAATAATCCAATTTGGTGGTTTGACTTCTTGTAATGTCTTTATAATTGAGCTCTTGAGCCATCTAAAGGGGAAACTTTAACGTGAAACTAGATGTATTTTATTAAATATTGACTGAATCTCTTAAACCTTTAGTGTTTATTGGTTATTGATGTTTCATTTTGATAAAATTGAGTGGGGTCCCCTACCCAGTATGGAATCTGTGAAATTCTGGTTAAATACGCTATAATTCATATATATTCCACGTCCAATTGTTGATTGTTGATTGTTAATTGTTAATTAGTGTAACTGTTATAGATTTTGTATAACTCATTCTACTCTACTAAAAAGTTGGTATTACGGGATGTGAATAGCTGCCATAATAAACTTATTTAGTCTTAAAAGTAAAACATCTCTTCTAAGCCGTTAAGGAATATAATTTACCTGTATTTTCAATTAAAACACTTCTAATTTAACATTAGAGTAAAATATGGTGCACTAGTTCGACTCAATACCGTATGTGCACTTCTAGTGTTATATTCTACACTACTAACTAATATAAATCCAAGTATTCTTAGGTATACAGGTTCTAGTGCTACTATACAAGATAATATCTAGCTCTTAGACTGCATATATTTATCGAATCTGTCTGCACTGTTCTCATGAACTAATTAGATTTATGGATATGATCTTATAATTGATCCTGATAAACTTAAGGAGAGGTTAGGTTAATCATAAATATTTCAGTAATTCCAATAGATCATTGTGGCTTATTTTTTCAAATAGATCCAGATCTTCTTGGGAGGCAAATCTTTTGCATTCCTCTGGTGTTAGTAGTGATGGATACATTGGAGCATTATTCTGATCCATGGATCTTCTCATTTTACTTAAATAAATATAGCGAAATTATGTGGTTGGTCAGATCAGAATATTCAGATCAATAGATCTGTGGGAAATTATTTGAACAGATCAGACTTTTGGAGGCACGTTGTGAAATTTATTGGGAGGCACTAACAGATCAGGACTTAGTGAAATTTATTGGGAGGCACTAACAGATCAGACCTTTGTGAAATTTATTTGGAGGTACTAACAGATCAGACCTTTGTGAAATTTATTTGGAGGTACTAACAGATCAGGACATAGTTATTTATTTGGAGGCACCAATTGATCAGATCTTAGTAAAATTATTTGGAGGCACTAGCAGATCGTCAGATCTTTGTGAAATTGATTTGGAGGCACTAAAAGATCAGGACATAGTGGTTTATTTGGAGGCACCAATTGATCAGATCTTAGTAAAATTATTTGGAGGCACTATCAGATCGTCAGATCTTTGTGAAATTGATTTGGAGGCACTAGTGCAGATTGTGAAATTTATTTGGAGGCACAAACAGATCAAACTTCTGGAGTACTAATTTTGAATTTTTTTTTTTGATATATATTTTTTTTATGAAATATTTAGAAAATCACTCTAATATTTGAATTATAACTGTAATAACCCGTAGAATAAAGAATATAAAAAAAAATGCAAAAAAATGCAAATTAGCAATTTGTTTTCAGATATTTTAATTAAAATAAGAAATACATGTGATTACTAATTCGTGTTTTATTTTCACGCGCTAATATGTAGGATACATTTCTAATATGCATATATTCTCACATTATTTACATTAATATTAGTCAATGAATACTCAACTACCATTGGTCAATTAGAGATATGTAATCAATTTATAAGCATTTTCTCTAAAAATTTCGAATTTTTAGCAACAACACGTGTATGTTAACCATATGTTGTTGACGTGACGGTAGGATATCTTTATTACATAATTATAGTTGTGTTGTACACACACTGTGTGTGTTGGAGATATTTTGAACCTAGATGGAGGCACGAACATGTGTTGCTCGCACAAGTGAGCGCTGATCTGGAGGCACTTTGTTATGTACCTCCAACTTCGTAATAATACTTGGTAAAATCTTTATGTAACGGAGGCACCTCTGATGGAGGTACGAATGTGTGTTGCTCGCACAAGTGAGCGCTGGTCTGGAGGCACTTTGTTATGTACCTCCAATTTCGTAATAATAGTTGGTCATTTTAGATCGTGCTTGATTTACGGAGGCACTTCTGAAGGAGGTACATCACACTCACCTTACTATCAGCCTAGATCTGGAGGCACTTTGTTGGCCGCCTAAATATACCTCCAATTCCGTAACTGATTGTTCCATTTTTAGATCTTAATTGATTTACGGAGGCACTTTTGAAAGAGGTCATAAATCATATTATGAGAGGTACCTTCAAGAGATTATGGATAAATTTGCCTTACTTACTTAGATCAAGAGATTAAGGATCTATGTGGCACTGTGACTACTAGAGGTCTCTGAGACTAGAACTTCTTCTTGTAATATTGGAGGTACTTTTTAAGAGATATGGTGAAGGCATTGTACAGGTACTGGTTTGAGACTTCCCTCCATTAGTTTTAATCTATCTAGTTTTCCTCGAGGTGTATAAGGCACTTTTTCCTTTTTATATATTCTTTTTTGAAGAGCTACTACCATATGCGCGCAACTCTATACAAGCATTCCAGGGCCTGAGGGGAGTGGCTCAATATTTTGTAGACCTGTGTTTGGGAGCGGTGGATTGTATAAAAAACCTGTACTGTTGCCTAAGGCCACAGCAACAGGAATACCCAAGTGACTATTTGGGCAAGTACTGGAATGGCAAGATCTCTGAAGACAAGGTACATAAATGATGCGTTCGAGTGGGGTAAAATAGTGGGATTGCACTTGGTAGAGGTGGTAGATGGAGAGCAGGATCTGGCTGGACCTATCGCGAATCTTTAGGCGTGTGAATGATGAGTTCGAGTGGGGCGGAAAAGAGCTCTCTGTATCGACGGGGATAGTATCTCAGGATTGACTCATCTGTATCACTGTTCTCGCAGAACACACGTGCTTGTTAGTTTCTCCTAGGACACTAGACAATTGGGCTAACGACAGTTGTACAAAAAGAAGCCATCCTATCCTAATTGAAATTTTAGGTTCTTAAAAAGAAAAAAAGAAGAGCTCTTAAAAAAATTGATACCTAGATAAAATAAATAATGGATGCAAACCTATTCTGAATCATCTTCTTCTCCCCATTGGGATTCCATAGTCTTTTGGCGAGTGTGCAGCAAATATTCCTTTGAGCCAGTGCTCTTAATACGCTTTTGACCCAGCGAGTTTGAGCCCGTACCATACAAACTTAAGGATCTCTGTTTCCATTGACTTTGCTGCCGAACAATTGTAGCAGCACTTTCATTGTTTTCCCCCGAGCTGGAGGAAGATATTGAATCTGCGCTATGGCTCCTACTGTGACCCAATCCTAAATCTCTCTGAGAGACATTCTCAGTATTGTTCCGTAACAAGCTTGAAGGACCTTCTGAAGGGCCTGTCCATAGTTCTGGTAAGGTTCCAGGAGGAGAGGCTGGCCGCTTTAGAGAAATTGAGCGCTTCGAGAAATCGAACTCATCTGGAATTGAGTGTGTTCCCGCCTTGATAGTGTCATTTGTTTGGTCCAGAGGCTCATCATTTTCAGCTTGAGGGAATATATAATCATCCTCATTAAACAGAGAGGAAGATCCCACTGATGATTGGGAGCTAGGAGCTAAACTCACTGAAGATCCTGTTTCTCTTAGCCACTCACTGCCTTTCAGATTTCTGTCAGCATCATCACTTCCACGGGATATTAAGCTGTCTGCAAGAGAAGCTGCAGAAGCCGAAGCTAAAGCCGAAGCAGAAGCCATAGCTCGAGGACTATTAAGTGGGGCAAGCTTGGTGACTGATAATCTGTGTGGGGATTTCACACGAACCAAAGTGGGAGACTTTACCGCATCATGTGTTGTTACAGCATATGCTGTGCTGAGCGGACTGACTGGTGGAATAACTGCTGAAGTAGGGCGTGTAGAAAGTACAGGGGTCTTTGGGATGCTGCCTGAGCTGGTGTCCGAGTATGCATCGTCATTCTGATTCACATTACTTCCTGAGTCCATTGATTTTTTGGCATCATTCATTACAATCTTTCTTGAACCTGAATCGCTACTGTATGGGGTACCCTCAATTTCCGAATTAGGAGTGTAGTACTGACTTCGAGCATGCTGTACCAATCTACTTGGGGTTTGCTCCAAATTAGATGTACTCTTGTACATTGTGCTGGGCGTACTGATCGAAGAAGTGATGACTTCTGAGTTTAAGCTGTAGACAAGGCTTACTTCGGATCGCATAGATTCAGATCCAGAATCAAAATCCAAATTCTCGCTCCATCTAATTTCATTGCGAAGATCACGGCTCCATCTTTCCTTATTATTTACTGCTCGTTGAGCGACAGCCTGCCTAAGGTAGCTGCTCCATGTATCCGCAAGGCCATCGAGAGAATGTGAGCTTTCATTTGGTGAGGGGTAATAACTATTCCGAGTTAGAATTGCTGATCTTCTCCAGCTTTCAGGGCGGTAGTTTGACGGTAATGATGTGGGGCTTTCTGGTGGGGAGGCTGTGACAGCGTAGCCCAGGAGGCTCTTCCGTTCAGGTGAAGCAGGTTCCTGGGGTGTAGTATTCTCATTAGGAGCATCAGTACCACCGAATTCTCTTGAAGAGTATCCTTGTATCGGTGTTTGAGGCATAGCATCTATCCAACTAGTTGATTTTGCCTTGTGATCTTGTATTCCTGCCTCCTTTTCTTGAACATGTGGTTGTGCTGTATCTTTAGCCTCTGATTCGGTAGAAGGTTTATTTAAAGGGACATCACTTCCCTCATTTGAATTGAGTTCACTATCTGTAGACGTGGATTTGAACTGACCCTTATTCTCCTTTGGAGGAAGAGATATACGGACCCAATTTGGTCCATTCTTGTTATTAATGTCATCTTTATCTTTAGAAAGGTCTCTAAAAGCCTCTGAATGAGTTGGATGATGGGTATGACCACTGCTATCAGTTGTTGAATGTAGGGCATCATCATCGATATTAATCTTATTCTTTAGAGTGTTTGAGATATGGGGTAGATCTGCTTTACCACCCATCAAAATTTCCATTGGATTGCTGTTTTTCCATGCAGCAGTTGGCCGTGAGGTTCGGTTATAACGAGGAAGAGGTTTGCGTTTTGCCAAATCTCGACTAGTGAAATAATACGAGAAACTAGAGATATCAGGCGTGATAACCAAGGATGGCTGGCGCTGAAGATAAGATTTCCCAAACATGTATCCCTTGACGTGTCTCTTCCAAGAGAATCTTCGTAAAAATTTCATTATCCGGTCCTTTGCAGATCTTTTGATGGCATTGTGTCTCCTTAAGTTTACACCACTGGAGATTTGAGACCCTCCACGATTGAATGTTCTAACAGAATTACTTCTTCTTAATGAAGAAGTTCTGTGACGAGGTGGCAGCTGCTGAGGGGGTTCTTGCAAGTGTGTAACAAATCTGTACTCTTGTTGAAGAGTCGAGCCTAAGCTCTGCCAGTTACCGTTATTGACAGCTTCTGTCATTTTTGTGTACCAGCTTTAACACCACTCTCTGCTTTGTGATGTGACTATCTTAAAACAGAGTTATATGTTAAGTGTGTGATTAGTGAATGTGAGGTATAATGTTAAATCAGCGTTGCATATATAATTAAGTACGATAATGTATAGGGTGGCTGGTTAGAAGCGTGTGAGCGTATGTAAGATTCGAAATATTGCAATTAAAGTGGCTGGTTACATGCAAGTAATTAAAGAATTAGGGTTAGGTCCAAATGACATCACAACTTGTCAGATTTCGTAAAAACCAAAGGCAGGATACGAAATAATAATCAATTGCAATATAAATTTATAAAAAAACAAATTATATCAATGCTGAACTCTTAAATCTTAGATATGTTTAATCCAGAGCAGCCGGATCCGTTAAAAAAATCACCTGGTTTTTAGAAACGTCAATGACCTGTTTGGTAGGCACAGAGGTATCCTCGTCCTTAAAGATAGCATGAATCGCCTCCTTCTTAGCTGCACCAGCAGCAAAGAAAACCACTTGCTCAGCATACGAGAGCGTGGGCTTCGTGAAAGTTATTCTTCTGGGAGGAGGCTTAGGAGAGTCATCAAGACTGGAAACCAACAGTTTCTCCTCCTTCAAGAGCTTGTGCCCAGGGAATAAAGAGCAGGTGTGGCCATCAGGTCCCATTCCGAGCAAAGCCAAGTCCAGAGCAGGTTTGGGACCAAGTGTATCGGTAAGACGTTTCTGGTAATCAGCAGCAAACTCCGAGCTAGGAACCTTTTCGTAGTCACCACTCAGCAGTTCAGAGCTAAGGTGGAAACCCTTGGGGTGTTGGTCAGAAGGAAGCTTGCTGAGAATGTCCTTTTCGAACAAAGCCCAGTTTGAGTCCTCGTGGTCCAATGGGACAATACGCTCGTCAACAAGCCACACACGCCATTTATTCCACTGCACCTCCTTGTTTCCAATCAATGAAGCTGCCAAAGTAGGTGCTTGACTGCCTCCTGAGATTCCAATGTCGAACACACCTTTGGATGCGAGAGCCTTGTTCTGAGCTTCAACAACCAGGTTGCCCAATTCAGTGGCAATGGCGTCTTTTTCTAAGGCGAGAATACGTGCTTGAGTCATTAGAGAGCAAGTTTGAAGTGTGACGTTGGAGCAATGCTAACGGTGCTAATATAACAACAGTTTCCTTGCCCATTCCTTGCCCAAATATAAACCGGTTCTCCCCCCCCGCATTGGATCATTGAAAAGCATTAAAAAAAACAATAACTATGCCTGTAAAAAAACTAAGCTATGCAAAACTCGCTAAAAGAAAAGCTGCACGAGTTTTAGTGATTGATCCAAGCCAAAAACTACTGATGTTCGAGTACAAACACGATCGTGTTTCTGATGCTTTGAGTGATAAAGGCAGCTACTTCTCTTTGCCCGGTGGAGGAGCAGATGAGCACGAATCATACTGGGAGTGTGCTTTACGTGAGCTGAAAGAGGAAACTGGATTTACTGATTGGGTTTCCCCTAAAATCGTTGCTCAATGGCGAGCCCCAATGCTCCTTTCCTCTGGGGAAATAGTGGCAGCTTATGAAAAGTACTTTGCGGTTAAACTCCAGTCACAACGTCAAATAGATAAATTGAACTGGACAGTCCAAGAGCAAAGCACAATCAAGAAACATCATTGGTTCACACTGTCACAAGTTGAGAAGCTAGCAGGCCAAAATCTGTGGCCCGGTAATCTACCAGATATCTTCAATGCTGCATTAAATAATTCACTAACGTTGGAGGATTCGTCAAAAGGTGAAAAGATTGGCGATCTCATCATTCAAATGGAAGAATAGGTCATGTTCTTTGTCTCTGTTTCTTTTTCCGCCTTTTTGCAATCTTTGACATCCCCGAGCTGCTTTCGCTGTCTGAAAGCCTCTCTTCTGTTTTTACTGCCTCAATCCGACTGCTGTCAACCAGTGTTTTGTCACCAATCGAAGGTGGTCTCAAATAGATTTCCTGTTTACCAGACTTAGTTAGTTGAATGTAGATGTACAGTCCGACAATGGTCATGGTAAAACATTGAGAAACGAAAATCACCGTGCTTCCAAAAAAAAATGTGATTATGGGATATCTCTGGAGTAGATACCTTACTCCTGAAAGGTTAGTTGTCAACTGTATTCTGGCTGACGACACCCAAATATTGAGTGGGAGTGCAATTAGAAGATGAGACTGAGCCTTCAATGGCGATTTAGCATTGCTCCAGAGGTTGACTGTAACTATACTCTTCTCTTCCAACGCACCAATTAAATACAAGGGAAGCAGCAGCAATCGTCTACAATTTTCCACCAGATCACTGTGGTAAGGCAGGGAGAACATTCGCTCCACAGTGTTGTAAACATTCGAATTTCCGGAATAGTGACGGTTATTCCAGGGCTCATTGGCCAATATGGCTCCAATTCTGAAGGATTTACTCTTGCGATTGAAGTCGTCTCGAGGCAATTCGAGTATAACGTCAATCGAGTAGTCTTCTTTGGAGATATCGTGTACATTACGCAGATCCACCACTGCAACTTGTTGATCCAGCAAGTCACTGTAGCTTGGGAGGGATATACTTTTGGTAACAAGATCTATATTATGGTCAATTACTGCTTTGGGTAAGTAAATGTACCTAAACAGTATCATAGTCAATCCCGACGTCAATGCTAAAGTGATGAGGGCAAAAACAAAGGTCCAAAGGATTACTAGCCATTTAACACCTTTAAACAGCTTCGCGAACTTGATGCCCAGCATTTCGGGCACTAATTCAGTCCTGCTAAGTCTCTTTAATATGCGAACCGCTTATGTAACCAAATCCAGCCACTTGTGGAGTGTTTTATTGTATGTACACGATTCAATGATTTTAGTGTTATATAGATGTTATAAAAGGAGCCTCGCAGATTGTTGCAAAGCCTGAATACGACGTTGGGTGGGGTCAAACTTCATCTCCATAACTTGGTCAACGTCGAGTTCGTTCGAATTAGTAGCCACCCATTCAGCGATCTTGGAAATGGCTCTCTTGCTGGTGAGATTGGGGACAGCAGCGAATTTGCACTCGAAGGCAATTGATTTAATGCCTTGGTTGTCAGTTCCCATAAGCAGGGCTCGGGCATAAGCTAGGTAGATGTAGCCACCGAGGTTCCAATCCCTGATACTATCCTTGTGTTTCTCTAAGTTGGCCAAAAGGTCTACAATTTGGTTCGTACGTTTCTCCAAAACAGCATTAGGGCCTACTGTGGCCACAACTACCTCGTGTGCTTCGTTGTACTTCCCTGCTCGCACCAGATATTCCGCTTGGGCAACATAGTCTTTGATTTGGGATACCTGGTAGGCTCTAACCTCGTTTAAGATATTTTCAGGCATACCAAACTCAGCCGGAAGCATGACATTGACCGCACCGTGCAGAAGAGCCCTTCTAACTGCAGCATTTGCACGATCGGAGTCGGAGATATGCAGTGCCACATACACAGAACTGATGTGCTCGTCAATCTCATTAAGTTGGTCCGCAAGATTCTCATAAACGTCATCTGCATCCGGGTAATCACGACCTGCGTTCTTCAGAGCCTGTAAGCACAGAAATCGATCAACAACGTCGAGTTTCTGAAGTCCGACACCCAACGTCTCAAGGTCTGCCTTTATTCTCAAAAAGCAAAGCTCAGGGAAGTTTTTGTCATCTAAACTCGCCGGCAGAGAAGCAACCGCTTCTTTGATTGAGATTCCCCAGGAGTACCAAAAGCGCATTCCCAGCCATTCAGGCCAAGTATTAACGCTGGATCTAGGACTTAACCCAGCAGCAACTTTCCAAATATCCTTGACGATATCGGGTTCGGGAAGCCCAAGCTTCAAATGGCCTTTGGCATTTTCATTGAGCTGTTGCATTTGGCTGGCATCGCTAATAAGTGCCACGAGCAAGGCAGTGTGCGAGTCTGCGGAGTTTGAGGCCACATTGTAAGCTTCATCAACCTTGTGTCTAGCTAAGTACTGGTACACCGTATTGAGGCTATCAGTAGCAGCCTCGAATGGGAGCTGCGAAACTCTTTTATCAAACCACTTCGACAATTCAGTGGTAACATCGTCGGATTTAGACTCGTAAAGGGTGCT
Organism: Starmerella vitae; assembly: GCA_030584925.1. Classification (NCBI taxonomy): domain Eukaryota; kingdom Fungi; phylum Ascomycota; class Dipodascomycetes; order Dipodascales; family Trichomonascaceae; genus Starmerella; species Starmerella vitae. Next base: position 10,098 of record JAJMCB010000016.1, on the reverse strand, counting down.
CAAAAGGTACCAAAGGTCCGGATATTTTTCATCCAAAGGAAGCATTTTATAGAGGTCGGTAAAATGCACATTTGTACTTAACAAAGGAATATCACTGCCCTCGCGACTCTCCTTGACCATGTACGGTTGAAGAGAAGACAAGCTCAGAGCTTCCAACCGGAGACCATCAATTGCACTGTCTTCTTCGAAATTAATGTCCTTCGACTCCTTTGGGAGTGGCATAACAATACTCTCGATATCCAACTCCTGGGTTGGCTTTGAAATGGCATCAAAAACGGCAGAGTCCATGTTAAATAAGGCGCCTTTGGTTGCCGAAATCTGCTCTGCCCACGTCAGAGGTCGGTCTTCGTCTTTGAAAACCTCCTCCATGATGCTGGTTGAGTCCTGCATTTCGACGTCCGCATCGACTTTCTCTAATTCCTGTTCAAATTGGCTGGTATCACTCTCGCTAACCTCGCTGTCGTCTTCAATAGTTTCTTCTTCAGTTATACCCCACTTGGAGAAATGAGGCACCTTAAACACCCAAACACCGCCGGAATAGGCGATAAATTCACCTCCACGCGATTCACATGCCTCATGGAGTCGCGATATAAACCGTTGCATGCGAGAATCTTCCATATTCTTGATTGGACGGTGAGTTTTGGCATCTCTTGGCCAACACCGTTCGATGGTAACGGTACACGGCAAATTGAGTTCAGTGCCCATGGGCTTCTTGTTGGATTCGTCAGGGTAGACACACACTGTACCACTCTGGAACACTACTAGGCTTCCAAGGAGGTCACCGAGGTTAGAAAGATGAGACAAATCCACCGGTTGAAGGTATTTAATCTGACCAAACTTCTCTCGGCCAATAATTAATCCCTTAACAGCCGAGAGTTCCTGTCTCGACATCACTGCCAGCGCTTCAAGACTGGGATAACTGTAATAACCTTCCTCAATGACCTGCTTGCTGACCTTCACAATGGTTGGTCGCGGTTCTAATTCACGCTCAGGCTCAAATACACTGTCGGTATTGGTCTCTAAGGTTTCGTCATCTAAAGCTTTGGTCCCAATAACAGCAGGCCCGGTTGAAACTGGAAGAAGGTCTTTCTGGAACTTCTGCAGAGATGCGATTCCCAACGACTTGCTTGTGTCCTTACGAATCTGCAACGTAGTTGGTTGTTCACGCATGAACTCGTCATATGAGTTGATCCATTTGTGGTGCTCGCTATTTCCCATGACGTCTCCCCGGTCAAAAATACTGGTTGCCGAGTCTGTTCCAGCTGGAATCAGCGATCCTGCCCCGGAAGATCCAATTGAGGCAACAGAAGATGGGCCAGCAGGTGCTGAGATGAGTTCTTGTTTCTGAGAGGTGTATGAAGATGCAATGCGACTGCGAGAAACAGTGGGGCGAGAAGCAAAGTCATAAATACCGGAATCGCGAGTGCGTTTATTGGGGACTGTAAGAGAAGTGTAGAGTTTCTGAGAGGGGGTAACTCCCTGAAGGGTGTACGAAGCCTGGTCTACGTATGTCATTAGGCCCTGCTGTGCCTGTTGTCCTTGCTGAGCATTAAAAAGCCCTCCAGTTTGGGTTTGGTTCCCAAAAGCTCCACCAGCAGGCTGTCCCAAACGGTTTTGAGTACCAAAAAGACCGTTTTGGGGTTGCTGGGTTTGGCTACCAAACAAACCACCGGTCTGGGCTGGCTGAGTTTGGTTCTGAGTACCAAATAAACCACCGGTCTGGGCTGGCTGAGTTTGGTTCTGAGCACCAAATAAACCTCCAGTTTGAGCTGGTTTGGTTTGATTGCCAAATAAACCTCCAGTTTGAGCTGGTTGAGTTTGATTGCCAAATAAACCTCCCGTTTGGGCTGGTTGAGTTTGGCTACCGAACATTCCACCGGTTGTTGGTTTGTTCTGAGCACCTAAAAGTCCATTTGCTTGGCCTGCTTGGCCTGCTTGGCTGCCGAAAAGTCCGCCTTGTTGAGCTGGCTGTGCGGTTTGTGTCTGGTTGCCGAAAAGTCCCCCAGTTTGTGCTGGTTTGTTTTGAGCACCAAAGAGTCCACCTGTTTGTCCTGCTTGGCTTTGATTACCAAAAATACCTCCTGTTTGCGGCTGGTTTGGTTGGTTTGGTAAATTTGGCTGGCTTTTATTGCCGAGAAGACCACCTGTTTGGGCAGGTTGAGTTTGGCTGCCGAAAAGGCCTCCTGATTGAGCTGGTTGAGTTGGTTGGGACGATTGACTTCCAAATGCTGTAGTTTGGTTATTTTGGGCACCAAAAAGCCCCGTTTGGCCAGTCTGGTTCTGTTGAGCACCAAAAGCACCAGTTTGTGCGGGTTGTGAGCCAAACAAACCACTGGACTGGGCTGGTTTCTGAGAACCGAACGCTCCTGACTGGGTGCTTGTCCCACTAAACGACTGAGTGCGTTTGATTCCTAACTGTGGATTTGTCTGGCCAGACCCAAACATGTTACAATTCGCGTCAGGATTTTCGATGAGTAAGCCGTAATCTGGAATTTGTTTAACAAAACTTAAAAAATATGGCACCCGCAAAGTTCCACCTTGGTGAGGTTATGAAAAATAAACAAACAAATATATTAATTGACTAGTTAAGATAGCTGGTTTTAATCTCGGAAACCAGTGAGATTATAACTTCTCTTGAGTGCTAGGTATTGCGATTATAAGTTACAAGTTATTTATACAGTTTTTATCTACTTACTCACGGTGTATTCCCCTCCTAGTTGCTTCCAACATCGGTTGATTACAGTGTTAAATTTATGCATTTCAAGCAAGATCACCCCCTGAATCGTCTATTTACTAATAAGGTAATCACCAAACCCTGCTTTCACTCGAAAAAAAATTGAAATGGTGAATGTTACAAGCACCGCAGCAGCTCTTGCAGCCGCGACCGACTACTACATGGCTACTGTCTTTGTTGAGAGTAGCGAAAGCTCTAATAATGGGTCCAGTATAAGTGTTCTCCCCATCGCTAAGGGAGACGCTGGAACTTTCCTTACTTTTTATCACCACAATTACACTGTGAGTGCTGGAGAGGTCTCCCAGTATTTCGACACGATTTACGGTGATGATTACGTTTATGGGCAACAGAACAACTCGCTTGTTGCTTCTACTAATAATTTAACTACTCTGGTTGAGGTTAAGGACTCCTACTTCACCATCAACGGATCTGCTGACGTGTTTTATGCTTGTGACTCTATGCCTTGGGATCCTAAAGGTGATCTTACCAAAGATTACAATGGTGTTGCTATCTACAGTGACAATGCCCCCCATGGCTGCAGTCCTATCAAGATCAAGGTCAACCCCCTTTCAGAGTCGGCTGATCCGGCTGACATCACCAGTGTAGGCAATTCCTCGTCTTCGGCTGCTTCCTCTACCCTCTCCAAGTCTGCATCTGCCAGTTCTGTTGCTGCCAGTTCTGTTGCTGCTAGTTCTACCACTAGGTCGAGTTCAGTATCCACTGCCACGTCAACTGCTGCTGCCTCTTCCTCATCTGAGACCCACAAGAATCACTCCAGCAAGTCCAAGATTGGAATTGTCGCCATCATGCTTGCTCTTATGTGCATCTGAGCCGGTGTTGCCTATACTGGAATTGAGGCTAGGGAAATTCCTGAAGAAGAAATGCCTAAAAAGTAGGCTCCAAAGTAGCTGTTTGGCCAGTTTGCCACTAATTATATCCATTAAATACTAATTTATGTTGCTTTAACCAATAATGTCTACACTCTCTTAACAAGCCAGGCTGGGCTTACCTAAGTTAGTCTACTCAACCAAGGCCATGGAGAGCTTCAGCAGTGCAGAACTGGCATTCCAAGCCGAGGATACGGTGATCACCATCGTCCCAAAGCAAGGACTGGCCCCTTTGGAGATGGCAGGATGGCGTTCGCCTGCCCTGAAAGCGATGCGAAGAGCAGAGGTGCCTCTGTGGTTTGCTGTTTTGCTCAAGCGTCAGGAAAGGTGTGCCATTGTGTGGCCTGATTGGTTGTCTCTGCCCCAGATCAAAGCATTTTCCGAAACAGAACGTGAAGACCAAGGCAGTTTTGCCCAACTTCCTTGGTTTTGGCAGCCCATCAGCACTATTCTGCTGAAAGAGGCCAGTAACGACTACGAATTCAATATTGAGGAGCTGAAACAGCTGCTGCAGGAACTTCGAGAACTGCGATTGGTTAAAACGCGCGCTGGCGTGCTGTTGACTAACGAAAGCCACTTGAAAATGACTGGTCTGGGTGCAATGGAGCTCAACGAGGTGAGATCGGTGATAGGAAAGACAATGCAAACGCTGCAAAAGATCAAAGAGGAGTGAAGGAAGCAATTAGCTAATTTTGTCTAATTCACTGGTCAAGTAGTTGTATGTAAGCTAAAAAAAATCTAAAGAGTAAACTAAAGATCAAACATCTGCACGTTGTTCTGGTAATCAGCAATAGTAGCTTTGTGAGGGACCACAAGGACTACATCAGCATTCTTGATGAAGCACTCGGCCTCAGGGTGGCACTCGAGATGCTTCTCACGGTAGTACTCGGCCTCTTCACCGGCAGGAATCCGTGCCGATCCATATAAAGTGACTGAGGTTTCACTGAACTGGCTCTGGTTGAGTTTCTGCAGAAATTGCGAGATGTGCGACTGTCCTTCAGAGTTTTTAGGCTTCCCATTGGTCCAATCGTGAATCAAAAGGGCCACGTTGGGGTTGGCACGGATATTTTCGATCTTCGTCGTATCAGGCGAGCTAGAGAGGATGATCGTGGCCGGAGACTTGCCATTGGGTTCAATATAGGAAAAATTCATCAAACTAACCGATGGATGGTCATTGCTGCTGGTTGCAAGGTGCAGCAACCGGTTGTTTTGGAGCAACTGTTCGACTACGGGCGGAATGGCCATGGGGCAAGGTAGGATGAATGGATTGGTTGTGGCGGGTACGGTGGTTGAGTAACTTATATTTGGATGCTGATCGATGAAACACGCACTTTTATGAAGTAATACAGAATTAGAAATATGTAACAGCTAAGCGTAGTTGGAACCCACACCAGGTGAAAAGGTCTAGACTGGTGGGTTTAACACCGGCTTGTATCTCTCTAAATTCTCGATTTACCTGGTAATTGGCTGTTTTACATAAATTAAAGTAAATAAATAAATAAATAAGTTCAAACTTCTTTGATTTATTTCCCCCAGTCTAGTCTGGGCAAGGTATGTCTAGTCGATCGGTCTCAGGTGGCCCGAGACGAGCAAGTTCGACATCTTCGGTGGCTTTGGATGCCATTGGAGTGCCTTTGGCACAGTCGGTATCTACAGCACTCACTCCAAGTGGTATTTACGACCGTAGTTTGCAGCGAAAACGAGGTGAGGTGAGTCTGAGTGCATTCTCCCTCATTTACGGAGAAGCAATTCAGTACTGCATGCAACAGGTAACCGGAGTGTCTGAACTTGAAGCACGACTGAACCGACTGGGCAGCCACATTGGAGTTCGCATGCTGGAACTAATTGTCATTCGAGACAAAACAAAATCAATGAAGAGAGAAACGCGAATTATGGGCATTTTGCAGTTTGTGCATACACAGGTGTGGAATGCACTCTTTGATAAGTCTGCAGATAGTATGCAGATGTCTGAGGATGACCCTAATCAGTATATGATTATAGACCACGACCCAAAGGTGTCAACGTTCATGTCCGTGCCTAAGGATCGGCCTGGTCTTAGTTGCGAGGCTTTGGTGGCTGGAATTGTGCAAGGTGTGTTTACTTCGGCCGGTTTTCCGTCCAAGGTAACTGCCCATGCGATGGAAACCGAGGAGTATCCTAATCGCACCGTTTACGTGGTGAATTTTGAGAACTCAGATAGATAGCTATTTAAAGTAATTTCCTCATACTGTAGGCATCTTCGCCATCAGCGTAATAAGAGGAGGCAATTTCAAGTACCTCAAAACCAAGTCTGTCTTTGTAAAGCTTAAATGCTGCCACATTTGACTTGCGTACATGTAGACTCACCTGCTTGGCACCGTAGCACTCCTTAACACTTCGCAGAGACTGTTCCAGCAGTCTTCCTGCAATACCAAGGCGGCGATATTCTCGAATCACCGAAATTGAGGTAATGTGTGCTGCAGGATCCGCATCTTTGGGCCTTTCGGGGTTATCATCCTCCATTTTGGCCAACACGTACCCAACAATCTCGCCTGAAGGCAGCTCTGCAACATACGATCCTTGAGGCCATGAAAGACCATGGTATAAAATATACTTAAAGCTGTAATTTTCAGGCAGATTCGCTAAGTTGGCCTGCTGAATCGACTGCAAATCAGCCGCTTGGGCTGGGCGGATCGAAATCATGGTTTGTAATCAAAAAAAATCTCACTATATAGTAGTCGTCTTTGGTGAAAATATTTACTGAACTCCGATTTACGCATATTTAATACGTAGTACTGGTAGAATATCTAGTTATGCTTTGTTATTTAAAAAGAATTGGGTGTTTTGGGGGACAAAACACCCCAAAACATCCTCTGAAAACAGTCAAAATTTTATCGACAAAAAAAATGACAATTTACGAGAAACGTGTTATAATTCAATAATAAATCATTTGGCAGTATTAAAACGCGGATTCGAAAGAGGTTTAGTGAAAAACACGACATGCTCAATCTTGGTGGCCATAACAGCGTAATCAAAACACTAATCTTATATAATTGATTTGTAAATAGTATGTAATAATGCTATTTGTAATCCATTTGTTAGTCATTTGTGCCGGTTTGTTTGTCATCATTTATATGTGAATTGGATTCTACACGCTGTATTTGCTGTAAAATGCTCTGAGCAAGTTGATTTAATAGGCTGTCTTGTTTTATAAAGTTATACGCTGTTTACAATTCACAATTTACGATTCTCTTTGTCTAAATACAAGAAGCTATACTGGCTCTTACGGTGTTTAATTAGGGTGCATAAAATCTAACTCTATAGAACCGAAATATTCGAATAAACAAGTTTCCCCCCTTTAACTAAATATTTCCCTCCTTTTACCACAGATTATTATTATTACTCTATAAAAGTAAGTGTGAACTTTACAGCTTCAGTTAAGGGCAAGGATGAGAAGCCTAGAGACGATGAGCCGGCCCGGAAGAGCGCAGAAAATAGCACTAAAACCGGGCCATTCTCCGCTCGACTGGGCTCGATTGAAAAATTCAGGCACGGATCTCCGATTTGCAGGGCTTCCCAAAAGCTCATACCCCCCCACAGAGGTATTAGGACAGGTTACTGCCGCAGAACTTCGTCAGCACTCCACCCCAGGCGACTGCTGGACCGTTCTTGACCGAAAAGTGTATAATCTCACCGCATATATGGATTTCCACCCCGGAGGAGAAGCCGAGCTTCTACGAGCTGCAGGGCGAGATGGAACCCAGGTATTTTCTGAGGTCCACCCCTGGATAAACTTCGAGATACTGCTAGATAAGTGTGTGATCGGACGCTACGTAGGTGACCCCCGCGAAATCAGGTAGGAATAATAGAAAAGTATGTAGAACCAGGCTGTATAAAATAAGCTATAGAAAATGATCTTGAGGGCAAGGACGACTTAAATTACTTTGTTGGGCTAGGGCAAAAGTGAAAAGTAGCGAAGTGCAAGACAGTAAAAGAATCGATATGTCAGAACTCGCGAAGGACCGCGCCGGCCGCCGGAGGCGGGCCCCCCGTGGCTCCTCTACCGAGCCGACTGATGGTGCTCAGAAAGGAAAGAAAAAAGCCCCTGACACAAGCTCTGAGAGCGTGATCAATCCGAATGCTGCCCTTGCTGAGTTGTTTCCGGACTGGCAGAAAGACGACCTCGATGTGGTGCTTTTAGATGCCGGAAACGACCTCAACGAGGCTATTCGTCGCATCACTGAAGGCCTTGCAGCCAAGAGTGTGCAGGTAAAGAGCAGACGTGAGCAGAAAGAGCAGCGAGCGAAGTCAAAGGACGTCAAGCCCGAGACCCGGGCCAAAGAGACGAAAACGGTTAAAACTGCTGCCAAACCACCAGTAAAACAGCCTATAAAAGCCACCACAAAGCCTAAAGCCAAAGCTGCTCCTCCTGTGAGCACTGCCAGCACTGCTTCAACCACTGCTGGCACCCCCGTAAATGCCAGCGTGAACGGCAAAATGAGCTGGGCCCAGGCTCTAGCTGGCCCAGAACCGCAGGCAATCAACACAGCTACCGCGAACGCTTTAGTTGCTCCCAAAACGAGTATTGAGCAAAGCGTGAGCCCGGAACTCAGTACAAGCACCAGTGCAGCTAGCAGTAACACAAGTGCTGGCCAGGAAGAGGAGACGAAGCCGAAAACGCCAGCGCCGGCCGCTGACGAGGTCAATTTGCGTCCTAACGGCAAGCAATCGTGGGCTCAGGCTCTTTCTCTTCCTCCCAAAGCCAAAGAGGTCCCTGAAACCGTGGTTGAAGCTGATGAGGCCAAATCTGCGGAGGTTCCGGAGGTTTTGGACACAGGGGCTCCTGAGCAGAGCGAGGCTTCGGCTCCAGTCGAGGAGAAACGTCGTTCTCGCCGAAAGAAGAAGTCAGCTTCTCCTTCAGCAGAGGTAACCAAGCAGCTCGAGAAGCTTGACTTGCCTACTGGACCAGCTGCCGATAAGAAACGTGAGAGGAGACGGAAGAGAGGCGATAAGGAGAAGGAATTGGTTGAGGGAAGACTAGAACAGGAGGTACAGGAGGTTCAGGAGGTGCAGGAGAGCAAGGAGAGTCAGGATAAGGCACAGAAGGATGTTAACCCGAGTGAAAATAGCACAGCTTCAGCGGTTCCTCCTGTCCCCAATGCCAGTGCACCTTTAGGTCCTGGTCCTGCTGGTCCTGCTGGTCCCACCGGCCCTACAGGCCCTGCCGGTCCTGGTGCCGAGGATTTCCGCTACGGAGAGGCGCCTCCGATGATGCAGTTTCATCCGTACATGCAGTACGGCATGCCTCATCCGATGCACCAGTTCATGCCGAGCCAGTACCCGGCCCAAGGCCAGCAGCCATTCCCTTACACGCCCATGCCACCGATGGGAATGCCCATGCACTCCGCACAGTCGGCTCCAGCTGGCAATGTTCCGGCTGGACAGCCCCACCAACAGTTCCAAGGACAACAGGGACAGTTTCCTGAGTATTCGTACAACGGAGCCACCCCTTACGGCCAGTATGGGTTCCGTGGGGGCTACGACTACAACTACGAGCAGGCTCCGTACATGCCGATGTACTACAATCCTCAATTCGGAGCTGCTCCGATGCCCCCACCCCAGATGCCCCCTCAGAACCCAGAGTCCCCGGCCTCGCAGTCAAAAGGCGTGTACTGGCAGGGACAGTACCAGCAACCGTACTACGATTCGCAGAGGTGGAATGAGTTTCAGCAGTAAACTTGGCATGCATGCATGCACAGGCGAAGTGTAGGACAGGCCTGGATGTAAATAATATATATAGGTTAGTCTGCTTTGCTTATATGAGGAACTCAGAAAATATTATTGTTGGCGAGTAGTAATAAAAGAATATATAGGAACTACATATGCCCTCGGCGGAAAGTAAAACTTATGACGAAAGAGGGTTATAGGAACTTTCTATGCCGAGGAATTCAACTGCTAGTACCTGCATTAGCGGTGTAGGTGTGCTGTTGCATGCATTTTAAAATATTGTTTCAGGTGACTCACACAGTGTTTTGGGGTCAGGCCTTCGCTTGTACCAATAGATTTTCTATTATACTGCGGTGTTAGAAGATGCGGTAGATACAGTTAATAAAAAAACGGTAGCTTTATATACCTTCATTGCATCCAGATCATGTGGCTAATGACTGCAGTAAAATGCAGTCACACCTGCAGTCTTTCCGAATGTAGTTATCAGTTAAAAACAAATTCGTGTATTAGTATTAAAAGTATTGAACTTTTGTGTAGACACTAAAACATGACGGAATTAGAATACTATGTAGAGCCTAGTTAAATAGAACCACCGAAACTCCTGCATTCAATCATTCCTGATAAGTTTAGGTTAGTCTGCTTTGGTTATATGAGGAACTCAGAATTGAACTACTGAAACTGCACAAAGCAAAATGTTATTGTTGGCGAGTAGTAATAAAGAATATATAGGAACTACATATGCCCTCGGCGGAAAGTAAAACTTATGACGAA